>CM053785.1:912182528-912782528 GCA_028749045.1 Cupressus sempervirens
GAGGGGAAGGGATATAAGAGAAAGCGAGAATAGGAGAGAGATGGGGGGTAAATATAATAATTAGAAAATAGGATAGATGGACATGGTAATGAAGGAAGGAAGAGAGAATAATAGTGATAAGTGGGCAGAGGGGGGTGGGGGGGGGGGGGGGGTTTAAATAAGAGAAGATATGCTGAGAGGAGGGTGGGGAGAGAGGGAAAGAGAGTAATTATAGGGGGAGATATATGTATTATATGTTCAAGAAAGAGAGATGTGTGAGAGAGAGTTAGAGACATGATGTAAAGATGTATAAGGTATTTAGGAGGAAGCAATTGCTAGAGGGGAAAGGAGATGGAAGAAAGATAGAAGGGGAAGTGGGAAGAGATAGAGCTAAACATAGAAAGAGGATAATTTATGTCCGAGAGAGAGAGAGAGAGAGAGAGAGAGAGAGAGAGAGAGAGAGAGAGAGAGAGAGGAGAGAGAGAGAGAGAGAGAGAGAGAGAGATTTGTTGAGACTGAACGTTTATATTTTAGGTTTGCATAAATTGTACAAGTCCATTAGAGACAACATGAATTTGAACCCTAAGAGTCGAGGTGCCCAATTAAACATTTTCTATTTCCTAGAGCCTATCTATGTTGACTTTCTCTAAACTATTTCAAGGCACCCTATTTAGTTAGTAGCTCCCTTGTCTTCCTATTGTTGTGAGGGGAAGCCTTGATAATGTAGAGGAAGATGAGTGGTTGGATTGGCTGAATGAACAAAAAGAGAGATATGTGGTATATATGTTGGCTAAGGCAATGTGACAAGTTTACTAGAGAGGCAGAATGAATCGATTGTAGGGGGATTGGAGGCAAGTGAGGAGTTGTTCATTTGGGTGATGATATCCATGTTTCCAATAATTCACTCAAATTTATAGGATGAATCTACACAATATAAGGAAATGTTCATATTTTATTTCCAAGGATAGTCATTTCATGCTATTATAGACCCCAAGATAGCCATGGTGATCTTGGTTGGATGTGATGCATGCAAATCATTGGACAAGAAAGTGGCAATGCATGTAAATCATCTGTAGCATTTATACCAATATTTGTAGTATTTATTTTTTCAAAATTATATATTGTTATTTTAAGTTAAATATAGGCTTAACTTGTACTATAATCAATCAAAATTTGAATATCATGATTTGCCTATTTATATAGACATTTAATTATTTTCAAATAAATGAATTAAAATTAAATAGTTCAATCAAAGTTATTGCTAATTAATATAATTAAAATTTGATAATATTATAGTTAACTATTAAGATTAGAATAATTTTTAAAAAAATAAAAAAATTTGTTAGATATTACATCAAGTTTTAGAAATAAGATTGAACTTTTATATATATCTAGACAACCTTTCAAAAATGAAGTAGAACTTTACACGCTAAGTCAAACCTTTAAAGCTAAAATTAAAAGGGCAAAAGGGTTTAAATAAGGTAGATAAATAATGGAGAGAGAGAGAGGGAGAGAGAGAGAGAGAGAGAGAGAGAGAGAGAGAGAGAGAGAGAGAATAATTAGGGCATAGAATGCATGGACATGGTTATTAGGAAAGGGAGAGGGAGGGAGAGGCGGAGGGGGGAGAGAGAGAGAGAGAGAGAGAGAGAGAGAGAGAGAGAGAGAGAGAGATGAGTTAAAGATATATATGGTAATTAGGGGCAATCAATGACTAGCAAGGAGAGAAAGGGAGAGAGATGAGGTCAAGATATATATGGTAATTAGGGGCAAGCAAGCGTGCACACGTGAGAGAGAGAGAGAGAGAGAGAGAGAGAGAGAGAGAGAGAGAGAGAGAGAGAGAGAGAGAGAGAGAGAGAGAGAGCAGGGGGCTTAGGGCTAAACATATAGAAGACAATCAGTCTATATTACAATAAAATAAGGAGATGTGATATAGAGATAATAAAACAAGGGGAGAGGGTGAGAGACATGATTTTTACATATAGAGAGAATTTGATGGAGAAAGAGACACAAGGGAGGGAAAATGTGTGTGTGTGTGTGTGTGTGTGTGTGTGTGTGTGTGTGTGAGAGAGAGAGAGAGAGAGAGAGAGAGAGAGAGAGAGAGAAACTAAGGAAAAAGGATTACAAGTTAGAGAGGGGGGTTAGGGATTAGGCATTAGTCAAAGAGATAGAGGTTAAGGGTAAGAAGTTTGAGAGAATTTAGTGAGAGAATGAAAGAGATTAGGAAATTAGTAAGAGAGTTCACTCGGTGTGTGTGTGTGTGTGTGTGTGTGTGTGTGTGTGTGTGAGAGAGAGAGAGAGAGAGAGAGGAGAGAGAGAGAGAGAGAGAGAGAGAGGTGATCTCTAGAGTAAGTTATTTAAAACATTCCTTTGTCAAAAATAATAATACTAAATATTAAAATTATCATATTCCTCTCTATGATCTTGACCTATGCTTTATGTAACTTTAGTGATCAAGCTTATATAAACACTACTACAAACAAAAAACTATCCAATTTACCCTAATTTAATCCTAATTAATTAAACAAAAAATAAATGACAAGATACAAATTGCTTTAATTTCAAATGAATCTATTGTGTTAAACACATGTTCAAAGTAAACATAAAAAGTTTTATAACATATCATAAAATTATTAGTTATCTGATAATTAAATTTTTCATTATAGATTAACTATAATAATAAAATAACAAATGTCTTTCCTTTCGCATCTAGAATGCTTACTAGCTTATATATATATATATATAAGCCAAGAGATATCCTTCTTGAGGGACCTATTTTCATAAATTATCTCAATGTAATAGGAGCCTCAAAAAGGATATCTCTCGGCTTATTTTATATATATAGAATATATATAAGCTAGTATAAATGCAGCTAATTTTTAATCACAAATATTTACTTTCATATTCAGTGAAAAAATTATTTGATTTTTGAACATAATCAAATGAAACGTCGGGAAAAACTTACTTTATACTTTTTGAAAAGGATAATTAATTAATAAAATCAACTCAAATTTGAAAAAGTCAAAGCTGAAAAATAGTACAGATGCGAGTTTAATTTTAATGTTTGATCCATTATTGTTAACTTAATAAACATCTTTAATTGAAGACCATGAAAGCTCTTTCCCTCCTCTACTATGCACCATACTTTTACTTTGAATATCACAGTCGCCATTCATACAATTTAGAATATCCCTACGTAAAATATGTAACATCCTGCCTCTCATGAAGAATGAATATAAATGGCAACACCTATCAACAGGAAGGAGGAATTGAAAAAAACAAAAAGAAAAAACCCTACAAAGTCAATGCTGCAATTCAACGCGCCTTTGTTTTACTTTGACTGCCAATATCAATCTTGACCAATTCAAACACAATACGCTTTTTTTATAAATACAATATTCTTTCCTTCTTCATACCCATTCCTCATCTTTGCCCTGTATCAAGCAGTTAGATATTCTCTCAGTTTCCCTTTCTTCACATTTATCTATTCAGCTTTAATATTCATTCTGCTAATTACAATGGCGAGATCGACAATACTTGTGAATATTATGGCAGTGCTGCTCCTGCTCAACGTTTTGTTTTGCCTCGCTGCATGTGCTCGTCCAATCTTCATCAAGGAAAAAGTGAATACATTTGCCGGCATCAACGGCAATAAAATGGTTGATAATTATATAGTAGAAATTGTGGAGATATTATCATCAGGTTCTAATTGTAAGGGCAACATAAAAGACCCTAGCTGCCACAAAAGATAAAGTGAGGCTTCTATACATCATTTCGGTATTGTTAAGTGGCCGGATATGCCGATAAAAAGATTTGCAATGCAGGGAAAATATGTAAGAAAAATAAATAGACAGGTCTTAAAGTTTCTTCGAGTTTTAAAAGAGAATTCCCCATATTTCATTGGCTGCAGACTGCCACTCTGGAAAAACAAAAACGGTGCAGGAAAATGGTATCACGTGATAACAAATTATGTGATTTTACGGTGATCATGGTGAGCATTTTCATGCTCTCTCTTCCTCAGAATCTGCAGCTTGTCGGGTTTACAAAAGCGGGGTGGATCAAACAAAAATTCTTCATTAATATATATCCTGCGAACAAAGATCGTTGATTAATCAGTGTAGTTTTCATGATCACGATTTTTTCGTGGCCAAAATCTGTGTCGAATAGAAATATATTGATCGGATTATGAAAGACACTCGTACTCCATTATTCATTTGCATTATCATGGGCGGCAGGAGAGATTCTAATAAAATAAATGGTTCATTTTTTGATCCATTTGTCTTTAAAAAACAAGTTCCCTTCTCTTTGGCAAGCTTATAAGGTCTTTGAGAAGCATACATGGCCTTCTTTTGTAATAGATCTTGCAGAAATAGGTAAAGTTCGCTAGTCAGCGAAAAGAAGCATACAATCCCATTCTAGAAAAGGTACGGAAAAGCTTATCTTAGTGAATGGATCCCCAAAGATAGGTCTATCTACTAAATAGGTAATGTTATGATGAAGAAAAGAATCAGTCGTACAGAAATGCCTTTCACAAGGAGAATTATCTACTATTATTTTTAATATTCAATATGAATCAAAACAAAAAAAAAAATCAAACATGATTCTTTTTCAGATTCACAAAAACACAGCAAAATTTCTTCAAATAATTTGTTGTTTTCCATCACAAAATATACAAAGGATAGCCGCCTCCAAGGCTTAATCTCCTTTGTCTACTCAATTAAATTATCTTTTGGATATGACAAAATTAATTCTGCAATTGTAAATAATATGAAAAAAACTCGAGTGTTGCCCCCTACAATGTTCTTTCTCTATATTATAGAATTATTTTTGTTATATTTTGTTATTACTCTAAAATGTATGAGTATAATACTAGAATAAAATCATTTTTTTTGGATCAAAATCTACTATAATATTAAGAAACTCCATTTAGAGGTAGATTGACAGTGTCTTAAATAAAGGGAAACTCTTATAATAAAGTCTAAAATAAATATTAAAAATATATCATGTACAAGTGACAAGTGTATGTACTAAAATAATTAGATGGGATAGCAATTTATATTTTTAGAGTTTTTAATATAGTAATAGAAATTAAAGTTAAAATATAAATATATTTTACTATTAAATAATTAATTAGATACTATAAACATTATAGATGTGTTTGTTATAAATATGACTTTGATTTGTTAAAAACAATACTTGTATTATTTAACAAATTAGATACTTAATGATTTTATTTCAAATAGTTGGAAGGCTATACAACATCTATGCTCATTGTCTTATAGAAGTCTTGGAAACCCCAATACCTATTGATTAAAGATTCTAACACATAATTATTACACATAATATAATTATAAAGGAGCTTGTTTAATACATGTAAGAGTGTGTTGCTAGCTGTTGATGTAATGTCATGTCCCATTTTCAAATAATTAAAAATAATAATCTTTGCTAAGGCAGGGAGGCCCAAAAAGGTGAAGTTTTGGAAAAAGGGGATAATCTTTTGAAGCTAATGGGCTAATAAATAAAAATTATTATTAAAATATGTTTTATTAACCCCTTTTGGATGTGATTTAGGTTTATGCCCTCTTTTAAGGGGTTTGGAGGCATTTTGGGCTCATTCCAGAATTTGATTTTTGCTCATTTCTTTGTTGTTCTTCAGAGGCTGCCAAACTTATGGAGAAGGAGACCCAAGAATGAGAGTTTTCAGGTTTTTAGGAAGGCTAAGGACAGGATTTTGAAGCCATTCCATGTGCATGCTCATACAGAGTTTGCCTTTGTGTTGAACAATGCAGATTTGTGGATTTTCGGGTGTGTTTTTTGTAAGAGTTTTTTGTTTCCGGTTGAGTATTTCATATCAATTTGGGTTGCTGCTATATTTTAGACTTTAAGATGTTAAAATAAAGCTGAATATAATGTATTTGGTCATGATTATACTTCTGTGATAGATTATTAGTGTTTTTTAGGTGCTTTCGGGCTATTCTGTGTTGTTTTTGGGAGCCCGATCAGCATTATTTTTATCCTCCGTTTGGGAGCTATTGTGTAAATGTTATACAGATATGGAAATTTCATTTTGTAGGCTGTTATGTTGCTGAAATTTCTATAAAATTTCCACTTTTAGATTTATTAATAATATGTGAAGCTGTGAAGTTTTTGGCTCTATTTCCAGCATACCCGATTTGGGGTTTATTGAGAAATTGGTGGATCTTTGAAATATTGGTTGTTTGATCTTAAAGATCTAATTAGAGGCTTGAAATATAATAAAAAATCAGTAAAGCAACATTTCAGTGGTATCAGAGCTATGATCTTACTAGCCTGAGGGTTTGTAGAAGTTTGCATGTCAGTTTTGACAACTACCCAAATCTTGCATGTCATAAATTATGGTTGCATGTTGCTTCTAATCAGCTACATCTCAAAATTTATGGTTGCATGCTACTCCTAATCATTTGCATGTTAGTTCTTGCTGAATTTGGTGGTTGCATGTTGCTTCTAATCAGTTGCATGTCAAAATCTATGGTTGCATGCTACTTCTAATCATTTGCATGTTAATTCTTGGTGAATTTGGTGGTTGCATGTTACTTCTAATCAGCTACATGTCAAACATCTGAAGTATAAAGATTCTAGGTTTTTGAAGAAGTTATAACCTATTGGGTTACACTCTACTTTATCTAGAATGGATAGGTATAGTATAGAGTCTTAGAGGACACAACCTTGGACAATTGATATCCAGAGTCAGAATAGTAGAAAGGATGCTTATTTAGACATTCGAGATAAACTTAGAAAAATAAGCCATGGCATGTCTGAACAGTTGGTTGAGCACCACCATATGATGAATGACATATTGTCTGACCCAACTAAAGTGGATAAGTTGACTGGATTTCTATTTGGCAGATTTTCTCATAGGGCAGATGACACAATTACCAAGAATTTGCATGAAGAGTTTGAGAAACTAGCTTATAGCTAGGTAGAGGTCTCAGATTCTACTTTGCCAAAGGAGGTAGTGAGAAAGGATATTACAAAGATTGATAGTAATGGTCAACTTGATACTCACATTGAGACAATTGTATACAGGTCGTCAAAGGGTGATGTCACAGGTATTCAGGATGGTATAGTTACAACAGGCAGTGACTACAACGTAGTGGGTTTAGATGATGATTATGAGGATGTTGTTGTGCATGATGGTGAGATACCTGATAGAGACGAGCAAAAATTGAGCATTCATGACTTTGCTGAGAAAGAGTACTAGGCACAGTTAGATGCTTCATCACATGAGGTTGAGGCTGGTGGTACTTCACATGATTTGCCTAGCCAGCTGAAAGTGAACAAAGATAGTATTGTGACTTCATTATCTCATCATGACAGGTATGTGGAGTTAGTCGGTATTGGTCATATTACTCAGGTGAGGAGTTTGCTTGAGTTACCAACTTATTCTAGTTTACGGATATGGACTTGAGATTGTTATATTGACATTTGGGATTCAGTTGACTGTAGATCTTTAACACTTTTTGGTAGTAGTGTTTGTTTGGGTTCTATCATGGATTTGATTAGCAGATTGCACGGTGTTGTCTTTTCTTGTGCTAGCAGCTTGTTCGATGTTGGTATTAGTTTTTATACACCGATGTTGGGCTTTGTTCATATATCTAGTCGAGCATACTTGCTGGAATGTGTTGATGATCTTTCATATTTGGCAGTGTGTACAAATGAGTCCCAGGATCATATTGGCATTGGTGACATCCAAGAGGATACAGTGGGCTATTTTGAAGACTTAGTTTCCTTGGCAGTTTCTTTTGGTATAGAGGAGTTGGACAATAGTGCTACAATTTTTGATACTCTGTATGTTGATATGAGCTTTGGAGTTAATTCATAGGATATGGATGGTAATACTCTAGAGACTAGTAACTTTGACGATACTCCTTTAGATAGTGCATTAGAGGAGGTTTATAGGAGACAGTCTAGCTAGTGCCATCATGTGTCTAGTCAGTTGAGAGTTAGTGAGCAAGACATTGGTATTGCTTGCCAACATTTTGATGTTGTTCATCAATTGTTAGCAGTTTATGGATGGGGTTCTCCTATTAGTGATGAGCAGGGAGACAGTTATCTTTCCTTGATAGAGTTCCACTCTTTATGGGAGGCTTTCCAAATTTTGAGACAGGATTATATGCAGTTAGTAGCCGATAGACATTATCTTATGGAGTAGGGTAGTACAACATATGATGCATTGTTGGCCAAGGAAGATGAGGTGAGTGAGCTTACTCAGCAGGTTGAGGTGACTTCTGAGATTCTTGAGAGTACACAGTTGGCTTTCAAGGAGTCATAGTTTCATTTGGCTAAGTTGACCATGGAGTTAGAGCAACTACAATCTTTACCAGATTCTATACAGTCACAAGCTGTGGTGTCTGGTGATCTAAGGATGTCCATGGTCAAGATTGTCAAAGACAGTGGAGATGGGGATGCATCCATCCTTAATACTAACATTGGCATATCAGGTTCATCCCCACTAGAGTCAGGTTCAGTTGAGTTGGATGTTGCAGCAGATTGTTGTAGTATGCTTGACATGGTGGTGACCTCTAGTACTAATGGCACGGAGACTAGAGATGATGTATCAAAGACCATGTGTGATGTTGGTGAGCCGACAATTGGCATGGTTCCTGCTAGTAATACTACTCCCTTGGCGATTTCATCAAAGGTAGTAGTCAGTTCCAACTTGGTTAGTGATCAATTGCAGTTAGTTACATCTGGATTGCAGTCTGAGCCACTGACTGAGATTGGCGCATTCTATCGACATTACATTGTGAGGTATGCTCACCTATTCACCTTTGATGACCATGTTGATGAGATGATGATACAGAGATGTACTTTGGTTCCTAGTGCTTATCATCAATTATGGGATAATTTGACGCCTTGGGATGAGAGTTGTGATGGGCATGACATGGCGATAAGTTCTGCAGTTGACAACTTGACAATACATGACTTAGAGTAGGAGTTTTGGAGTGAGGCTTCAGTGGGTGTTTTTATTGATTCTACTCCTTTGGCTATGACATCTCCTGACTTAGTTGGTGATCAGTCACAGTGGGTTGTATCACTTGTTCATGGTGAGCTATTTACTAAGGTTGGTTTTTTTATCAACATTATATTGCACGGTATGTACATTAGTTAGCATTTGATCCTTGTGTTGAGTAGGTGATGGCAGGAAAACTTGGTTTGTGTTCCATTTCTTGCTTTTTATCTTGTGATGGCTTTTCACCATCAGGGGTGCATGGGAGTTATGGTTATGAGACAGTGGCCAGTGATCTACAGAGTTGTGTTGACCGCAGGAGTTGTACAGTGTCTGGATTCTCCATACTTGGTATAGTTTCATTCGAGAGTGTTCACCATTGTTGCAGATTTGGATTGTACATTCTGTATAGGCCAGTGGGATGCATTGATGGTATTTACTATGTTGGCAGGTTGATTTGTCCACTTTACTTGAGTTTTGATGTTCTAAGAGTTTGTGTCTTGTGGG
The DNA here is from genome assembly GCA_028749045.1 of Cupressus sempervirens. Lineage (NCBI taxonomy): Eukaryota > Viridiplantae > Streptophyta > Pinopsida > Cupressales > Cupressaceae > Cupressus > Cupressus sempervirens. The sequence goes on from CM053785.1 coordinate 912,192,001, forward strand.
TTTCTAACTATGGAAGTCTTGACTTTGGAGTTTGGTTGAGCAGTAATTGTCAGTTTGATTATGGATTCCTCTTGGTTATATTGTAGAGGATATTGCAAGAGCCTGTATTAATTAACAATAGTATAGTTCATGAATACATTTGGGATCCAGGTGGATTGATTGGTCTATTGTTCAGCCATTACTTGAGGACAAGCAATATTTGGAAGGGGAGGACTTTTCATGTCCCCTTTTCAAATAATTAAAAATAATAATCTTTGCTAAGGCAAGCATGCCCAAAAAGGTGAAGTTTTGGAAAAAGGGGAAAATCTTTGGAAGCTAATGGACTAATAAATGAAAATTATTATTAAAATATGTTTTATTAACCCCTCTTGGACATGAGTTAGGGTTATGCCCTCTTTTAAGCGGTTTGGAGGCATTTTGGGCTCATTCCAGAACTTGATTTTTGCTCATTTCTTTGTTGTTCTTCAGAGGCTGCCAAACCTGTAGAGAAGGAGACACACGGACGGAAGTTTATAGGTTTCTAAGAAGGCTAAGGATGGGATTTTGAAGCCATTCCATGTGCATGCTCATACAGAGTTTTTCTTTGTGCTGAACAGTGCAGATTTCTGGGTTTTCGGGTGTGTTTTTTGTAAGAGTTTTGTGTTTCCAGTTGAGTATTTCATATCAGTTTGGGTTGCTGCTATATTTCAGACTTTAAGATGTTAAAATAAAGCTGAATATAATTTATTTGGTCATGATTATACTTCTGTGATAGATTATTAGTGTTTTTGAGGTGTTTTCGGGCTATTCTGTGTTATTTTTGGGAGCCCGATGAGCATTGTTTTTATCCTCCGTTTGGGAGCTGTTGTGTAAATGTTATAAAGATCTAGAAATGTCATTTTTTAGGCTTTTATTCTGCTGAAATTTCTATAAAATTTCCACTTTTAGATTTATTAATAATATGTGAAGCTGTGAAGTTTTTGGCACTATTTCCAGCATACCCGATTTGGGGTTTATTGAGAAATTGGTGGATCTTTGAAATATTGTTTGTTTGATCTTAAAGATATGATTAGAGGCTTGAAATATCATAAAAAATCAGTAAAGGGACATTTCATGTAAACTTGTGTGCTAGGAAAGATATTACATAGGCGTATTGTATAAGTGTTGTTAAATATATTCGTTGAGAATTATAAACTTTTATTGAGTCAAATAAGATATTGTGAGGCAAGATCATCTAAAGTAAAATTAATAAAGTGTATTATTTAGAGTACTTCTTAAATAAACTTATTTTAACTATTGATTTATGTAAATAAATAAAACACCCCTTACAATTAAGATTAACTTTTATGAAGTGATAATTTGGATAATCTAATCCATAATATTTTCTTTCTTTCTTTGTCCATGTCTTTATATATCTATGTGTTTTGTTGAAGGGACAATATCTAATTTGATGTCTTCAACCATTAATCCTATATAGTGCTATTGGTGAACACCTCATTATTGATGCTCACATGGGAGAAAGTGACAATGAACATCCTATAAGGATGAGAGTTCGTATGCCAATTTGAATCATCGATAACATGGAAGACTAAAACTAGTTCTAAATATAATAAATATATGTTTTAAAAATCTAATATGCAATGTATCATTAGTTTGCAATTTTGATAAATGTGGTCTCTATAATAAAATAACTCATTGCAGTCATTTTGAATAGTTTCCATTTTGTAATTTTTCTACTTGGGGCTAACCTTCAAATTATGGCCTACTAGGGAATTCAATATACCTTCTCCCTATACTTAATGTGATATAGAGGTTTATTCTTGTTCACCTCAAAACATAGAAAAACAATGACAGAGTAAAAGACATATATCAAAGAGGAAATATGGATAAATAAAGATAGTGATGCAAATAGATACGCACACAAAGAAAAGTGGGTGATGGTTATGACTGAATATAAATAACAATAGGAGAGGGTGGAGACAAAAATATAGAATGATAAAGATAAGATAGAATTAGAATCTTCAAAGGTGGAAGTTCTAGTTTTTTTTTTCTATTTTGTACTGAATTGTAGATGATAATCTTATATCTAAAATTTGATTCATTTAACATCCAAATCTGATTCATTTAATATTCAGTTACTAATTAATCTTTTTCCACATTGGAAGTGGTGTACTGATTTTAATTTTTGGGAGGCAAAAATATTATTCTTTCTACTAAGATTAGGTTTTACATCTATTTCACTATGTTTATCTCTCTTTATGACTATCCTTAAATATTACACACTGATGGAAAAATTAAATATAGAAAAATATTAGAAAGTTGTTTATAATGGTCCATCCCATTTTTACTTATAAATTATCAACCTTAAATTAAATCAAATTTTCCTATTAAGCTTTAGATATCCCAATATTATAAATTTTGCATAACCTTACCAGGCTTTTATCTTTATGAAGTTGATTAGTGTTGTCCTTTCATGAATTCAATGGACACATATTTGAATATGAGTTTGAGTTTGGAATTCTAAACTTGTCTCAGATGATTTATTTTACATTTCATGTTAATGGAACTTAGCTTTATTCATGAAAGGAACAACTACACAACTTCTGTGCTAGGCTCTGCTCCTATATTTGGATTGGCTCCTATGTTTTTCTTTATGGCAATTCAAACTTCTGCACCCAACTTGATTCCTATGTCTGGCTTTATGGTGGAAGCTCCAACTTCTAGTGACTCTATCTTCCTTGACACTACCCTTGTTGGGGGTTATTCCACCATCCATAACTCCATTGGAGTTGGGTTATGGAAGGTTGGTGGTCTCTCTATGATGTCTCTATCTCAGGAGGCTAGTAGATCTGCAATATCTTATGCTAATGTTGCTACTTATGAGGCAGGCATTAGAGGGTAGACTATGTGTTAGAGGATTCAAGATACTTCGCCAGTTGTTGTTAGAGACCCAATAATGATTGACATAGAGCCAGTTATTGTTGATGATGTCTCTCTTTATGTGGATCATTTATCCTCCAAAGCTACAATATTTCATTTTAAGGGTTTCTAACCCTCTCTCCCAGAGTTGCATGACTATATCTCATTTGTTTGGAAGCCATACATTTCAATAAAAACTCATATTTACCCTAATTCTAGGGGTTTTTTTTATTGTGAATCTACTAATGATAGAAATGTCATTTTGAGTAGTGGCTTCTCATGGAGAGAGAAATTTCCCTTGATGGCTAAACCTTGGTATAAGGAGTTTGACTCATCAACAAAATCTTTTAATAAGATCCCTCTATGGGTTAGGTTGTCAAATCTCCCCATTCACCTTTGGTTGGATTCTATCTTGGAGGTAGTGGGGGAAGCCCTTGGGGATCTCTCATTGATAGATACTACATCTTCTAATACATTTAGGATAATGTATTCCCGTATCATGGTTGAGATCCACATTTCTAAGGGACTCCCTAAAATGATTATTTTGAAATCTCTAAATGGCTCTTGGAACCAACTTCTTGATTATGAGGGAAACCCTTTCAGATGTAGGATATGCAACAAGACTAGTCATCTTGCTTCCCATTGCTCTTCTAAAAAATCTAGACCGAAGAAGTCTCCTTCTTGGTGGAAGGGGGTTTCTAATGATCACTGCACAATTAAGAAAGATTCTTCTGTTGGGAATTATGACTCTTCTAAGGATACTTTAGAGGTAGACTCAAATGTTACTTCAATTGGCATGATTTTCCCTTCAGTGGAGACATCTCACCCTTGTCTAGTTTTTTCTCCTATGTTTGGCTTTATGGTGGTAGCTCCGACTTTTGCATTCGGTTTGACTCCTGTGTCTAGCCTTATGGTCACAGTTCTAGCTTCTATGTTCAGCTCGACTTCTACATCTGGTTTAATGGTGGCAGTTTGGGCTTCTATGTTTGGCTTAGCTCTTGCATTTGGCTTTGCTGCTATCTCTATTAGTTGTCCCCTCCTTTGGCTCCTTCTATGGTGGCAGTTGGTTTGCCTCTAGATTTTGTTGTCCCAGTCTCTGGTTTGATCTCTAGTGCTATTTCTATTTGTCTGTCCACTCCTAGCATCTTGTGTTAGAGTAAAAAATTAATAATTAATTATTTATTCTATTTACTTAAGCTTACTTAGGTTAATGCATGTAGTCAATAGTTGTAGTGATGAGTTGTTGACAACATAGAAGTTTGTTCCCTTCTAGCATGTTCCACCTTTTTATGGACGTATGCTTAGTTGTCAACCTTATCTTCTGCCACTTTCCAGCTTGTTCTACAAGCTTTCATGAGGCCTTTATATTTGGGCTCTCTGATTGTATTTTCTCATCTCATTTTCAATTGTAAATACATTTTTCTTTGGTTTGCAATATCTTCTCTCTCATCTTCATGTAGGGTTTTTCCAAGCTCCACCTCTTCCTTCTTTTGTTTCCCTTCGATAGGTTATATGCATGCAAGTGATCTTGTTGAGCTGTGGAGTTGGATTTTATCAAGTCCTACATGGTATGCAAGCCTCCCTGCTACTTCTTGTTTGAAGGATTTTTGAAGCTGCAATTTGGAGACACAAAACCTAGTTTGTTTGTGCATTTTTCTTCAATTTAGGTGAAGAGTATTTTTTGGAGCACTTTGGGCCTAAATGGATGCTACCATCAAGTTAAGAAGACTCGTTATAGTTAGGATCCATATAAAATTTATTGACTTTGGTAACAGGAGCTCTAAGAGAAATTTTTTTTTTAGTCTAGGAGCCATATGGACTTGTACAAATTAATTTTGGTGAAATAAATTAAAAACAAGTGGACTGTCATTATACCACCATGCGGCAACCACTGCGCCACTAGCAAGAAGTCCATGTGCCATCATTGTCAACAATATAGCTATGGGGTCACCACTCTGCAGCCACCACCATAGGCCTAACTGCCACCCACCTTAACAGTGCTTCCCCTTCTTGCCACCTTCACTAGGTTCTACCACCATTCCACCTCCCACGTGTCACCTCTACACTTTACCAGTGCTACTTCCATGTGTACACTTTCTTGCACAGTCAGCATTAGTCTATGAGTGACATGTGGCATGACTACCATTCTGGTACTTGCCATGTGGACCCTAGCATGTTACCCGTCACCTCAGAAACTTTCCATGTGGCATCCACATGGCATGCCATGCAACATTTGTTTGTTGTGATGGCTTGGATGCCATCAATTTTTTTGTAGTAGTTTTCTAATGTTAGCATGATGTCATCCTGCATCGGGACAACTTACAAGCTCTCTAGGGTCCTTTTTGACCTACATGTGGTTTTTTGGCCATAACTTGAGTATACGAAGGTATTTTTCTAATCTGAAAGAAGTGCAAGAAAGATGGTATCGAGATGGAGACATTGGTGTAGGTATTTTTAGGTTTTGATGTAGTTTAATGACTTATTTTTGCAATCAAAGTCCAAAGTTCTATTTTTCACTCTGACAAGCATATCTTTTGCATCCCATCTCCATTTTTTTGACAATGTTATATTTTTAAAAAGTTGTTTTTGTCATCTTTTCATAAATGTTGTCATTTCCTTTAGATTCTACCCCATGCTCTTTCTATCATGTTATTGGCATTTTCTTTCTATGGTGGATATCTTGAGTGTTCCAAGTTTGAGGATCATTTTCATGGCATGAGATTTTTTGTTTTGGGTTGTACTATCTTTTGTGTCAACTTTTTTCCTTTTCCAATCATTGTAGCTCTCATTTGTAAGCATCTTTATGTAAATGAATTGAGATAAAGTGCCACTCTTGCATTTCGAGTTCATGAATGTTATTTTGAGATAGTTGTACTTGCACTATTTTTATAAAGCACCATGGGGGGATAGTTGTTCGCCATTTAGTCACCCTCTTCCTTTTCCCCCCATGTAGAGTCAGTGTGAGCATGTCTTTATAGGTGTTTGTACCTTTTCAACTCTCTCATTGTTCTTGGTTCTTTCTACAGAGGATATTGGCCCACCTTCTCAGATTCTTGTCATCTCACCCTATCTACATTAAGGATGGGTTATTATGTTGTTCTAATGCATCCTTGGTTTGATGGTTCAATAGTGTGAGCTATACATTTAGCACTTGATCCTATATACTAGGTGATTGTAGTGGCTTGCTACATATGCATTTTGGTGAAGATAGATCATCTACCATATAGACATGCTCGGTTCATGCCTTCTTCTTCCATAGAGGTTCTTTAGATTAGCAATTTCTTTCTTATGAAAAAATTAGCAGTTTCTTCATACTTTAGTGATGCTCTTCATGATCACTTCTTGTTCCTAGTTTATGGGACATTCCTCTAGCTAGAGACTTCTTTAGTCCTTTACTAGGGTTTCTTACCTCTTTTTGGGGGAGGGTTTTTCCCATGAGGTTTTCTCTCTTACCCCATTTTTAAAGGTTGCATTTCTTTGCATTATACATGGGTACCTAACATGGCCTTGTTGTCGGGACCCATTATGCATTTCATCTTATTTTTGTGAGCTTAAGGCATTCCCCTAAGTTCCACTTAAGGTGGGTGGTAGAGTAAATAATTAATAATTATTTATTTATTCTATTTACTTAAGCTTACTTAGGTTAATGCATGTAGTTAATAGTTGTAGTGATGAGTTGTTGACAACATGAGAGTTTTTTTCTCTTCTAGCATGTTGCACCTTTTTATGGACATATGCTTAGTCATCAACCTTATCTTCTACTACTTTCTAGCTTGTTCTACAAGCTTCCATGAAGCCTTTATATTTGGGCTCTCTCATTTTATTTTTTCATATAATTTTCAATTGTAAATACATTTTTCTTTAGTTTACAATATCTTTTCTCTCTCAAGTCCTTTTAGGGTTTTTCCAAGGTCTGCCTCCTCCTTCATTGGTTTCCCTTCAACATGTTATTTGCATGCAGGTGATCTTGGTGAGCTATGGAGTTGTATTTTATCAACTCTTACATCTTGTTGGTGGGTCAACCATTGGCTTCTAGTGTTTCCAAGGTAGTTCCTCATGTGGTTCCTTCTCTATGTGCTATTGTTCCATCTATGGCTTCTTTTGTCACTTCCTCTTCTACAACCTTTCCCCTGGCTTCGAGGATTTTTGGTAATGGCTATGATGGTGCTAATTTTAGTGGTAGAAGGCTATTGGTTTTGTCAAGGATGGATAGACTACAGTTAAAAGAAACAAGGTCAAGCCATCCAATCCCTCTTTTAATATGGCATTAAGGTCTAAAAAGAAGGGTTCAAAAGGGAAAGTCTGATGTGACTGTCCTTTTCTGGCTCTCTTGGGTTTTGGCCTATTTTTCTTTGTAGTGTCCCTAGGCTCTTTTTGCCTTTAGTTCTTTATAGTGTGTCTCACCATGGGGTTTCAGGAGCTTGGTCCAAACCTATTTTTAGTGGATGTAGTGTTCTATTTTATTTGTGTTTCCACCTTGGTCACCTTTTCTTTGGTGACATGTTTTTGGTTGCATAGGGCTTTAGGTACCCTTCAAAACCTATTAGGGGTTTTAGGTGCCCATTCAAAACCTAATTGTGTGGCTAATGAGTACTATGTTATCTATGATGCCACCTTGGTCACTGTGTCTTGTTGGGTGACATGTTTTACCTTTCGATTGTAGTTTTGTTTGGTTTGGGCTTCTTTGAAAATCTCTTGATTTGTAAAGGGTTTTAGATTCCCTTCAAAACCTATTTTTCTTATAAAAAATTTAGCCTTATTCATAATGTAGTTTATAGAACTTGATGTGATTTGGTGATGTTATTCTTTTCCCATTATGTGATGGGGAATTAGAAAATTATAACTTAATTGTCACATTTTATTGTTTTGAATACATTATTTGTTTGCCAATAGTGGCATGTTGTGATGGTTAAGTTGTTGTGTTGTTATCCTTGCCATCAAGGTTCAAATCTCATGGGGATGAGGTCCCTCGTTTGTGGCCTCACTGGTTCATAGCTCCAGGTCAAAGCGTTTACCCCTCTTTATTTAAAAAAATAAAATACATTATTTGTTTAAGATATATCATTCTTTTCATTTGTTATAATTATAATTTTAAATAATATTTATCATCAATAATTTTATGTTGTATATCTTAGAATGTCTAATTTTGATCTTCTTTCACTTTGTTTCAATTTATCAATAATTTATTCATAATTATATATTATTATCCAGATTTAGATGCATCTGTTGGTCAAGGTCTAGAGTTTATGAGATAATCTATGTGTCATTTGATTACTAAGAAGTTGTTGAAAGAAGTCACTTTCCAACCTTAGGGATATTAAATAATTGCCAAGTTTTTTTCCCTTTGTCAGAGAAAATATATAAAAGTATTATTAATCAGCTCTTGTAATTATCAACAATGTTCACTAAATTGATGATGAAGAATGCAAATTTGTAATCCATCTTAAATATAATTAATACCTATGCATTAAAATATGGTATATACTTGCATATTAACATATGGTATCATTTGTATAGTGTGGAAGGTGTTTAATAGAAATATAGAGAGAAGTCTTTCTATACTAGTTTTTTCTCATGTTGTGTAGTACCTATGGAAGGAAAGGGACAAAAGGTTATTTAGGGACTCTTATAAACCTAATAATTTTATTATAGAATGTATAAACAAGAGTATCATTGAAAATTACAATAGTATGTAAAAGGAAAAAGTATACTTTGATGCTAGTTCTAATTCTAGTAGAATGAAGGACTTGAAAGTAGTGGTCGAAAGAAAAAGGAAAAATGTAAGATTGGATTGCCCTACTATGGGTTGGATAAAAATAAATTTTGAAAAAGTTGGAAAGGGAAAGCCAAGTCTCAATGAATGTGATGCTATTATTAGGAATGATTAGGGAAATTTTATTAAAGCTACACTAGTTCCTCTTGGCATTTAGGTGAATCATCTAGCAAAAGACATGGGTCTTCTACAAGGGTTATATTTGGTCAATGGTTTATAGGAAAATGGTCCTTGGATAGAAGGATATTCAAAGAACATATTAAATTTTCTTTCTATGTATTTGGAACCATTGTGAACTATGGAAAATTTTATCAAGGAAAAAGTATAATAGTAAAGTTTGATAATGTAAGGAAGAAAATGCTTGCTATTATAATCTTAAGAGGATGACTATGAAAATTTCAACTTGGTATCATAGATATCTCAAGAAATGCACAATAACATAATCAAAATAACAATGAACAGGTAGCACAATGATTTGTTAGAGTAATATTTTGTTTCCTTACTACTTAAAACATTTTAATTTAATTAGTTAAACTATTACTCTTTATTGCTTAAGCTTTGTATTGGGTGCATTAATAATTAATTCTTTTATTAATTATTAATGTTCAACCTAGCTTTATTAGGCTTTAGGGTTTCATTCACCTTTAAGGTTGAACTCTTGTAATTGTTTTTTCATCTCTTTCATTTTTCTAAGAACACAGTAGCATATTTTTTAGAGCAAAACCATTTCCTCCTCTCGTATTTTTCTTCTATGACAAGTTTATTGCATTCAAGTATTTGAAGGCTTTTTGGATTTTTTTTGATCAAATCTTTCATGGTATCAGAGCCAAATCTACTGTAGCTTGTTTGTTATTTGGAGAAAAAGGAGAACGAGGGTTTGACAGAATAGATCTGAATATTTCTAGGCTTTTTTTGAGAAAATAGGGGAGTCACTAATTTTTAGAGCAAGTTGAGGCCTAACAGATGTCACAAAGGATTCAGAGGACATCAAAACCCCTATTTTCATATTAAATTTGTCCATTTTGGACAACATTGGTCAAGGAGGCAAAAAAAATTTGTCTAGAAGGCTGTGTGGCCTCTTGCATGCAGTCTGAGGCAAATTTATAAAAAAATATATTTAAAAAAAAAATAGCTACAAGTCATTTTTCGACCCACAAACCTTTTTTTTAGGTGCCTACATGTTTTCCCAGCACCAACGACTTTCATTTCAATGGTCGGCAGCTTTTTACCTTTGTGGCACTGTGGTTTTTTTTTTTCAATGCCAGTGGCCAAACTCCACTCGAGCACCTCTAACGTGCTACCATTAGGCTACTTAACCTCGCTATGCTCTACTTGGGTGTTCCACCAACCTTGCTTCACCTCCTAGCCACCTTTTCTCCACTCTGCCACTGCCTTTGGTGGTTTTTTTCTTTTAATTTTTTTCTTCTTCTAGGGGCCCTGTAATATTTTTTGAAATATCTCAAGCATATGAGGGTATTTTTCTAATTCAAAAGAAGTTTCAGAAAGCTACTTCTAAGATAAAGATGTTGGAGAAGAAATTTTTGGGTTTTTTTTCCAGATTGATACCTATTTTGGCACTAAAATCTATTGATGATTTCTATATTTTGGGGGGCATAACTTCTTCATTGTAGCTCCATTTTTTGTTCTGAAAAGTGTTAGAAAGCTCTTCTCAACCAGTTTCCAAATTCTTAGTCTTTTCACCAATATTTGGTATTAGGTATCTTTGATTCATTTTTGAATTTTTTTGCTCTTCTCTCATTCAGGCAATCTATTTGTAAGTTGGTGTTCAATTTATTGCATTGTGGGGGGAATTTTTAAAATTATTTTATGTTATTATATTAGAATATAAGAAAACATAATAAAACCTTTCTAAAAACAATGGCTGAGGCCACTTTTTCTCTAGAACTTTTGACCCCTCACAATTATCACACCTGGAAGATCTTGATGGCTCAACTTCTCCACTCAAAATGGTTGTGGTCATGTTTAGATGCAGTGTAGCCTATTTTTTAGAGGCCTTTTGATATCATGTAACACTAAAACAAAATGGATGAGGAAATTAGATTGATTGTAGTACAGGTATCAAAGAGTTTACAGTTTCATTTGGACAGCTGTAATACTCCTCTGGATGTGTAAACCAAGCTTCATGGCTCATTTGGTACTATGAATGAGTTTAGGGCACTTCAGATAGAGACAGATCTTACATCACTTGTGTTGTATTCCTTTCTAACTATTGACAACTTCTTGATAAGTTTACTCAATAGAGATTCTTGTTGTACAGTTGTGGAAAGATGAAGACTAGTACTAAGTGTATCTATTTGATTCCCTCAAAGCTTCAAGGGAATTTTCAAATGTTTTCTTCCATATTCTATTCCACCAAATATTCTTTGGGAAATCAATATGTTATGCCTTCTTTTGAGGACTTTTGTGATCGCTTAACTTGTGAATAGTCCAAGCTCACTTAGATGGATTCACTTATAGGTTCACAATCACATGCATTGCTTTCCAAGTCACTTCAAGATACACAAAAGAAAAAGCCAAACTAGATATCAAATTCCTCTTCTTAGTACTCTACTGGTTCATCATCTTCTTCTAAGAAGGAGAAAAAGAAGACTGATTAGGTCTTGTTGTTGGTACCCATTTCCTGCTTTCATAGTTGTGCTAGGTTAGCTTTTCCCCTTCGCTTAGCTTAAGGGGAGGAGAGTGTTAGATTAATATTTTGTTTCCTTACTACTTGAATCATTTTGATTTAATTAGTTAAGTTATTACTCTTTAGTTCTTAAGATTTCTCTTAGGTGCATTAATAATTAATTCTTTTTTTAATTATTAATGTGCAACCCAACTTTCTTGCACTTTAGGGTTTCATGCACCTTTAAGTATGAACTCTTGTAATTGTTTTTCCATCTCTTTCATTTTTCTATGAATACATTAGCACATTTTTTAGAGAAAAACTCATGCCTCCTCTCATCTTTTTCTTTGTGACAAGTATTTTGCATGTAGATATTCGAAGGTGCTGTGGATTTGTTTTGATCAAATCCTTCATGATTGCCATGGGAAAACCCTTTTAGGAGAATAGCCCCAGCCTCTAAAACCCACAAAATTTATTATTGAATCAAGATGATTACAATACACTTGCAATGCAAGTTCTTTTAGGAGCACATCACTACAACTCAAACTTGGGAACACCTTCTACCACCTAGCATTGAAAAAAAAACTCAATGATATATTAAATCCTCCCTAAGCCCTCCTTTTATAATAATTTTACAACCTAGAAATAATTTTACCACCACAGCACATATTGCCCATTTCTCCCATTTACATTTCCAAGATTAAAAAACAACTAGGTTAAAATAGTAATCTCATCCATAATTTTTCCCCTGGTTTAGACCCCGATAAAACTCATATAATTATTTTCCAATGCTCTAAAAGTGGTCCTCCTATATTCTCCTATGGACAAGTTACATTTCTAACAACTCATACACCTATTTCCATTTCATAAACATGTGGGAAACTTCCACAAATAAATTTTAGTATTTTCTAGAAAAAGATTGCAAGGTTGAGACACATTTCTCAACATTCTCCCACTTGTCGAATACCTTACAAGAGTCATTGGATCCAAAGTATCATGGACTTATTTTCTAGGGGTTTATAGGCCCATAGACTCTAAACACCATTTGAACTTTTTTGTTCTTATGGGCTTAGTTAAAGCATCAACAACATTCGCCACTTTGTCTACCTTCTCTAGCTTCACCTTTCCATCCTTGACTATATCTCTCAAAAAATGATATTATACATCAATGTCCTTTGTCCTAGTATGAAAAGTTAGGTTCTTTTCCAGGAAGATTGCACTCTAACTATCATTGTAAATTGTCAATACACCTTGTTTGAACTCTATATCCGAACACAATCTCTTTAGCTAGATTGATTTTTTTTAGGCATGAGTATCTTTCATATACTTTGCCTCTCTAGCAGTCAAAATGACCATAGATTTTTTCTTTCTTATCCAATTGATTGCACCACCAAATAATGTAAATACATATGAAATGGTGGATCTTTATCTATCAATACTAGTGTCCTAGTCTGAATCCACATAACCTTGAATATCAAAGGAATACTCATTTCTTATTCCATGGAAAGATACAAATTACTATGAGGTACCTCACAAGTATCTAAAAACTCCTTTTACTACACCTCAATGTGCTCTTCCTAGATTAGACATGTAATAGGGGTAAGTGCACCAAGTTGTGGTGCCAAAAAGGTGACACATTTTATTTTTTTCAATTTTCAATAGAACGTCCACACTATAGCACACACACGCTATCGTGGGTATGTGCTATAGTATGTACGCACTTTTAAAAAAGAAAAAATATTATAAATGGGCTGCATACCTGCAATCCGTTCATTTTCACTTGTTTTTCCCACCTCTCCTTGCAACAATGCATATGCAGATTACAAAAAAACAAGCTTTTCACCACCCACCTTGTAAGTATGCATCCTCACCATCAAAGTTTAAGATCACAAGCATGTTTTATGTTATCTAAATTCCTTTTTGCATTGTTTGATATGTTTCTTATATTATTTTGTAGGTTTTTTATATTGTTTTGTAGGTTTTTTTGTAGTTTTTCTTTAGATTTATTTAAATTTCAATTGATTTCTTATCATGATATTTCAATAATGAATTGGAAAATCCCCAAGAAGCTCAAAACCCTTGAGAAAATAAAAAAAAACAAAACCCTCCACAAGAAGAACAAAAAATTTTGTAGCTTGAACCAATTGCAAGACCTCTTCCTGGCACACAAGAAAATATATTAAATGAAATATAAAGAGGCAAAACTGAATTAGAAGGACTCATTTGTCAATTGAAACAATGTAGAAAAACCAATCCAATGAGAGCTCAACTGGCATCGTCTCTCGAATCCATTAAGACCCACATAGTTTCTATTAGTGGTCAGTTAGATGTTTGGCGGGTTAAGAGGGATGAACAAAAAAGATATTATGTAAATAAATTTTCATATCAAGATGTTAAAAAAAAAGAAATACCAAAAGGTGCAATATGTGCATTATTTAGAAAACCCGATGAACAAAATATTGTTAGAGAGAGTACTAAATAGTTCCCCATCCATTGGTGGATACACGATGCTATTAGAAATAGTTTTTGGGATAGATGGTGGATGGTTTTTGATGCCCCTTCTTGCAAAAATCATGAGGTCCCTATGTATCTTTTAAATAAATTTTATTGTGAGGTTTTCCTTGGGGAGATCCCCAATTATTTTGATAAATTAGATTCTCAAGGTAGAGGTGGGGGGGCATCATTTGAGAGGCTAGGGGCATGTCATGACCATAATGTAGTTAGGGCACCTGTGGTCAAGCCACAAGGTGAGCATGTGACTATTCCTTTAGTTGTGAAGGAACATGTAGAGGCTAGTTCTCTAGGGACTATTATAGCTTTGACACAAACCTTCATTCATTTCATGAGTCCATTAGTTGAGTAGGATCCTCCTGCACATCATGGTCACATGTGCACATCATGCGGATCCTTATGCACATTTGGCAGTCATGCTAAAGATGGTGCAGATGATGGGCTAGTGACTGACCAGTTCCTAAATGAGATATTTTCCATTGACACATAGGTAAATTAAAATTATAATAAACTAATTTGATCACATTTCATATGTATAGTGAATGACTAATTAATTAGCATGTATTAACATTGTTTAAAATTTAAGGTTAGAGTGTTGGCGGGCCTAATAGCGATCCCTTGGCCCCATTTTTTGTCCACTCAACGAGTCTATAGGTATGTATTGATTTAATCATTTAAATGAATACATATATTTATTAAGTAATCATATGAAGGATTGACAAAAAAAATTATGCATGTGCATCAGTTCTCTATAAGACCATCGACATTCGCTATAGACTCCAAGCCTATATGCAACACAAGCTTCATAGAGGTACATTTGTTTCATGTTAATTTAATTCATTTGATTATATGTGTTTCATGTTTCATGTTACATTTAAAATGTATTGTATGACATGCAACTCTTGACATCAAAGACTCCTCATCTTTTGTAGTCCATCAATCATGGAGTGGCTGCAACTATGGCTAGTTCACAGCCATTGACTGAGGTATGAAAGAATTTTCTTGGTTTTAGTTGTTTTTTATAATAGTTAGTATCAAAATTTCTAATTTTATTTATAAGTGATTATATTGATTAAATTGTTGTAGGGTCTGGTCATAGCCGATGATCCACGAGCCTTCGAGGTGGACTTGTAGAGTGACTCTATGATGGCGGTAAGAAAATAACTAATTTTTTGTGTACATATATTTGATTTCAATGTATAATAATTATTCATTCATTTATCCTTTTTTTGTATCAGCTCGAGTTGGAGAAGAGCCTCAACAAGAGGACAAGTGAGCATGTGAGGAGGAACCCATCATCACACTTGTTACCCTCCACATGATTATCAAAAGCCTCTAGATATTTTTTTCCCTCCCCTCATGGGAAGGAGAAGATATAGTTGATGCACATGTACATGTATAGGCATCAGCAGACATATATGTTGGATTTTATGTCAATGGACATATTTGATATACATTTGATGTATATATGACATTTTTATTTGATGTATGACATTTATTTGATGCATGACATTATTAGACTTATGACATTATTGGTTAATATATGATATGTTTGTTCATGTATGATATTATTGGTTATCATAATATATTATGTGTTTGTTAATGTACATGACATTATTGGTTATCATATTATATTATATATTTGTTAATGTATGAAATTATATTAGATATGTTTGTGTATGACATTAAATTCAATACCTAATCAGTTCAAAACTTTGATAGAATATTGATTAACAATAAAATTTATCACTGTTTAAGCATAAGTTTATCATTTCCAATATGTCATTGTCATATGATTTATGATCTTTTTCATGTTTAAAGTTTTCCTTCTCTATCATGTGTTTATCAAGTTTAATTCAATACCTAATCAGCTTGAATTTTTGATACAATATTGATAAGCAATAAACTTTATTTGTGTTAAAATAGCTATTTTATCCCCTTGCTTATGTTTGAACTTGGTGTGGGGCCTTGTGTTATCTCCTAGCTTAGAGGGGTGGGGTAGTAAGGTTTCATGGTTAGGTGGAAAGTATTTTATCCATTGAGTATTTTTCCAGAGTTTTTCAAGAGCCTTGGATGATCTTTCTTCACACTTTCCAATTTTGCATCTTTTTTTGTGTGTGACTAGATGTTGCAACATCATGATTTTGTATCATGACTATGATATAATACTTATGTATCCATTTTGTATAGAGATCATGTTGTAGGAGAAAAATGTTAGAAGTATATGAAAACATGATATATAATGATTACTTGCTCCTTGTAATATGTATATGTACACATGCTTAGTTGCAATAAAGAAGAATGGGTATATCAAGATGATTGTCCTTGGTATGCTTATGTGATTTTTACACTATCTAATTGTAATAATGGATTCAATTATTTATAATGAAATCTTGTCCATATATTTATGATGGTTTTTGTTTATGGGAACTTATGTATGTGTTTCTAGTAGTGATGTTTGGGAACCTATAAGAACTTGGTTGTATGTCCTTCAATTTTGGGTTAAAAATAGAATAAAATTTATTCCAATTTTACCCTTTTTAACTACATAATCTCTTAGGTTCCCTGCCACAGGGGTACAAGGAAGAATTACTCTTTAGATTTCTTAAATTACTAGATGGATTTCTTGTAATATTATGGTTATTGAAACTGAGACTTGTGATGCCTTTGATTCTTTAGGTGTAGATAGGCCACAAACTTACAAGCAAGTCAAATTTACTACTAGTCTATTTTACTTTTTAAATAACTTATATATATATATATATATATATATATATATATATATATATATATATATATATATATATATGTATGTATATATATATGTATGTATATATATATGTATGTATATATATGTATATATATATATATATATATATATATATATGTATGTATATATATATATACATATATATATATATATACATATATATATATATATATATACATATATATATACATATATACATATATATATATCTATATATATATATATACATATATATGTATATATGTATATATGTATATATATATATACATATATATTTATATATGTATATATATATATATGTATATATGTATATATATATATATATATATGTATATATGTATATATATATATATGTATATATATATGTATATATATATATATGTATATATGTATATATATATATATATATGTATTAGAAATAATCATACTTCAAGAGTCAAAACAAAATTTCAATCAAAACATAAATTATTACATATAGCCAAAAATTTATCATTTGCAATTTATGTCATTGTCATATTGATTTATGATCTTGTTCATGTTTAAAGCCTACATTTTATGTTATGTATCTAAACATTGATCATAAATTATTATTACAAACATATAACAAATCTGAAACTAAAAACAATACATTACATTAATTCCAAGGTTTAGTTATGATGTAGAGCCTAATAGGATTGTGAAGGTTTCATTAATTCCATATGTTAGATCTGCCATCATAGAATACCAATTGTAATCGGCACTCACATGTATTTCAATGCATATATTTCTTTATATGCACAATTGGTCAATGTTGTACCTTATAGAAGATAGAATTTTATAGGTAGAATGATGCAGACATTAGGGTACAATAAGCACAATGCTAATGTCAATCCAACAAGATAGATTATACACCCAAACTTCTACACCTTGACACAACAATAACACTAAGGGATCATCATTAATCCATACAGATTTACACTAGAAAACTGTGCTTCACACCCTTGAATGGTGGATTCTCACAAATAAGGTTGATCAGCATGTTAAGGGGTTCATCTCAACACTAAAACCAAGGAACCATGGCCAAATAGCAACCCAAACACAAATTTCATAACTTTGTCCTCATAATGTAGCATCTAGGCTACTAGCCCTTCCAAAGAAAAATTAGGCAACAAGTACCATATCTTCCAAAAGACCTCATGAAATAATTAGCATTTCAAGTACCCTTTATTGATTTTTTTATATCCCCAAAACTAGACTATTATATAGGCCTAATTATGCCAATTAGGTCACCTTAACAAAGGAGGTACCAAAAAATCTATTGAGACAGACCAAACCAATGCATCCGATGATTAGGTCAGGACAAGGGAAGGAAGATTCCAAAGTTTGACTTACTAGTTCAAATCCCAAGGCATGCAAATTAGCAAATTCCATAATGCAGAATAGTTTTCACATGGTAATGCCAACTCATTTGTGCAAATTCTGTAAAGTAGATCAAATTCATAAGATAATCTTGTAAAAAATTAAGAGACAAGGAAACAATCAAACCCCCTATAGACTTGAGTCCTTATCAATCCAAAATTATGACAAGAGGAACATCATTAACAAAACAAAAAACAAAAAGGGTTATGATTTCCTTAGTAATATTTGAGTGTTTCAATATGAACTAGACAAAGGACATAATTGAATGGTTTAGGAGGTTTGTCTAGCATGCTAGTCAATCCTATTAAAAAATACTTTGCTTCTTCTCACAGATTTTCCTATTTGTGTATGTGTGCACCTCATAAATCAATCAATCTATCACCATGGAGACTAGATATCTATATATATGCTAGGATATGTCGAATGGTCTAGCAAATTGTGTTATTGATAAGTAGGATTAGATCTTTTTTCACAAGTCAAATTGTGATAGTACTAACGAAATTCAAGTGTGTAATTTTTAAGTCATTCTCATTATCCCATGTTTCATGAGTAGTGGGACACAAGAACCCATCTCTCGTGAGAGTGAATAGAACACTTAACACTCATTAGTTCTAGGTGATTCTCATAGAGTTGAGGTACATGGACTTCGTAAGATGTCACCCACTCTAGTACTACTCTCACTTGAGCACACTTAACTATAAAGTTTCCTCAATGGTTAAACCCACTCTTTCTACAACACAATTTGCAAAACCTTCACCAAGTGTTGTGCCTTATGAGCCATTCATTAAAATTCCCCTTAAGCTCATTTATTGATAAGTAGATACATTTCTATAAGAAGTCAAATTGTGATATTCTTATCAAAATTCAACTGTGTAGTATTTGAGACAAATTCATTGACCCATGTTTCATGAGTAGTGGTTTACACAAACTGATCTCTCATGATAATGAATAGAACACATAACACTCATTGAATCTAATTAATTCTTAGAGAGGTGAAGTACCAATACTTCTTGGGAGGTCACCCATCCCAGTATTACTCCAACTCAAATGTGCTTAACTAAAGAGTTTCCCCCATGGTTAAAACCACTCTTCTTGCAACTCCATTTTTAAAAGCTTCATCAAGTGTTGTGCCTTATGAACCATTCATTAGTAATCATGTTAAGCTTGTTAATTAATAAGTAACATATATATTCCACAACATGTCAAATTGTGATATTTCTATCAAGATTCAACTATGTTGTTTTTGAGTCAAATTCATTGACCCATGTTGCATGAATAGTGGTTTGCATGAACGCATCTCTCATGAGAATGAATAGAACACTCAAGACTCATTGGATTCCTACTTATCAATTAACACTCACCAATCCAAACAATACACTACACCATCCCATCAACTCCTAGAAGCAGTAATCTATATGCCACATCCTAACGATCATCACAACACAAACCAAATGAATTAAAAATCCAAAATCATGTACTATTCCAAGTCTTCTTCCATGCTTTATGCATCGTGATATGCCTCGTCAAAGATCCCAGCTCTATGACATTTAGTGACCCTTAGGGACATTCCAATTCGGTGTGCTCAAGAATGTTTGAGCACTAAATAGGATAGGAGGAGGTTGGAAATAGGGTTTAACTGGCCACCCAAAGCTAACAAAGCAGAAAATTTGATCCCATGACAAAAGGTGAGAGATATTTGATAGTTGGCAACTTTATATTGACCAACACTACAAGTTTCAGCATCACTCGAGATGGCATCGCAAAATCAAAATGGAGTATGATATCTAAAAAGTGAGAGAGGTTATTGTAGGTCTCCACAACATGGTCGTATTGGAACTCGAACCACATCCATACCTTGCATGATATTCAAGATATGCCCCATTAGAGATCACAACTCTATGGCATTTAGTGACCCTTAGGGACATTTTGGTTTGGTGTGCCCAAGAAAATTCAAGAATTTAATGGGATGGGACAAGGTTGGGGATAGGGTTTACCCAACTACTTGGAGCTAATAGAGTAGACAGTTCGATCCCACGATGAAAGGTGAGAGAGATTTGGTAGCTGGCAACTTTGTACTGGCGAACACTACAAGTTTTAGCATCACCCAAGATGGCATCAGAAAATCAAAATGAAGTATGTTCTCTAAAAAGTGAGAGAGTTTATTGTAGGTCTCTACAACACAGTCCTATAGGAACTAGAATTACACTCATGCCTCACATGAGCTCTGAGATATGCCCCGTCAAAGATCGCAGCCCTATGGCATTTAGTGACCCTTAGGGATGTTTCAGTTTGGTGTGCTTGAGAATGTTTGAGCACTAAATAGGATAGGATGAGGTTTGGGATAGGATTTACCTAGCCACCCATAGCTAATCAAGTAGATATTTCAATCCCATGATGAAAGGTGAGAGAGATTTGGCATTGGCAACTTTGTACTGGCCAACACTACAAGTTTCAACATCACCTGAGATGGCATCATAAAATAAAAATGGAGTATGATCTCCAAAAAATGAGATAGGTTATTGTAAGTCTCCACAACATGGTCCTATAGGAACTAGAATCACATTCATACCTCACACGAGCTCTGAGATATGCCTTGTGAAAGATCGCAGCCCTATGGCATTTAGTGACCCTTAGGGACGTTCTAGTTCGATGTGCCCAAGAATGTTCAAGTGCTCAATGGGATGGGAAAAGTTTGGGGACAGGGTTTACCTAGCCACTAAAAGCTAAAGGAACATACAGTTTGATCCCATGACCCTTTTTTCACTAAGTTGCAACTTTGAGCAACTTTTACAACTTTCAACAATGCAACTTTGCACAAAAAGTGCAACTTTTACATTTTTCACTTGATTCCAATTATATGACTTGGAAAAGGTTTGTAAAAAATAAAATAACTTATTTTCAAATGCTCAGCCCTTCACCAATTCCCAAACCCTTGCAAATTTGTTAGCATTTTTGCAATTTTGCTTTGACAACTGTTGCAATTTTTTGCAATTTTTGACATCTTAACTCCTAGAAACCTAAAACTAAACCTAATGAACCTAAGGAACTTAATAACCTTCTAAGAAACCCAACCACTCCTAGGAATCTCCAATCACAAGGAAAACCTATCACAAAGACAACTAAT
The DNA here is from genome assembly GCA_028749045.1 of Cupressus sempervirens. NCBI lineage: Eukaryota > Viridiplantae > Streptophyta > Pinopsida > Cupressales > Cupressaceae > Cupressus > Cupressus sempervirens. The sequence continues at coordinate 912,213,101 of CM053785.1, forward strand.
CACTAGTTGCTGTTAAGGGCATCACAAGGCTTATTTGACACAAAACCCCACAAATACAAATAATTACAAGGGGTGACTTCCAAGAATGAAAATAGTCTATTCAGGTCCAAACTAACATGAATCCAACATTAGATTCAAACAATGCAACTTTCATTAGCTAGTTGCTTCACAAACTGAAGACTAGGTTTGTAGCCTTGAACATGGAAAATCACAAACATCTCCTCACAACCCAAAGAAATAAATCACTAATTTAGATACCCTTTTTGGTTTTATACAACATAATCAAGCCTTTTGATCTCAAGAGAAGTATGCAGCAACTGAGTTTTTTAAGGCTCACTTAGGAATGTAGTCAATTAGGGATCCATTAACAAAGGAATTACCTTACCCCTTAAGAAAAAATTCAATCAAAAAATTGGAACATGAGGTGGATCAAGTAAGATGATCACATACAATTTTTCAAGCCTCGAAACCTTCTTTGTAGCGAGTTATGGAAGATGTTGCTACGAATTTCTAGCATGCAGATGGATCTTGTATGCCTAGGGCATCAAGTTTTCCTCTCCAACCTCATTCTTTTGACCTAAAACCAAAAGGAACATAAAACACATTTTCCTAAATTGGATTCCACCAAGGTTCATTAATTTCCCATGGTGTAATCTCAAGATATGAGGGAAAATACATGAAACCGTAGGTAATGGCACAAAATGGGGACAACAGTTAGTAAAATGGGAATATCTTGAGTTGTAGAAAAAATTAGAACTTAATTCCAAGTGCAACAGAAAGAACATTCACAAAGCTATCCAAACATACTAGATATCCATACTTATATGCGATCAACATGACCAATGAGCTAGTGTTTTCCATGAGTTCGAGTATAATAATGTATCTTTTGTTATGTTTGAGTTTAATATTTTAGTGTTCTTATTGACTAGTGTTGAAAATGATTAATATTAGTGTTGATAAATGGTTGTGACTATTGGAGGAAATCTATTTAAGTTTTCCACAAGAGGATAAACCCATTGTATGGACAGGTGAACAACAAACATTGAATAAAACTCAGAATTTCTACATTTTTCTCTGTTGTTTCAATATTGTATAGCCTGTACTAATTAGTAGGAGTGAAAGTTTGATATTTTTGGATAGAGGATTAAATTACTATTCTGTTCCATTTTGTTTGAAGTTTTTATCTTATCTACAACAAAAGTTACATTAGTTTTGTAGAGGTTGGTCAGATTTACCCTAAATTTGAGGGTTTCTTCAAGATGGCCTCTTAACTTGCAATTCCATTGTGGGATTTCAATGCCACTTTGTGGAATGCAAGGTAGGATATTTTACTTCAAGATGGTAGAGATTTAGAACTATAGGTGTAGGTTACCTATTTTTACTAGCAAGCCCTAGATTGAACATTACTAGATGTCTAGTCTAGATTTGAAGAAGAATGAAGATTCAAGCTTCCAAACTGATTGATTTGACCTAGGTGAAGGGTGTAGGAGGATTAATTAGATGTGAAGAAGAGTTCCAAGGAGTGGAGTTAGGTCTATGAACCCATTTACTCATACTTCCTTCGTAACGTAGCCTAATCTGGCCAATTAGATCTATGACTCAAAGTGGGTGTTAGTTGGTGCTAGAAAAAAGTTAGAGTTTAATCTTTTGGAATCTCAAAGAAGTGGTTAAAGGGTGTCTAAAGAGGTGAAAAGATATTGCATCCCTTTGCAAAGTTTGGGAGTTTGAACAAGAAAGCTAGGATTAGCCCTATTAGAAATGTGAGTAACAATTATGCAAATCAATTGTTGGGGGTTTGAGAACTTTAAAGTTAGGTGTTTTTGAGAGATTAGGTCCTTAGAAACCTTTTCTATTAGGAAATTTTAGCTCTAAACCCATCTAGGGAGAGTTTTCCTTTTTAGGCCTATTGGAGAAAGGGAGTCCCTAAGAAGTTGTGAAATATCTAAGTCAGTTGAGAACCCTAGTGGTGCAGGGCATCTAAGGATCTTAGGCATGAATTCAAGGTGTTTAGTAGGTTATAATCATTAGGAAAGAAGTTTGATCCATACTTGCAATAAAAGACTCAATTGCAAGGTATAATGTCACATTGGTGTGGTTATAAGCCAAGTGACCATTTGTAACCAAGGAGTCATAATAGGTGTGATTTTGAGTATTTTGGTGTTTCTAGGATGTTTTAGGTGGATTTGAGTCATTAAGACACCTTTGGATTAAAGGTTTGTAAAAAAGTACAAAAGTGCAAGAAAGTTGCAAAATGTAAAAAATTTCTAAAGAGTAATTTTTACAATTTTTGTTGTCAAACTATAAAAAGGAAGTTGTAAAATCTTCCAACCATATAAATGGAAGTTGTAACCATTAGAAGACACTTATTTAAGGTCTCCACATGTGGAGAAGGTCACTGTAAAGATTGGTGGACAACATTTGGTGAATAAAACTTAGAATTTTTTCCTTTTTTACTATTTTTTCAATTCTTGTATGGACTCTATAGATTGGGAGAGTCACAAGTTGAGTATGTAGTTAGGATTCCATTGCATTTGGTTTGAAGTTTTTATCTTATCTAGAACAAAAGTTATAGTAGATTTTGTGAAGGTTACCTAGATTTACCCTAAATATGAGGGTTTCAGCAAGATGGCCTCCTAACTTGCAAACCCATAATGGGATTTCAATGCAACTTTGTAGAATGCAAGTTAGGAGAGGGGTCTTTAAGATGGCAGAGTTTCAGGGTTGTATGGGTTGGGCACCTATTTTTACCAGCAAGCCCTAGACTAAACATAGTCTTATGTGTAGTCTAGTTTTGAAGCAAAAAGAAGGATTAGACTCCCAAGTTGATTGATTTTACTTAGTTGAAGGATGTAGAGGAAAATTAAAGGTGTAGAAGAGATCCAAGGGGTTGAACCAAGTCTGTGAACCCATTTGTTTATGTTTTCCTTGTAACCCAACCTAAACTGGCCATTTGTGACTATGACACAAAGTGAGCATAACTTGATGCTGGACTAGAGTTTGTGATTGATATTTTGGAATCTCTTAGGAGTGGTTGAAGGGTGTTTAGTGATGTAAAAATATTGGATGGTCCTTTGTATGGTTCGAGAGTTTGACTATTGAAACTAGGAATTGTCCTAATAAGAAGTATTGGTAACAGTTTTTGCAATTTGATTGTTGAGTGTGAGAAACTTCAAATTTTAGGTTTTATTATTGGTTTGAGTCTATTGAAAACCATTTCCATCATAAAATTTGAATATTGGAACCATTTAAGAAGTATTTTTCATTTTAAGCCTATTGGTGATAGGGAGTCCCTAAGTGTTGTGGTTGGTCCAAGTTGTTTGAGGGTTGGGATTGTGAAGTGGAGTCCAATTAGACATGGAGTCTACCTATGTTATAGGTCTAGTGGATCAATCATTAACCTTGGAAGAAGGCCTAGTTGCTATTTGGAGGTTGAAAGCAAGTTAAGGTGCCGATTAGAGTTTGGAAGGCCAGTTTGGTGCTCTTGCTACATAATCTGCATCACCTAGGTTTGAGGGTTGGGCATGTAGAGTGGTGTCCAATTGTAGGGTAGAATATGGTGGATCAAAGGTCCAAATACAAACTCAATCAAATGCACAATTGAATCTAGTGACCAAAAGTGCCTTCAATAAGTGAAATGGTAAATTATCCACCAACAAGTCTTAGGATGTGATCCGATAGCCCTAAAATATGAAATCTAAGTTATTTGAATAGGTTTTAGACTTTATTCATTGGTTTAGACACCAAAACTTCAATATTCCTCAAAATAGGTCTAATAGCATGCCTTGTAGCCCTGCAGTAGCACTCACAAGGATTTTTCTTCAACTTTTTCCAAAACACTAGGAAAATAAATTATATATTTGAGTACCCTTTATAGAGTACCTTAACATACGAAAAGGATAGGGTAGGTTTCTTTCGAAGATATATGTCTATTTTCACTGTTTCTTAGATTTTTAAGGCCTAATTCTCATCCATTTACAATGGACGTGCTAACCATTCTAACTCCTAGGCTCCAAATCTTTGCATAGCATCATAAATAGGTTCAAATCAAAGTAATATGAATTCAATTGACTCCAAGAGTTTTCAAGGTACCAAAGGCCCAAATTGTGCCCTCGAAACCCTTAAATTTAAGGCTTCATCAATGTCACAATTCCCAAAGTTTATTGCAAAAAATAAAGGTTGGAACACCTTTTATACAACATCTCTATACACATTCTATCATAAAATAGTTCCCTTGTTTGGGCAAAACTCTCTAACCATCAGCCTATCGTCTAAATTCGCTTAGTTTCTTAGTCTTCTTTATGGTGATCACCAATAATGAATCAAACTTGCATTTACAAGATTAGTAAGATAATGTACATGTTAAACTGATATTATGTATGTCAATAAGATGCCATTCTATGAGAATCGGAGTGCTACATTCATAGAATGAGATTCATAGTGTCAAATCTACGCAAAATTGTCTTAAAATTAGATATTCCAAAGACTGAACAATACCAAAATGATTAATAGTATTTAAGGTATTTCTACCTATTTCCATAGATACTAAATTCTCTATAGGTCTTAAGGACTTAAGGTTTATAGAAACACCAATGAGTCTCAAGCCTTTACAAATGGGTTGATATCAACTTGAAACTAGTCCTAACATTCTAAAACATTATAACCTCCATCATGAGCCACTTAGGAAGGTAGTGCTATGAGGGATCACTATGATGTCTTGTGAAATGCCTTGTATTGTCTTTGTAGAAACTATTTTTAAAGGTGACATGCATGTTAAGCAATCTAAGAAGTTTCCAATACCTATGCATGTTCTTCATATATTTTTTAAGTGAAACCTGACTTGCAAAGTCTACTAATTAGTGCGTGTATGTGATCTCCATGCATTCTACATTTTTAAGACAAATCAGTAAAATGCATACTCAAGTCTAGTTTAAAACCAAAATCAATATTTTGGAGTTTACATACCAAAGGTTTTTCATTTGAACTCCTTGCACATGTATCTGATGATATCCCTATTTGGTCTTGATTTGTTATAGTTTTTACTTCCTTAGCTCCCTTAGATTTTCTGCCACTTCCATTTGTAGGTGTGTTCACAAATGCAACTTTTTTGTTCTTTTTGCTTTGTCCTCCTTCAGTTACAAACCAATATTACAATCACATTAAATGCTGGAAAAAAATCAAGAAATACAGTAAAAGTTGTTAACATAGGAACCATTTTATGGAAGAGTAAATTGATTGTCTATATATTATATATGATTAACACACAATGGTACTTGAACAAAAATCATTAATAAAAATTGAGGATGTGAATTGATAATACCATTTCGTAGATGATTTTGGCATCTCACCCTTTATCACTGGTACTTCAACTTTATTAGCCCTCTTCTTTGGTGACCTACAAATGAAGAATTAGCACAGTTTATGTAGAGAGTGAATGATATAGTTTGTTCAATTATAAGTAAATATGGCACCTTAAGTGATGCAGAGGTCAGTGGTCAACCAATGATTTGATGTAGAAATAACTAACTATCCCTTTGCTTTGAAACAATGCCCTCATATCTTCCTTGAGTGTAACTAAAATAATGATCCAACCCACTCAATCTTTTATTAGAGGATAATCATTCAAAAGGCTTAACCCATTGAACTTTACACCTTTGGATCCACAAGACTAACTCCACTTCCAAACTTCTTCAAGCAAGCAAGTTATCCAAGTTGCCAAAAACACCTACAAAGTCCATATGACTCAAAATAACTCCAAATATGCAAAGGCCTTAACCAAGAGTTAAATAAGACTTTTATGAGTTATATAATGTGTATTCAATTGGATTTAACCATCCACTTGGCTAGACCCAGCTCCTAATTCCTAATTCTTCCAAGGTGTCTTAAGAGACCTAATTGACAAATTAGTAACCCTCCAGTAGCACAAAAGTCATTATGGGGCATTCCATAAGGATCTTGCACTACCCCACCTTCCTAAAGGATTCATGAGCAAGACAATAAGGTTTTAGGATGTTAGGAATAATTTCATGATGTTATAAGCTGATGTAGATGTTAGGGTATGTTAAGCACAATGCTAGTTTCAATCCAAAAGGATATACATATACCCAAAACTTCTACACTGTGACACAAAGACAATACTAATGGATCAACATTAATCCATATAACTTGACACTTAGCAACTTGACTCAACACCCAAGAGTGGTGGATTCTCACTGATAAGGTTAATCAACATTTTCAAGGGGTTCACCATGACACTAATACCAAGGAACCATGGCCAAATAGCAACCAAAACTCAGATTTCTTAACTTTGTCCAGATAATGCAACATTTTAGGCTACTAGCCCTTCCAAAGACAAAATGTGCAACAAATACAATATCTTTCAAAGGACCTTAGGAACTAATTGGCATTTCAAATACCCTTTATGGAATTTGTGAAATCCCCAAAAGGACAAGTGATGACACCAACTACAAGCCTTCCAAAATTGGACTATTCTACAGGCCTAATTCATTCAATTAGGTCACATTAATGAAGGAAGTACCGAAAATCCAATGGGAAAGACCAAACCAAAGAATCAAATAGTTGGATAATGATAAGGGAAGGAAGATTCTAGAGTTTCACTTACTAGCACAAACCCCAAGGCATGCAAATCAGCAAGTTTCATAATGCAGCAGAGTTTTCACATGGTAATGCTAACTCTTTAAAGAAAATTCCATATAGCCACCATCATCTCCAGCCTAGAAACCATAAAAATCATAAAGTACATATGAAAACCTCTCATTCAATTATTGAAACTCATATAGTTGCAGAATTATAGATTCAATTTCAAACCATTTCCTACAACTATAGTTTAGCAATCCTTTAAGAAAAAGGGTGCAAAGTTGTAGAAATAAAATGTTGAAACTACCCCTAACTTTCCTGCTTCTATTATTGAGCATTTTCACTAAGGGGACATGGTGGAAAAATATTTTTTTTTATGGCTACCAAAGAAAATTCCACTAGCAATTTTACTGCTAGGTTAGATATTAGCAAGTGTTATAGATTTCTTAAACTTAAACTACCAACTTTTACTTTTAGTGTTATTTCTTGGGATAAATTTATTTATGGAATCAATACATTGGATATACATTGCACTCTATGCCTGATAGATCAATATAGATAATGTATGATATGAAAATAGTCAACTATTTCTTTTACTACATCTATCCTTCACATAGTTACTTCATTACATTTAGTCAAAATAAACTTTTTCAAAACCATCTTCCTAGAAGAAATTTATACTATTTTTTTAATTTTACATTGAACATTCACAATATACCTCATCAATGTTTTAGGGGTATTACAATTTAGTTTGGTCCCAGACCAGCCACATTGTTGTTGGAAAAATTGATCCAAGAATCATGGTATAACATCTATCATTTTCTCTTAACACTGAATTTTCATATAATATGGAAATAGTTCAACCCTTTTAGAGCCTAATGCAAATGACATGTAGCGATTTACTACAGCAATTCTAAGAAGCTTAATCTAATTTTTGAATGGCTTTCTCATAAATCATTATAGCAAGTAAAGACACCAAATGCTGAAAAAATAATAATGAACCTTTTGAACACCATTGCACTATTTTAATAGTTCTTACCTCCTCTTATACCCAAGCAAGATAGACTATTACTATAATAGATTCTAAAAAAAAACCCACTAAAATCATCCATTTTTCAAACTTTGATGTTAGCCATAGGGTGAAGGGGAATGCATAATCTTTGTTTCACTTAGAGATGTTTTCTATTCAAGAAAAACAATTTTACAGAGTTAATTTTGTATCTCTTGGATAGACTATCACACCTGAAGAAAATTCTAAAATTATTTCAACTTGTCACATCACTTACACATCATAACAATATGCTCCACCTTGTCATGTGGACAGTCTTGGGGGAGAGGTTGTATTTGGATCCAATTGATCACTCTTTCTCTCTCTCCCTCTCTCCCTATTCAATCTAATGAGCAAATTGGATCTACTCTACATTTTAATGTCTCAAGTATTGCCTTGTGGTCTAACTCCCTAACTTTCCAAAGAATCTTATTATGTGGCTTTCCATCATATTTTATCAAGTGGACATTTAATGTGACAACAAGGTTTGAATAATGAAGAATCTTCCTCTCTGTTTGCCAATCCTTGAATAACCACAAGTTAGGGTTCTTCATAGAATATTGTCTAAGCCATGTGTTGGTTACAACCACTGCACCAACATGGTACTCTAAACCTTCATCATCTATAAATGAGTGATCCAATTTTTGTTTGACTTGGACATAATGACACAAATAATAATCGTTCCATTCTTCATTGTCTTCAGGTGCAATAATAGCAAAAACATAGCCTATAGTGAAAAATATACAAAATGTGGTCATTAATTCAAAAAATACTTGGGTAAAAGTTACCATTTCCAGTGCTTATGGAGGATGATAGGTGTTAATTGGGTCCAAAACTCATATATCCCATTAGTCTACCCATTCAATCCACTTACAGTCATCCCAATCTTCCTTTGCACATGATGGACAATAGCATGCCATTTTTTCTGTGTTGATACTCCATGAACTTGCATTAGAGCTTCTAAAAGAGTGCAACTCACTAGATCCTGTTAGTGTGCAACAATCTTGATATGGTGCAATGTTAGTATTATCTATCAACCAAAAAAAATTTACGAACTATAGAATCACCTTCCTTACCTAGACCCATTGTAGCGTTAGACCACTAGATGATGGATTTTTCATTTGTCAATATTGCTCCATCTTTGTACTTTAGTTCTTAACGAGCGAAGGCCTTTTTGATGCATGTGCCTGGACCATCGTGATCTCCCTTTCCATGACTAGCCTCTATGAAATTTCACATATATTGAACTCTACACAACCTATGCATCCTACTCAACCAATAGAACATCCATGCATTCTTGAATTGAGATGCACAATCATCTAACCAATTAATGTGCTAATGGCAGTGATGACCCTTTTAGCCAAATCTCTATAAAATAGTTGAAAACAACTCTGTCAAAATCTTCCTATCATCCTTTGTACTTGTAGGTGAATGCATGAATGTTATGTGAACAAATATGAAAACCTATTGAGAAGTATAATACTTTGCTTGCACCTCATTTTGTGGTTGTAGTGTGTAGTTCTCTGTGAAGTCTACAACTGAAACAATGGTATCCAGTGAAACTATATCCTTACTTAACTAGAATTGCAAATCCAACCATCAAGCTCTATGTGTATGTCTTGCATACTCATAAATAATCTTTTCATGAAAAATCTTCATGAACTCATACACTAGAATCTTTTCAATGACTAAATCACATCTTTTCCCCTATTTCCCATCTTTTAGAGCATATGTCACTATCTTAATTTTTTTGTAATCTACTATTTCATTTCCAATTGCATGTGTACTATCCATATGTTGACAAGTTGGTAAAAGTTGAAAAGAACCACAAAATAAGCATGTACCATCCAAGCATGATGCCCTGTGAAATTGTTGGCCATCCCTTATTTCACATAAAATGTTGGATATGAATTCCCTTGAAGATTTGGTGGCTCATTCATGTCACAATCCTACAAAACAAACTTAGAATGCAAAAACACACATATATGCCTAAAAAAATCAAAATGGTTAGAAAATTCAATATGTATCCTACAACAACAAGTTGTGCGTGTGTGATTTATCTTGACATAAAAAGGTCTACCCATCTCAAAAAATCTTTGACTTATTCAAATTTGAAGATACATACCAATAAATTTTGCAAAAAAATGTGTCTGAGTTGAGCCCAAAAAATGTTTTGCATGTGGGTCATGATTTTAGTTACCAATCCTCCTTCTTACAACATCTCTTTGATTAGGGAAAACATGTGAATTATTTTTCCAAAAATCTTTGATCAATGATTTCAAAGCTTCAACTAATTTCTTTATCCTTTCGTGGTAGTCTACCACTAAATGTCCATAACTCATTTTTTGTTGGATCTTCCAATCTCCCATGCCTTAGTATGGCTCTCCTTAGAGTACCTCTACCAATTTTTAATGTTTTTCTTGTCTTTCTCATGAGTTGAGCTTTCTTCATTTGGCTTCTTACTATTTTTGATGTAAGTACTCAGCTTTTGATATTACTATCTTTGGTGTGTGATTTAGAACCCACTTTGTCATAAGCACTCATTAGATTCTTTACAATATTTTTTTCATTTGAATCATCTGTCATTCTTAGCCCAAAAATCTTCATGATAGGCCTAAATTTAAAATTCCTCGTCATTTCAACAAATAATTGGCATTGACTTGTAATATTTAGTTCTTCAAAAAATATCTCCACATACGATTAATTTTTCTTTGACAAGTACACTTGCTAATCTTGTCAGACATTGATTTCAAAATGTTAGTATCAATATCAATCAAATATTTTGGTCTTCTAAGATGAATTCTAGAAGGTGTTATAATCTCTTCCATTCCCTCAATATTTTGACCATCAACATAAGGTTGAGTGTATTGCATACCTTGAACCAAAGATGATGTGTCGTAGCAATAAGATGCAAAAGATGGAATATCAACTACTTGATGTGTTGATGTTGTGTCTTCAACATGACATTATGGAGTCTCTACATCATTATATCTACAAATTAGTGTCTCTTCAACATGAGAGGATGATATGACTCCAACATTGGAAGATGGTTTAGCTTCACAATTCAATTGTCTTCTTAAGTGTAATAGTCTCATTCATTCTCTTTGTCTTTCCAATTCTTCCTCTTTATTTTATTGTATGAGTGGTTCTTGTTCCTCTTCAAAAAGTCAATTCTTCATTATTGCTTTGCAATTTTCTTTGTTCACATAGTAGTTTCATTTTATCTCTATTAATTGCCAAATCTCTCTCCCTATCTTCATTTGTTTGAGTTTTTGGTTTCTTCCTTGGCATGATGATGATATATATATGTCAAATTATTCAAACATCTAAATTACTTACAATGTGTAAATTACAAATCATTCAAATACATAGAAAAATTACAATTATTTGAATGAATACAAAATATATATCAAACAACTTGTCAAATTTATAACCATTTAAAAATAACATTTCATTCAAACATACAAATTTCAAAGAATTCACTATATATTGAACAACATGTCAAATTATAATGAAATATGTATCTATATATCAACAAACAATATTTGAAAGGGATTGCACTAACCTTTTCTATACAAAGAATATTCAAAAAGTCTTCAAATCACATATCCAATGATTGAGTTTGGTGTTTACTAGCTTCAAAAAGTTTTTAAATAGTGTTTGCTATGTTGAAACCCATGTTTTCTATTGGAACAATAGAATGCACAATAGAACAAAAGTAGAGAATGGATGAAATGGGACCCAAACTTGCTTTTTTACCATTTTTGGGTGATTTGACATAGTGTGTATGTACTATAGCATGTACACACTATAAAACCCACATGCACTATGTCAAAACACATCTCTCCCTATTCCACCATCCCCCATCCCCTACTCTCTCTCCTCTCCCATCCCCTACTCTCTCAATTTCTCTCTCCTTTCCTATCCCCTACTCTCTCTCCCACTCTCCCTCTCTTGCTCCCTCTCCCATCGCCTACTCTCTCTCACTCTCCATCTCCTACTCCCTCTCCCATCACCTACTCTCTCTCCCATCCCCTACTCTCTCTCTCCTCTCCCATCCCCTACTCTCTCTATCTCACACACTCCCATCCCCCCTCTCTTAGGCTACTCTCTCTCCCATCCCCTACTCTCTCTTTCTCTCTCTCTCCGCTCTCCCATCTCTCTCTCTCTCTCTCTCTCTCTCTCTCTCTCTCTCTCTCTCTCTCTCTCTCTCCCCAATCCCCTACTCTATCTCTCTCACTCTCCCTCTCCCACTACCTACTCTCTCTCACACTCTCTCCTCTCCCATACCCTACTCTCTAGATCTCTCACACACACTGCAATCCCCCCTCTCTCTCTCCCTCTCCCACTCCCTCTCCCATGACCTACTATCTCTCACTCTCTCTCTCTCTCTCCCTCTTTGGTCTCTCTCTCCCATCCCCTACTCTCACTCTCTCTGCCATCCCCCTACTCTCTCACACACTCTCTCCCATCCTCTACTTTCTTTCTCTCTCTGTCATCTCCTACTCTCTCTCTCTCTCACTCTCCCATCCCCTACTCTCTCTCTTACACACACTCCCACCCCCTCTCTCTCCCTCTCCCACCACCTAGTCTCTCTCTCCCATGTACTACTCTCTCTGCTCTCTCTCTCTCTCCCCTCTCCCATCGCCTACTCTCTCTCACTCTCACTCTCACTCTCTCTCTGTCTCAATCTCACTCTCTCCCTCTCTACTCTATCTCTGCCACCCCCTACTCTCTCTCACATTTTTACACTCTCTCCCATCCCCTACTCTCTCTCTCTCTCTCTCTCTCTCTCTCTCTCTTACACACATTTCCATCCCCTTCTCTCTCCCTCTCCCACTCCCTCTCTCATCCCCTACTCTCTCTCTCTCACCTACTCTCTCTCTCTCTCCCTCTCCCACCACCTACTCTCTCTCACCCTCTCTCCTCTCCCATCCCCTACTCTCTATATCTCTCACACACTCTCATCCCCCCCCCTCTCTCCCTCTCCCACTCCCTCTCCCACTGCCTACTATCTCTCTCTCACTCTCACTCTCTCCCATCCCCCTACTCTCTCACTCTCTCTCCCATCCCATTCTCTCTCTCTACCACCTCCTACTCTCTCACACACTCTCCCATCCCCTATTCTCTCTTACACACACTCCCACCCCCCCTCTCTCTCCCTCTCCCACTCCCTCTCCAACCACCTAGTCTCTCTCTCTCTCCCCCATGTACTACTCTCTCTCTCTACTCTCTCTCTACCCTCTCCCATTGCTTACTCTCTCTCGCTCTCTCTCTCTCATTCTCACTCTCTCTCTCTCTCTCTCTCTCTCTCTCTCTCTCTCTCTCTCTCTCTCTCTCTCTCTCTCTCTCTCACTCACTCACTCTCTCCCTCTCTACTCTCTCTTTGCCACCCCCTTCTCTCTCTCACATTTTCACACTCTCTCCCATCCCCTACTCTCTCTCTCTCTCTCTCTCTCTCTCTCTCTCTCTCTCTCTCTCTCACGTACGCGCGCGCACACACACACACACATTTCTATCCCCCCTCTCTCTCCCTCTCCCACTCCCTCTCCCATTGCCCACTCTCTCTCTCCCATCCCCTACTCTCTCTTGAGTTACTCTCTCTCTCCTCCCTCTCCCATTCCCTACTCTCTCTTTCACACACATGCACTCCCATCCTCCTCTCTCTCTCACTCTCCTTCTCACATTCTGTCTCCCACCACCTACTCTCTCTCTCCCCCATCCCCTACTCTCAATCTCTCTCTCCCATCCTGTACTCTCTCTAGCTCTCCCCATCCAATACTCTCAATCTCTCTCTCCCACCCTATACTCTCTCTACCACCCCTACTCTCTCTCTCTCTCTCTCTCTCTCTCTCTCTCACACACACACACACACACACACACACACACACACACACACACACACACCCCTTCCCATTCCCCCCTCTCTCTCCCTCTCCCACTACCTACTCTCTCTTCCATCCCCTACTCCATCTCTCTTACACACACTCCCATTCCCCCTCTCTCTCCCATCACCTACTCTCTCTCTCTCTCTCTCCCTCTCTCCCTCTCTCCCTCTCTACTCTCTCTCTCCCATACCCTACTCTCACTCTCTCTATGCTAACCATACTCTCTCTCACACTCTCACACTCTCTCCCATCTCCTACTATCTCTCTTAAACACACTCCCATCCCCCCCCCTCTCTCTCTCTCTCCCACTACCTACTCTATTTCTGTCCTATTCCCTACTCTCTCTCCCCTCTCCCATTTCCTACTCTCTCTTTTTCACACACACACCCATCCCCCCTCTCTCTCCTCTCCCATCCCCTACTCTGTCTGTCGCTCGTTCTCACTCTCCCACTCCCTCTCCCACCATCTTCTCTCACTCTGTCTAGTCTTGTACAAACTATAGCATATATCAAAATTCCAACAACACTCTAGTAAGGTACTATATTGATATCTTCCATCTCCAACAAGGATGTAGGACACTATGAGCTAGAAAGATTTATTGCCATAGTAATAGGAGCACTCAATGGTCTAGAATCCTACATATTAAATCTTCTCAAAATAGTACCAACATACTTACATAGGTCGAGCCAAAGCTTTCTATTTTGTCTCTCTCTAATAATCTCTGTTCCTAGAATGTGCCTTTTTGCAACAAGATCTTTCATTTCAAACTTTGTTGAGAGTTGAGATTTTAACTCTACAATCAAGCATTTTCCTTTGCCAATAAACAAGATATCATCCACATACAAGGAAATATCTAGGAAATAAACAACATCATACTTGAAATTCTCATAGTGGTCAGATTTAGGCCACACAAATCTTGAATTCAATAGATATGGATCAAACTTTTGGCACCACATCCTAGGACTTTGGTTTAAACCATACAAGGATTTGTTAAGTAGGAGATAATTTCCATAGAAAGTCAAATTGTGATATTGCTATCATGACTCAACTGTGTGATTTTTTAGTCAAACTCATTGATCCATGTTTCATGAGTAGTGATTCAACATGAATCCATCTCTCATGCGAATAAATGGAACACTTAGTACTCATTTGATCTCGATGATGCTCATAGGGGTGAAGCAACGAGACTTCCTGGGAGGTTACCCTTGCCAATACTACTCTAACCTAAGATGCTTAACTATGGATTTTCCTCCATGGTTAAACCCAAATCTTGAAACCCCATTCGTAAAACTTTTACCAAGTGTTGTGCCTTATGAAATATTCATTAGAAATCCCCTTAATCTCATCAATTGATAAGTAGGAGACAATTTCCATAGCAAGTCAAATTGTGATATTGCTATCAAGATTTATTTGTGTGGTTTTTTAGTCAAACTCATTGACCCATGTTTCATGAGTAGTGATTCTATATGAATCCATGTTTCATACAAGGAATTCTTCAACTTATAGAACAAATGAATTTTCCCTTTTACCACATATTTCTTTGGTTGTCTCATATAAATTTATTCCTCCAAATCACCATGAAAGAAAGGTGTTTTCACATCCATCTTCTAAACTTCTAGAACATAATTTGTTGCAATAGAACATAAAAATTGAATGAATGTTATTTTTTCTATAGGAGAAAACTTTCACCATAATAAACTCCTACAACCTAGAAGTAACCTTTTTGAGACTATCATAGTTAATGTGACCAAATGTTTCAGGCCATACCAAGCTAGAAGAAAAATTACCAATTTTCTATGAAAATTTTGTATAATTATGAGAAATTGATGAAGTACCTTCAAATGTAAATTTTTTTAATCTTCCACTCTTTTCGTTACAATCACATGATTAGTAGTTCTTCTAATCTCAATAATGTCATCAAACATATATATTGAATGACCTTGCTATCTAATATGCATAAGGTATATTAAATTTCTCTTAAATTGTGGAAGATAAAGAATATTAGAAAGTATGTAATCAATAAGACTAGGTAATTTAATTTTCATAGATCCAATGCCTAAACGTTTTAACTCATATTTGTTAGCAAAATATACTACTTCATGCTCTTGATTATTGAATGTCTCAAAAAAATCTCTTCTAAATGTCATATGACATGTGGCTCCAGTATCTAACAAGTATCATTCACATTAGAATTGGAAGTATTAAAAACTTCTTCAATATCAACATTATAATGTGCAGATTGAGGAGGGTTGCCTCTTGAATCTAGTGGTTTCTCCATCTTATCATAAATCTTCTCCCATAGAGTTCGACAAGATTGGCACTATGACCCATTTTTTCCATATCTATAGCATTGTATAAATTGCCTCTTGTTCTATTGATAATCTCCATGCTAGTATGTCTAGAAGACTCATCTTTGGATGTTTGCCCCGATTGTTGTTGTGTGAGAGACAAAGTCTCAACTTTTGAAAGTGATGCTTTCTTTCCACATGCTTTTCCATAAACCTTTTTTGTCTTTACTCTTCTAGATGACAAGTTCATTTTTGCTCATAGGCTTCCTTGGCTCTTCATTTTCATCTTTTCTTTCACAAACATCATACCATAAATTATTAAAAGAAAGAGCATTTGTTAACTTGCCAAAACTATTTATGGTAATTCTCTTTACTAGAGGGAACTATTCCAACAATTGAAATTAAAAAATGCATTGGAATTACTATTGTATCTACATTCTGTTTCTCCTACCACTACAATAGGTCCAAAGAATATAAATGAAATGTACACATAGACTGACTTATTATATAAAAGAAGAGAATATATAAAAAAAAAAAAATTGTTTAGAAAATTTGAGTAAAACTATAAATAGTTACATAATTAAACTGCCAGAAAACTACTTCCTAAATAATAAATAAACTGATGATCCCGAAGGATTAGTTAGCATATATCACTTAACACATATAATTTCCAATAACCACCCTCATCTAGCTATCCAAAGACAAAAATTACACTTAAAAAAACCTAGTAAAGTGCAATATATCCATTTTTTTTGGGCCTCATCTAGCTCCATCTTTGCATCTATGCTAGTATGACTTGTGATTGGCACACATCCTAATAATAATGAGCTAAGTGGATTGACTAGATTAGATGATATATAAGTACAATTATCAAGTGTCAACAAGTCCATCGATCCTATGGTTGTCAAGGTGAAGTCAACATCATCAAGGCCCACATCTAAAGTCTAATAATTCCCTACACTGGCTAAAGGGTTTGTACTAGTATGTATATGTCCCTCTACAAAAAGAGAGTGGTTAGTAAGTGGATTATGATGTGTACTACCACTATGACCATTGCCTAATCGATGAGAAGAATGTGGCTAAGGATGTATCCTACTACTACCATGGACATCATCTCAGACAAATGATATGGGTATGCCAAGATGCTTTGATGTGAATATATATGAATCTAATAGATCCTTAGCTAGACTAGTCATATTATCTCATGTCAACACTCAAGTGAAACCCTCTAAGTGAGTTAGTGAAGGTATGCCTACTGCACTATACAAGTCTCCTAAAGTTGAAGCCTTAGATGATGATCTGGAACAATGATGTGACATCAAATAATGGTCAACCTCATCATTCAAAATAGATATGACAATTACGATAATCTCTCCAACTCCCTGAATCACCCCCTATAACTGTGTGCTACTCATGGCCTCATCAGTTAATAGACCAATATAGGGGAAATAATAGGGATGCCCTCTCTCTAATAGTTAACCTATGTGTCTATGGTGGATGACCTAGTAGCCTATTAGCCAGTATATCATTCCCCTATCCTAAATGCAATGGTAAATTAGAGTAGTTCACCACCCTACCTAAGTGAACCTCAACATAAAGTTGTCATGCAAAATAGAGTGGAATTTGGTCATTATTTGGATAACAACTACGAGTAGCAAGGAAGCGTGGGAATATTAGTGCAACCATCTATGGATCTATACACTTAAGGAGAGAATACCCCTTCACAAACTTTTGTGGAACATAATGTGGGAAATATTCCCTCTTTAGGACATCTTTGGGCACTAAGTCCTATACTTGTTATAGTGAAAAACCTTAAGAGACCTATTGTCTCTTAGTTTCAAGGACAATCTGTATAGTATGTGCAAATGATATACTTTTTTTTTTTAATGTTAGTATGTTACACGTACATACAATTTTTTTTGACATTCCCATTTGAACAATCACATTGATATTCTATTCCAATAATCATATCCATATGCTTGAACAAATTATTCAAATAGACTTCTCTTTAATAATGATTAATTTCAATTAACTATTGCATTGGGTAAACAATACTTTCTTTGTGTACCATTGTGTGTTATAAATGACAACTTAAAGTTTATTGATACATTTCAATTTTGCTAATGATCATTTCTTCATTTTTAGTTAAATATGGTATTTATATTTAGACAAAGATTATAAAATATAAATGAAATTTTCTTATTTAAAATATATCAAATGAGAGTGTTCACTCTATTTCGTTACAGTTATATTTGAAATAAACACATCACTTATAATATAGTAGACTATTAATAGGTCATACTAATCAAGAGTCTTGAACTCTTTATAAAAAGCTCAACCAAGTCTAGCATAACATCAAGAGGTTTTAACCAATAACATAAAAATCTAAACCAACATCGTTCACAATTATGTAAGAGTGTCATATTTAAGAAAGCAAACACCCTTAAACCATGCATGGAAAAAAGACAAAAGCTTTAGAAGATCTTGTATCATGTGTTGATGAGTAGCTTTCCAAGAAAATTTAAGATATATAACCACTAGCTAACAAAGGGGAAGGAAGAGAGACCACAAGAATGACCAGCATAGTCTATTTGATTTGATGGAAGGTGACAATCATTGCTGGTATCAAATATTGTAAGATTTTTTTAAATATTTAAATGCAATAATCATGATCAAAGAATTAAGTTTTGATTACACTCTTCACAATCAAGTTTATTTGGTGAAATT
This sequence comes from Cupressus sempervirens, assembly GCA_028749045.1. Lineage (NCBI taxonomy): Eukaryota > Viridiplantae > Streptophyta > Pinopsida > Cupressales > Cupressaceae > Cupressus > Cupressus sempervirens. The sequence continues at coordinate 912,231,646 of CM053785.1, forward strand.
TTCATAACATGACAAATTTGTCAAAAGAAATTATCAATCTTGATGTAAAGAATTCATAAAGTTAAAGAATGATAAAAAAAAAATCCTCTAACTAGTAAATTTTGTATTGTCATTTATTCTTCTTCTTCAATGCATATGGTCTAATAAGTTATACATAAATATTTACACATATAACATGTAATCCTCTAATTCTAATACTTCAAACACTTCCTATAATCCTAGTCACTTGTCCAAGACTAATAACATCCTTCTAATTTCATTGACCAATCTAGTCAAGTACAATTAATCCTATAGATCTTGAGGATTGATTACTAAATTTTAAATTTTAAAATTCTAATTTTAGTTATTTACTCTTCCCTATTTTTTTTTCATAACATATAGAATTTGAATGTATTTGTATAATTACCTTCCATATTTTGGCATTTAAATATAAATATCTTAGTAAGTTATCCTGGGGAAGTTTTATGGTTTTATTAAATATCACATTCTTAAATATGATAATTTTCTAGGGGATTAAAATATTTCAAAGTGTTAGTTCTTTCTATCAACTTAAATTTTATTAGACAAACTTCTATACATATTTCTACTTCTTACTCACACCCACTGTAATTTTACAATTATAAATTTTCATCCTATTTTTGGTTCTCTATCTTTTTTTTAAAGATCTTCCTTAGACCAAATTTGTAGTGGATCTTTCATCTTTGGGCGATGTTAGTCATATGAGAATTATAGTTGGAGCTCCCTCTATAGAAAAATTTCAACCAAATGTTTTGGTATCGATTCCTTCTACATCTATAAAGTTTGGTGGTGACATTTTTCACGTGTCTTTTTATACTATTTCTTGTATTTCATATATATAGATGTTCATAGGAAAATATTACCTAATAGTTTTTTTCCAAAAGATATTGATTTTTCTCCAATCTCTTCAATTCAATGTGTTTTTTTCATTTCAAGATTCCTCTAGGTAAAAGTATTGTTGAAATGTGATGGTTATTTTGGGTCAACCTATACTTATTGCATTTCTATCCCTATCTTGTTGGTTTACATTACTAGATTCTTGAGATTTAACTTCCTCTAGGTGAGGGGAAAATAGAACATCCTATTATCTCACATGCTTTTCTTTTGTGGCATGTTTCAATTCTATGGAGGACCAAAGAGTTTTTCTTGGTGGTGGTCCTTGATGATGGGTTATGCATCCATTTTTTTTGTTTCATTGAGTTTGTTTATTCAACCTATTTAGGTAATCATTTGATATTTTTGATGTGTCGATAAGGGCTCCAAGATATCTTACCCTTAATGTTTTGATTGTTGAACCTTATGAGGATAGAATGAATAGTTTAGATAAATTTATTTTGGGATAGAAGAATGGATGATTTCTATGACTAGGTGCCTAGAAAGAACTATAGGGCTCATGGAAAACATGAAAAAGAATACTGATAAAAATGATAAGAATATGCAAGATGAATTTTGAAAAATAAAGGATACTTTGAATACCACCATCAAGTAAAAAAACAAATTATGAAGAGAACTGCTACTACTATGGGCACTATGGTTGAGAAGCTGGAAAAAGCTGAGGAAGGAAAATTATTTATGGTCCTTGAAGATGACAAAGACAATGGAAAGAGAAAGGATTTTAGAACCTCAAGGAGAACTAGAGGCAACCTAAAGTGAAAAATAAACTATTTACCCTAAGAGATCCAGGAGTTGAACAAAATATTCAAAAAGATATGTGGTCTCAAAGTTGAGGTTGTGAATGTCTTAAATTGCTTTTTTTATATTTGTTTGTTTCTAGTGTTGGATTTATTCATTCTTTTATTTGTTTTTCAAATTGATACATCAAGAAATAGGAGTTGACCTAGAAAAAAAAGTTGCAGAATAACTATAAGTTAAGTACAGCACACTAATCTACACCCCTTCTCAATTTAATAAAAACCTCCACCTTAGAGTGTCCCTTAATCTAAGCATTGGCAAGAAACTAAGAGAAATCATAAGCATAATATATAAAACAAAATTATTAATAAAGAGTCCATAAAAGCACCTTGAATAGAGCCCATAAGGGTCGAGTGGAAAATTAGAAAGCATAAAAAAACTAAAGCTAAAATGAAAGGAGAATGAACTCTCCTTGTTCTTCTCCTTCCCCTCTAGCTTGTCAAAAAATAGTTGCAACTGATTGTCACCAAGGAACATGTAGAGAGAGCTTATGGTATCTGTTGGTGTTTGAAAATGCTGGAGGGTTTTCAATTATCCCCATGAGAACATGACATATCTAGGTGCAGATAACTTCCATTATCAACATATCATTTTAGACACAGGGCCAACTATAAGGCATGACCCTTCTTCTACTTTAAGGTCTGCTAAACCTAGGCGGGTAGACCTTAGATTCCAATGATACCGTACTAGTGCAAAAACATATCCCTAAATCTATTAAATAGATGAAAACCCCTTATATCTCCTAAGAACTCATGAAATGACATAGATCTATGGTAGCTAAATGCAAACCTATGACATACAAAAGCTAAGTGAGGGTTAAACTTTGATGCCCACTTCAACATGAACAACTTAATTGATTTGATTTAAAGATTTTGAATTCAACAAAACCCCTAATATGCAGCAGCATGAACAAGTGATCCTATAAACGACTAGTGCCTTATCTATTGGGAAAATCCATGAATCAAATGCATACATATGAATATCTAATACATATGTGTATCTTCATATATCTGATCTATCCATTTAACTTGTAAATAGACATCTATGCTCAATCTAGACCTCGTTCTTACATGATATCCCCATTAGCAAACTTGCAACCTTGTTGATTCTCTGAAGCATTTACACAACCTCTTGGGTTATAAGAAACAATGAATTAACATACAGCCTTAAGAAGCTGCAACTACAACCTACGCTCTTTGTTCAAAGATTGTAAAACATTGAAGATCACTGATCAAGGAGACGAGAATAAGAATGAAACTAATGAAATTCCTATTCCTTTGTATTAATTTCTTTGAAAAAATACATTTAAATGCATGCAATCAAAACATGAAAACACCTAACATGTCTAAACTATCTGTATTATCTGCACTACTGTTGTTCATACAAGAAGAATTTGTTGAAGAATGGAGGTGGAATCGTAGTTCTGGATCGAAAGAAGTGGTCTCACAGAATGACTGCAAATTTCCTACCAACAATGGTTTCATAGTAACAAAAAATTGTAACCCTTACAATGAAAAAGAATGAGAGATATATACAAGGAAGGACTTCTCGGATCTACTCTGCAACTGACAAGTGTCCACTCAAAATTCCCCCTCTTTTGCACTAAAAAGACTCTCATCTCTCTCCTTCATGGTGAATCAAATCTTCATCATTCTTACCTCTCAAAGGCATCAAGTATCTTAGAAATTTCATTCACCATCATAACTGATTTTGGTGTAAAACTGTACTCGATAAAAGTAACAAATTAATTCAATGTAACTTCCAGAATGCAAGAAAACTACTTAAGGATGATTTTCTTCACATTCGAATCACAACAAGCTTGTAGAATTTCCCTCTAACCAATTCTGATGATCCATGATGAAAATTGCTCATTCTACTACCAAAGCCCCCAATTTCACAAATTGACGTACAACGTGAACCATTGAATACCTGTGTAAAAACTGACTTCAGATTCAGAAAGTTCAGGTTCTCCCAGTTCTGACTGTATATTGGGGCACTTATTTTGGATAAAAAACACCCCTATTATGCTCCTCTAAAATTTTAGACTTTGTTCATGGCTCCATGGCATGTAAAAGAATAAATTTTAAAATTTTAAAATATACCCATCACTCAAACTTTAGGACATTTATAATTTTGAATCAAATTTATTCAATCTTCAGAATGAATGTGTAGTGCGGCAAAGATATAGTTTAAAAAAAATTTGAAATTACTCTTTCCTCTTCAAACCATTTGAATGGTAGCACATGTCATTATCTTACTAGCTCAGGCTTGTGCAATAGCACCACATGTCACCATGGGATTGGTCACTGATATCTGAGCGGGACCCCTATTCAAGCTCTGTCAATTTTGTAAAAATTTTGGCAAGTCACCAAGTCGCTTGCCAAAAATTCTTCATTTTTCCGATGGCGACATGGTGACCACTAGATTTCGGTCACATTTTTTGGTGAACTCCTTAATTCCTCCTTCCACGTTAATGCCATGTGTTGCCTTCTCGCTAACTCACTATGCTATCACGTGAGCATCTTCGCTTAGTGAGTTAGCGACGATCCTTCGATTTGGACACGTGTCAAGATCTTGCTTCATCTAAACTCAAATTTGTTCATCGGATTTCTTAGATTTTTGGATTTTTTAAGTTGCTTTTAAAATTGCTGACATCACTTGCTACTTCACTAGCTAGAATTCTAAGTATTTTTTGGCTAGCAAAGTAGCGACTAGCTAGATCTCCAAGCATTCTTTGATCACTTTTGAAATTGCTGACATCACCTCTTTATTTATGTGTATTCATCCAAAATTTATGCCTTCTCTTCCAACTGACATCAGCCAAGGAGCCCCTCCGCAACCACAACCTGCGGCTTTCAAAAGCCTTAGATTCCAATTCATATTACATATAGTGTTGTATCATATTTAAACAACGCAGAAAGAATTTTCGCTAAGAATGTGGGATATAAGGCATTTCTGCTACATGTACTCCATCAGTCTGAGGGTGGGCCCATGGGCAGGGAATAGACCATCATGCTACTGCATGCGTCTTCCAATACATTTGGAGTCATTTCCCACCATCTCACGTGATTTCTTATCACATTTTTGTCTCTTTTACTGACTGCGTTCTTTCTTTGATGTGATTGTTTGTGTTGTGGCCTGGAAAATTTTTGCAATAGTCGTGAGCCTCAACTAACACCTCTGTTGCCTTTGGATACTAATGTATGCTACTACTCTTTATGGACAGCTTTCACCATAAGCCGTGGCTTTGACTGCGGATTTTTTTGATATGTGTGGTGCAACTCGCATGGCTTTGGACATTTTCCCTTTTTTGAAATGGCGTCTCCTTTTTAAGTATTGGCCGACTTTTGGAATTGCCATAGCCTTTCCTTCTTGCGTGAGCTTCTTCTCTATTTTTAGTAGTGGCTTCTCTTTCCTTTATGGCTTGAATTCCACAAATTCGTGGGCTCTTTCCTTGCAATGAACGGTGGCTTTCTTTGGCTTTTCATATGTTGTGCTCTCTTGCGGTGAGTTTTTTCTCTGTATTTTTAACTGGCTTACGTGAGTCATCTTATTCTCCATGTAATGCATGGGTTCTGATTTAGTTGGCTGTGTGGTTTTTTTTTATGGTCCCCTTGTTTCTTTTTCAGCGTGCTCTACTTCTTTCAGACATTGGCGTCTCCATTTGCATGCAGCTTCTTTTTGAAGGTATGGATTCCCTTGTTTTGGCTTTTTTGTATGGAGGTTCCCTATATTTGACCTTACTTATGACATAGCTTCCTCTATGATGTTGCATTCAATTTGGACATGTTCAAATTCAGTATGGAAAGTTCTTTCCCTCCTGTAGCATCATGCATACCATATGACACAACATTAAATATAAATCGCACTTGCTTTGCCACATCTTTAACTAAAGCAGCAATGTGTGAAATTACTGAAGAAGCAAGCGTTCCACATTCTAAATTATTTGATTCTGAATTTGATGTTGTTGATATCAAGGGTATTACTAATAGCTACATACTATGGGTACAAAGAAATCAAAGTGGGAAGTTAATGTCAAATTCCAGATTAGGAGTGATAGACCAGTTGAAGGGGAAGTCAAACCAAACACTTTTTGCTCCAACTTGCAATGAGGATTTATTGTGTTTCATGGACGAGTGTAGCCACTAGCTCAAAGACCAAAAAATTGTGGCATCACTTCAAATTCTAAAAGAAAGCGGCTTACTTGAATCATTGAAAGAGCACACCCTTAAAGCCCAACAGAATCATACAAATTTTGTGAGAAAGCTTCATAGAGGTTCACTCTTGCATCTTTCATGAAATAATCCTATTCACTAACATTTTTTAGTTTTAAGACATGTTTCCAAATGATTCCTCAAGAATGAGAAGGAGATTGGAAAATATCACTGTTGTTCTAATCTGTTAGAACTAAATAATAAGCAACACTAGTAGCTTTCTAATGCCTTAGAACAAGAAAGAATTATTATCATCCTCTGATCATTTAGCCTTCCTTCTATCCATTAGAACATGTCTCTGGGACTCATTAATCTTTCCACCATAGTCTACTTCTTCACCCTTCAATCCTTTCATAAGGGCCTCTGACTCCCTGGCCTTGTGATTCAGTGATTTCCCTCTTAATCTAATTCACCAGGATTACAAATCAATCTATCATTCTAAAGTAATTAGTCGGACCCCAAAATGTGTCTGGCTAGAAAATTTTTTGTTTCCAAACACCTGAACTATAGAACTGATCCACTGACCATGTCATGCTGATAGAAATCAAATTTGATCACTGAACTGCCAATTCAAACCCCATTTTATCACTTATTTGGAAAATTTCAAATCGGTGCCAGAGGGTCTATTGACTGGCCTTAAAAATTGACCCAAACACCTGATTGGGCTCTGGAAATTGGAACACTAAATCTCTATTCTACACATTTACACCTTGTCAAATCTCGTCCTATGACAGATTCCCAGTCAAAAGATATTGACTGTCAAAGTTGTTTTCTCAAATTTACCTGCAAGAAAACATGTCAGAAAACAACAAACTGGGTTTTGATTTGGCTCGAAAAACTAAGCAAATAGGCACATGGGAAGACAAAAATTGGGTCGTTGGTACTCTGTCATGACATGAGTATATATCTGGGATTTGGGCTCATGAAAAATAATAGGACGCAAATGGCGAACGTTCAAAGTAGGCTACTCAAAATTTTGCAACTAGGAACACTGATAGAAAGTGATTTTTGGAAATGGAATTGACCCGAAAAAGTTTGCATATGGATTCGTCAAGACTTGCAAACTAACACACTTGAAGTATTTTTAGTGGACAACACAGGGGTATAATCCATTCAATCTTACTAATAATAGATCAGGGGATATAACATCACGAACAGGGGTTCCAATAAATCTGGAAATATTGATACCAGTAAAAAGATAGAAATCCCATTTGGAATCACATTTGAAAACTGATCAAATGGATTCATCATGATCTGAAACTTGAAACATAACAAGTCTCTAACGTCTACAATGCAACACAAAAAGAATTTCAACATTCTGATCAACTGGTCAAAAGTTATTATGGGTCAAATAGGGCTTCCCAGAAATGTGTACAATGTGCATCAGCATGAAAACATTAAATGACCAACTTTGAGGTGTTCAAAACCTAATCAAATGAACTCAAAATGAATCAAAATTTGAAACATAGGTTCTTAGGTATGCAAAAAAGATAATCTCAAAGTGGCAAATCAAAAAAAAATTCTAGATACAAGATATTTAATTGCAAACAAGGTCTCCTGTCGCTGTTTGACACTTAGGTGAAAATGCAGATTAGACATTGCCTCAAAATAGGACTTAGTAGAATGGCTCAAAATATCAGTTTAACTCCATTGAATAGGTAGACACATTGAATGGAAGGTGTTAAAAGCATTAAACACCTCATGGGCCTCACAAGTACAGCCAGGTACATATGCAATTAAGGGCTTTCATAGGGCTTGGTTTGACACAAAATTTGAAATAGGACTAAAAATGAAGCATGCTATTTTTTGTCCCAATAGTATCTACCCCTGCCATAGTAGTAATTCATTTTTAAGCTTGCAGGAAATGAAGTTTCCATGCGACAAAGTGCATGACGTTGACTACAAACCTAGCCACATCATCAAATCTTTTTCCAACAACATCTTACCTCTCCATGAGTTTCTTGAAACTCTTCTCGATGGCCACCAACTCTTCGCTACATTTTTTATTTCTATCTTTGGGGGTCATTATCCTAGATATTTACTTTATTGTGCTAATGAGGAGGGGAGTTGAGGGTCTCGCCCTTATCACCCAATTGTGTAGAATTGTCAAGAGTATCACTCTTGATGGTATCTAAAACATGACATGAAATAGGACTTGAGTGAATGTTAGTAGGGATAATTTCTCCCCCTTTCCCTTCACTAGTTGTCTCCTCTTCCTCATTCTCAATGTATTTCTCCTTGAAAGATATATTTTTTTGCCTATTCTATGGGGTTTTTCTATTTGCAGTACTAGTAGGGTGCTTGTGCTTAGCCTTAGGATCCATTTTCACCAATTTTTTATTATTCTTTAGGGACCTCCATCTTACCCCTTCCATTTACACGTCTGAGTCCACAATCTAAATTTCCTTTTCCATTCTCATTTTCTTAACGACATGGTGTAAAGAAGTCTTAGAGCTCTTAGTATCAATAGTAGACATAACCTCAACCAAAATTTGAGGGGTCAGGGTGAAAATAATAGAGTTAGTGTTAGGATAAACCACAGACAGAAATAAAAACTACATGCAAATATAACCAATAACAGAAAATAATAGAACACATAGAAATGAACACAAGGCACCAAGATTTAATGTGGTTCACCCAATCCCTAGGCTACGCCCACCAAACAACAAGTCCGATCTTATTACAATCTAGTGATTACAACCTGATTACAATCTATAATCCCTTACAGCTCAATACCGCCGCAAGAACCAATTTCGTATCACAACATTATGAAAAATACCCAACCCTAAGCCCTTTTATGCAAGTGTTAAACCACTTTAGGGTTATAACATGTCGGCCATATGTCGGCCATAATATGTCGACTACCATGTCACCACAATCTAACAGTTAGGGAGGACATCCATAACATTAATAGTTTTGGAGGGAAAATTATTTTGCAAAAGTTGTATAGTTTAAAAATGAAAGCTTGATGGAGGACATTATAGGGTTTACCCATTTTCATCTTGTCCCTAACCTTAAGGATATTGTCTTCCATGGGATGAAGGATGAGGTAGGAAAAAAAAATGACATCATGGTTCCTAAAATGGTTCAACATAGGAAAGTGAGAATAGTAAAAAAATTGGAACCTATCTTCTAAGGTGATATAATGTATGATAGAATAGAATACATCCTTCTAGGGATTTGACAAGGCCATTCTTATGAACCCAACAAAGTTAGGATTCGAGCTTTCACTAGGATAGAAGAACTAACTAAGGTTGGCTTCATCCAAAACATGAGTCTTCTTTCACCATTTTTGGCCATTCGAAGACAAACCACCTAGCTTTGCAATGACATTTTCATTGATCTTAAATGAGATCCAATCCACAATCATCCACGTATTATTCCAAGTGTTTACAAACTACATTAAACTAACTCATCATATTTGTAGTGCCTGCCCCTAGTTTGCATTTTTGCTAACATTGTTGAACTCTTTTAGAGCTGGTTTCATGTGGATGGTTAGCAACATTGTGTTGAGACTATTAGATATTGTGCTATGGATTCAGTTTATTATGTGATGAGATTACTTAGACTTTGCATTTCATGTATGCATGATGATTATTTTCAGTATTTGCAGTTATTAATCATGATTAGTAAGATGATTTATTATCATATGTGTTTTCTTATGGATACTTACCCCATACTTGCATGTGTATGGTGTGCGTGTTTGCTTTGCATGTTTTCTTTTGTATGGCATGTCTGACGTGGTTAAGGAAGGGAGTCATAGTCACCTGTTAGTTGAGATCTACACGATGCACCACTTCCTGCCATTTCCTATTTAGTTTAGTATATATTGTGTTTGTACATTCGTAATTTTTATGCAGGTTGCAGGTACCAGGTATCGGCGTGCCAGGATGAGCGTACCCTATCACATTATCTTAATGATAAGAGATGGGAGATAAATTCTCAAGTTCAAATCCAAACCCTTTAAGCCATTTGTTCTAATTGGAAAATTAGGACAAGTATCTGAGTTGAGTACCCTTCGAATGCATCAGATGATGTAATTCATGATATAAACCCTTGGTTTGATTTTGTCTGTATTTTGGCTATGATGGATTTTCATATTTTACCTTTGTGAGTCTTTGGTGTATTTTCTATTAATTAAGCCTAATTAAAAAAATTAATTAATGGTTTAATTTAATGGAAAATTAATATGATATTTTAATATTTATTTTATTTAATTAATTGGGAAATTAATTAAATAAAATAATAAAATTTGAAAATAAAATTTATAATTTTAAAAGTTGGAATGTGACAATATTTATTTTAATAATAATATATTTGGAGTTCATTTTTAAATAAATGACTAAATAATATTATTATTAAAGCTAACAAATATTTTATCAATTAAGTTTTAAAAATGAAATTTAAAAGTGGAAAATATATTAAAATTATTAAAAGATTCTAGATTTCATGTGATTAAAATATAGATATATTAAGATTGAAAAGTGAAATTATTAAAGTTAGTGCATGAGATTTAATAAATAAATAAATTAAATTGGAAAGAGTAAAGTAAATATTATATTAATTATTGTGCATTTTTTTAATATTTGCTCACATAGGAGTTGGAAAATTCTCGAGAGTTTTCATGTAGACAACACAGGGGTTTGCACTCTAAGAATGCACTAAGTTGTCTACACTTAGGAGTTAGCATATTATTTTGAGCACATGGCGTCTACAACCTTATGACTCATCTAGAAGGTTGGAGAAGACTCATGCTTGGTTTTCATGCTTATCTTCTAGTTGTTTCTAGAGACACTCTAGATGCATCTTAGAGGCCTTTAAATAGAGGCTCTCCTAGTGTGTTTGGACAAGCTACAAGCTACAAGCTTCAAGCTAAAATGGAAGCTTCAAAGCTTACATTCGTAAGAAGCTCATATGCTTCTACATGCTCATATATTTCCTACATGCTTCTATGCTTCTTCTAGCACTTCTAGTCACTTGAAGGTTTTCAGTTGGCTTGGATCTTGGAAGAATTGTGAATGATGGAGAAGGAAGGGATTTTCTATGGAATTCTGAGGCATGGCAAATTTAGCATCAGTGTCCAGGTGCACTCGTGATATTTGCGTACTCTCTTTGCACTATTTCTCTTCCTGTCTTCATCGTGTCTGTTATATGTGTTTGAATACTCTTTGTGATTGAATCTATACTTTGAAATTGGAATCTAGATATTTTAGTTGGTTGCAAAAGAAATCAATATAGAACTCGTTAGAAAACCCTAGATCCAATTAAGGAGAAAATTATATCTAAATCGAGTTTGGGTTCGACATAAAATCAAATTGAGAATGATGATTTCAAATTTATAGTCAAACCTATTAGATGGATGAATGGGTAAATTTAGAGAACAATTACCTTTTAGGAGAAATTCTTAATTCATCACAAATTGTGTCGTTGCCCCTTGGATAGACCCGAACTCAGTCATTCATAATTTTTTATCGTGATCGAATTTATTCGATCACTTCAATTAGAATTGGCACAACTTGGCCCTCTCCAACATATTTCAATTTCAGCCCAATCCAATGGTTCATTAGGAAGATATGGCCCTCGTACTGGGACTGTTTTATTCAAGGATAGATATTTCTCCATTTCCCATAACCAAGAGTCTTTATGCTTAAACTTCAAAAAAAAAAAATATTAAAGCATGGAATGAATTAAAGATATTATTTCAATCTTCCCTCAGTAGAATCTTAGTTTTATGCATTAGTTTTATATGATTTATTAACTAATCTAATTTAATTAAGATTAGTTAATAGTAGAAGAAGTATAATTAATCTATTTATCAACCAACATAGGAGGTATTTAGTTGAGATATTAATATTGGGGATTTATTATAATTTTTTATTAGTAAAGTAATAATTTGAACCTTGATGGAATGATACATAGTTGACTCTAAATGAATGAAACTATTATCAACTAATAATCATGTAGTTATTGACATAGCTACTAGTTAATTTAATCATAGAATTAATTAGATTTAATTAATTGTTTTATCAAGGGAATATTAGTATTCATTGAAAGAATGACGAATGTGGTCATTATAGATTTATTAATAAGATTCCCAATATAGCTTGTTATTAGATATTAACAAGTTATTATTATTGAACTATGAATATGAATATTTGTGTACTAGATTATAGTTGACTTTTAACTTACAAAATTATAGTTAGTTATTAGTCAACTAATATTAATTGAAACGTTGCCATGGATATGTAATTATTAATTAAATTAATTAGAGTTAGTTAGATTTAATTAATAATTAAGTTATAAAATAAAGTTTTAATTGATATGATTATTTTAACAAAGTTGTAAAGTATTTTTATCGAAGTTGATAAGTCTTATTCTAGTGACTTGAATAATGGCCTTAGATATTTTAATAGATGTTAGTGATGATTTAATCAAGAGACTTAAGTTTTATGGATATTTAATTGAGAACTATTAGAATGATAAAAGTCATGGATTGTGTACCTATGTTAATTGATCATTTTAATAAAGTTATAATCTTCTTATTCGAAGATTGATACTTGGATCTCTTATAAATGAATAATGATCCTTTGATTATCTTGAAAAATTGTAGTAACATTAGAGAAGAGTTAATCAATTAGATTTTGGATCTTAGATAAATAAAGAAGAACAATTTAATTAAAGGACAAATGATTTAATGAGTAAAAACCTATCCTTCAGTTGTTCTTAGAATATTATTTTAAAATACGGGAAGGATAATGCTATTGGGGAACAAATGGGTTGACTTGTAGGTCAAATGATGAAACTTAAGACACTTGAAGTATACTTGCAAACAGAAAACTGAAAACCTCTACACATTATTCAGCTATGTGTTATTAGTAAACGAAAACATGTGTTTGCATTGTGTTTTCTATATGCTTCTTGTTTTGGGTTTTTGGGTTGACTGGTGTTGACCAGCCCTATGTTGTTACCAGAGGCTTGGGGGATTATGAGATGTGATGGCATGTTAATCTTATTTGGTCTCTATCTTTATAAACCCAACCATGGTAATGTGATCGTATGCTCTGTGAAATGTTTATATTTACTGATTGTTATTGTTCATCAGTCTTCATGTGTGAAGCTGAGATGTATGTGTATGAGACACTTGAGCTAATCATTTTTGAGTCATCGATCAGTTATCCTTAGTTTATTTTCTAGTCACCATGATGGGATTGAAATGTTGGTTTATTTTTTGATGATGTCATGTTTTGACATGTTTTGATCAACCATTTTGGAGTCTTCGATCAGTATGATTTTGAGATATTCTTGGTTGCTTATTGAGAATCAATGGATATTGTGATTTATTTTGAGATATATTTTGGTTATTGAGAACCAATGGATACTTATGATTATCTGTGATGCCTTCAGTTGCCAATAGAGAACTGTTGTGGTCATGATTTTCTATGGATGCTTTTCTAGATGGTCATGGAGATTTGATGATTCTTACTATGGATATTTGATGCTTATATTGTGGATATTTGATGATTCTTTTTATGGATTATCTTTTGGATTTTCTTTACAGTTGCTTGTATAGGACTGTGGTGATTTTATGATTCCATGAGCTTAGAGTAGGCTATCTACTTGTAGTGTCAAGAAGTGGCTTGCAATGGGGGTCGGTGCCCTAAGTGGCTGCTAGGGTAACTCATTGTAAGTTTGGTTAATAAGTGATAACATTTACACACTAAATGGAGATTAAATGAACCTAAAAAGATAATTGTTTTGATGTTCTCGCCCATGCCTTGAGTGATGGTACAGACTAGGATGGGAGTAGAGAGAATGCAAGGTTGCGACCTTGCATTCCGTAGTATGCCTCGTTAGTATGAGAGGATACTAGTGGCCGCATGAGATCAGTATGGACTCGTGGAGTTTAGCTAACTGCCAGGATAACTTGTACATGATAAATGTGATGACACTTTCCCGCTTGCAGAGTAGGTTTCCTACATATCATCATGTGCCTCTGGGAATTAGATGTTAGTTTTGTGTGATGGAACCTTTGAGTTATTATAATTTTAGGATTCTTGGACTTATAGAGATTTATTCTTTGTGGTTTGGTTATCTTGTTTGGGACTTGAGATTATCTCCTCAGCACGGTGGGAGTGGACAACTTAGGTTCCACGCGGTCGGGTGGTAGTTCTTTTCCACTCTTATCATTTGAGATCCGTCTGAGACACCGTGGCTGGAGTATTCTTGGTTGGTATTTATCTTTATTTTGTTTTTGGATCATTATGATAGATGATATACCCTATGATGGATGTATTTACTAGTATATTTTTTATATTGATGATTTGCATATGTTAGTTGATGATATATTATGCTTTACTTTTCATGTTAGTAGGATGTTTTAGGAGTGACATTCTTACTATGATTAATATCGATGACCTCTTCGGTGCTTTGGAATGTTACGCATTGAGGGATGGCTAGGATCCATGATGGTCTAATGATGCTATTAATGGTTGGGAGGAACCGTGCACTTAGTTATTTATGTTTGTGATATATGGTTATCTTTTATGATGGATGTTTATATCTTTTGTGATGATGTATCATGTATGACATATGGTTTCATTTATGTTATTGCATCATGGATTAGAGTTAGTATGAAGATGTTCTTTATTTACATGGATGTATATTCCTTTAAGCCTCTTCATACCTTGTAACATGTACAGTGGATGATTGAGCTAAACTAAAATGTAATTACAAAAGGATACTTATATATTGTTTAAAAATGTTGGATGTACCATTTTTATTTCATAAGGATGTGATGTTAGATGAATAGTTATGGTTAGATGTAATTCAACATTAAGAGATCTTTAAAGAATGTAACTATTATGTATGTTATGTTTACTTTCATTTACTATTGCTTCTGCGAATGTTATGAATGGTTTTACTTTCATGTTTTAAAAAGAAAAATTGTTTGGCAAACTTAGTGAAATTCTTTGGATCCCTTGGCAGGGCATTACAATAGCCCTTAGTACACTACATAAATAGAAGCAACCCAACCTCTTTCAAATAATTCCAAGTGGTTCCATTGTATTTTTTGATGGAGCTCAGCTCAATGTGCACTTGGTTTCCACCCACTTCTTCACTCTCAACCAAATCCTTAATGAAAAGACATATTTGACATTACCTCATATTTTCCACAATATAGTGTAAATATACCAATAAAGCTAACACACAAAATCTTGAGAATGAAGAAATTTTAAGAGTGGTCATGCGAATAAAAAAAAATCAAGTAATAATCATGAGCAATGGGCATTGACCACCAAAAATCATTATGATCCCCTTAAGGAAAAAATCATTCCCTCCTAGATCACCAATTAAATCACTAATCATGTCCATTTTGTAATTCATAATATTTTAACCAAGTTTTTAAAGGCAGTGAGATCTATAACAATAAATAATCAACTTCACGAGGTTATTTAATTCATTTAAAATTAGAGCCTAAATGTGAGCTACACTCATCGACCTATAGGTGTAACCACCAACTATTTTTATCAAAGATGTGTAAAATTATTTATAAGATCAATATAACTATAAAAATGATAATGTAAATAAAAAAATATGAAGTATAATAGAATTTATGTAATTTTGATATAAGATTTTCAAATTTAAGTATGTATATGCGTTTATAAATGTTCATTTAACTCAACTCAAATATAAAATTGAGATTTAATTGAAGTTATAACATTCATCTATTTATATGTAATTTTAATCATGAACATATATATTTTTTTATTATTAAGATAATGATTTCTTAATTTTCAATTTTACATGTATAGCAAAGCACAACTATATTTTTTATTTATACCCAATAAGTGTGTACATTGAACTCATGTTATGGAATACCATATCAACTTTATAGGAAAATACTTATGTAAAGTTATGTCAATTTAGGATATTGAGATATCCAATAATAAATGAGGAGATTTGATTCAGTTAGAGGGTGATAATTCCCCATAGAACCAAAAAAAAAAAAAAAAAAAATGATGTATAAAAGCTTCAATTTATCTTTTGTGGCAACCAAGATCTTTTATATTGCCCCCACAATTATAACCCGATGATAATATCTCCAAAACTTCAACTATGTTATCAATGTATTTATTGTCGCCCATGCCTGTAAAAGTATTCACTTTTTCCTTGATCAATATTGGATGAGCAGATGCACCAAGAAAAATAAAAATGTCGAGGAGGAGTAGCACCGCCATAATTTTCACAAGTATTGTCGATCTTGCCATTCTTTAACTGCCTGAATGAATAGAGAAATGTAAAGAAATGGTAACTGAGAATATTTTGGGTGTTTGAGAGAAAAGATGTTGAATGGGTATGGAGGAAAGAATATCGTATTTATAGAGAGAGATTATATTTTGTTTGAAATAGTCAAGATTGAAATTTGCTAAGGAATGGTGATGTTCAAAGTAAAAGTATGGCATGTTGAATTGCAGCATTTCAAAAGGCCACAAATAGACTTTGTGTTAATTTAAGATATAAACAAAGAATACACAAAATAGAGCAAGAGACAGGATATATCATGGTTCACCACAGCTGTGGCTACGTCCACACTAAGAGTAGAGAAAATATATTATTCAATCATTGCAACTTACATACACAGGGCTTGGCCCTTATATTTATACATTAGTTATTCAAGAGAAGATGAAGAGACAAATAAGAAGAATGTGAAATGAACAGTCATGACAGTTGGACTTCACATCCAACAATCTCCCACTTGAAGTTCAACTCATGCTATAACCTCATATCTGAATATCCTCCTACTTAAACTCTGCTTTCCCTTACCAAATTCTATGGTAAGCAATTGCCAAAAGACAATCTTCATAGCTAGAATAGCAATCACAACTAATCGCTAATCACATCCAACTATTCATACAACATCAGTAGATTTATAACCATACAACCAGCCTATACAACTCACCAAATATACCATCTTCGAACAAAACACACCAAAAAACCATTGATGTGCAAAAAACTAGAAGACCATTATAGAGAAATTTAAATTGCATCAACAATGCCAACTATAAGTTAACTCAATCTACCAATCAGCACATAGAAGGCATGGCATCAACTTGAGATGATTTGTGAACCACAACCAACCTACTACAAAATGACATCTTCCAAGTCCTCATGAAAATAACATGTGATGTTGTTAAAAAAAATGAAGTACAACAACAATAGATGACCTCAAAAACTCTTGGAAGGAACACCAATGCAAATCATAACTCATCCTTCTACCAATAGCATCAAGTGCCTAGTTGTGTCAAGTATGATCTCCTTTACCTCCACATATGAAAGCATTTACAACACCCAAACACCATGAATGAAAGCTCGTATACACAAGAAGATGAAACTCCAAACATTCCAAAATTAGAAACAACATCAACCATCTCCTAAATGCATAAGGAAATAAATCTACTGAATAGACCAAGCATGGTGAGTGAGAATGCTCTTCTAGGATACACCAAGTCTCAATGATTCTTCTCCAAGAACAATGTCCACTAGATCTATAATGAACTTGTGCCCATCCACAAGTGTAGGCTATTTGGACTTCATGCTGAAACCTCCAAAGAGAAACCGTCACTACAAATGTTCTCTAAACCAAGAGAATTATAGCCTCACCCAAGCCTCTTAGTTTTGAAGAGCACCTTCATGGTCAATCTGCCAGAGTACCCGATACCAAGAGCACTAACCTAGATCAATTATCAAAACTGCCACTGTATGTCTACATAACTAGGGAATAGAACATGACAACTTGATCTCCACATATTAGAACCTCATACTCTAAAGAGCATAACCTACCATGTGAACCTATATCATGTCAACGCTCTAATCTAGAATCAAGAGCTCATGATGACAATACATCTCCAATCATGTGGAGGAAAACATCTCATGACAACAATTTTTATTTTATTTTTAAAAACTCCCAATGAACAATGCAAGTGAACTTTCAATAGTATCAAAAAATAATAAAAATGATACCAAATATCACACTGAAGCTACAACTTCTCCATAATCTAGACAAGCATAATGAAAACTGACATCTCCCAATAAAATTTTGAGAAATCTCCCTTAATTGTCTCCTTATACAGGGCTACCTTGTTCATCTTCTTTGTCCACTCTAAAGAGTCGATGCCTCTTGTTAATGTATTCAAACAAGACTAAGCCTGCCATATAAACTGCTATCTATCTTCACTCTAAAAAACTAGCTCAGAGTACCTCTGTGTGCATTACATCAACAATAACAGGATCCCTTTAAAAGCAATAAGCATAATTGTTACACTTCACTTTCCTCCAGTCACATCCAAAGTGAAAAAGAATTCTAGGAGTTATCCCATTTTCACAAATTTAAAACCTTTGTAGTCTTCTGCTGAAAACAACATAATGTATGCTGACAGACTCAGATGGGAATGAATTTGGATAGCTATTTCATAATTTCAAGAACATTACCTACCATTGTTCTTTCTTCTGTGGTCTTTTTTTCAAGAGACTTCCTTGCCTTTTGCTTTGCTCTCCAGAATCTTACATGCTCTGTTACCAATTTTTAATTTAAGATATAAACTAAGAATTCACAAAATAGAACAAGAGACGGGATATATCGTGGTTCACCACAACTGTGGTTACGTCCACACCGAGAGCAAAGCAACTATATTATTCAGTCATTGCAGCTTACATATGCAAGGCTTTGCCCTTATATTTATATATTATTTCTTCAATAGAAGACGAAGAGACAAATAAAAAGAATGTGAAATGAATAGACATGATAGTTGGACTTCACATCCAACACTTTGGAGGTGTTTTCTATCTTGACTAGTTTAGTTATTTTTGGTATTTTACGAGGGCAGCATTTTAAGAATTTGTTGGTTCTATTGGACATTTATCTACTTTTAAATTCCATGTGACGGGTAAAATTTATTCGACCATATAAAATGGTAGATTACATTTTTATACATCAGTCAATATAACAAAAATTCAGTATAATCAATAATTCAATATAGACAATAATTTTGAAACATAATATAGAGTTCACCGATTGAGAGGGAGAATGGATAAACGGAGGAAAGCATATTTTACGTAGGAAGAAGCAAACGTTTGAATAGGTCAATGTTCGAAATTCAAAGTAAAACTATGACGCGTGTAAAATGCACGAGGCAGTTAACCACTTTCACGGTGTTCAAAAAGATTGTTTATTAATTTAACAAGCGACCAAACATTCAAATTAGAGTTTTATGTATACGGTTTTTCCGGCTTTAACTTTGGAAATTTTGAATTGATTTTATACACTAATTAGGGTTTTAAATAAGTAAAACGTCAGTTTTTAGAAAGGTTTGAAAATTTTCAGTCAAGAAATTAATGGATTTCATTTGTGTGAATAGTATTTATAGGAGTTCAAATATTAAAAAGATTTGTCTAAGTTATCAATTGTAATATAAAATTTAAAAATTTAAAATGAGTTATTAAGTAGTGAGAATAAGAGAGGGAGGGAGGTGAATGTGAAGGTGAACATGAGCTGTAGTCATTTATTTTTATTCATATATGAATAAAATCCATAGTCTTTTCTAGAGGTGTTTTATTATCATTTTATTTATTTATAATTACAATTTATCTATTGAGAGATTTTACCACCACAAATTGGAGAACTAGAGCAATGGCAAGTGAGATACAATCATCCTTATTGTGAAGTTCCTATTTTTAAAAGTGGTTGAGAAGCATGACAATAATCTGTCTAATTGGTATGAATACAATATTTGTGTTATTGATGATCCTTACAAGGTGGAAATTAAATCTACCAGTAATATGAGTTATCACAACAACAATTGAGGTGTAACCACATGGAACCAATAGAATTGGAAGGGAGAAACTTTAAGTCAAAACTTTACTTTCTTACAATTGAATCTATAGCTAACCACTAGATCATATCACTTATTAAAAGAAGATCTTTGGGAGAATCTTGATGATTTTGTAAAGAAGATCAAAGGTTGGAAGCCTTTCATGGGTTGACCTAGAACTAATGAGAACGGGTTGGAAAATAGTAAACTATGCAATTGTGGCTTAAGAATAATCAACAAAATGGTATAAAATATGAACTAACAAACTAATATTATAGGTTTGTAACATACATCTAGTTTAGAACATACCTATGGGTAAATAATATTCCTTAGAAAAATGATCTCCTCCTAGCTTGTAACTATAAAATAGAATATTAAAATAACATTTCAAATCTTTTCACTAAGATTTAAAAGATCAAATTGGGGCTTAAAGGAATAAATAATTATATATAATATTGAATTTTATTAATTAAATATTAAAAATTTAGGCATTGTAATAAATACTCAAATAATAGAGTTCTTGGCAATTATCACTTTCTTAAAATATTCTAAAAAGTGAAAAGAATCATTAGAAATATATTTATGAACTGATCTTGAGATATCTAATTAAGTGAAGAAAAAACTTTGACCAACTATTGAAATCCATAGGATAAATACATTTTTTTAATAGAAATGATGTATTATACATGAGATCAGAGACGCCCTTGGAAAATGGATAAAGGATTACATTTCTTCTACCTTCAAACTTTCAAAAAAATGATAATTTCTTTTTCTAAACTTGTATAGAATCATCAAATAAAACAAGTTCTTATCTTGACTTAGCATTTATTTTTGTTTAAGGGTAAAGGTCCTCTCTAACTTTATCTTTTTAGAACTTAATTTTACACTCTTCTAGATCATATATCAAAACTTAACATATGAAGCTTATCTCTCTTCAATCAAAAGGGAAAGAGTTTTTAGGTTTAATATAAGAAATGTTGCTATGATCCTATATAAAGCCTATAGTATGATTAAAGTATTTTTATACTATTATTTTAAGTTAAAAGATTATTACAAATTAATAGATAAATGATTATGGAGTATTACATATTTTAATCAAAGAGACTCAATTATTATATACAAAGAACCAAGTTTATATGAAATTCAATTGAAGAAAAGAAATTAAGGAGCATGAAACAATATGATTTGAATAATTAAAATATGAATACATTTGAATTTTTTATAGAAAGAGTTAAATCATATGCCAGATGTGATTACACCATATTTTTCAAGTTTAAGTAGAATTAAGGAGATAAACAATTGATAATAGCATTCATTTTAACAGCTTTAAAAAATGAACTTGTCGAAAGATAAGGTAATTTTTTTATAAAACAAGTGATGCGTGCAACATTAGTCTCTGCTTGTGGTAGGCTTAGTGGGAAAGATGGAGCAGAAGTTTTTGGTTAACAGAGAGCTCTAGTTCCCGCATGATGTAGAAAGACTAGAGTTTGAGATTTAGAGATTTCATCCATAGTTAATTGCATGGAGAAATGGGTCTAGACATTTATCATCAAGAAGTGGTCAAATTTGACTCATAGTATTTCAAAAGCTAGTTAAGAAGTGATCAAATGTCATTTACAGTATGTATGCTCATCCCATATAATATTTAGCTAGAAACTATGTGTGGTCAATGTAGAAGAGATAGACATCTTGTGTTGTCTGACACTGACATCAAGCTCTAATGAATTCATTGTTAATTTAAGGGAAAATGGGTTCTCTGAGATGGTGATTCGACCGATATTACAGAACATATATTGGTATAAAAATACAACGATTCTTGAAAATAATAGTATTTATTAATTTCTTCAAGAGGATTGAGAATGTATTAGCATAAATGAATGAAACATTGATCTGAGAAAATTACAAACGTATTGCTGACCTGCTGTAAATCTGTAATATTTCTCTTTTAATGCATAGACTAAACTCTTGATGAATTTACAATATTCAAGAGCATTGATCAGCTGCTATATTTCATAGAAATTCTCATTAGCATTAGATGGTAGAGATGAACTATACTATTGCTCAGCAACTTTGTGAATGAGCAGAAGTATATATTGGTAAGCTCTCTTTTCCCAATAGCCTTGGTATAGGGAATCACAACCACCGAGAATGAAACCCAAATCACTAATTTGTAATTTCTCTATGTCAATTTCATTTCCATATGGTCATGGAGAGAAATTATGATCTATACTAAAACTATGTGAATTTGCTATTTTGTAGAAGACCGCATTTAGCTCCTACATATGATATGGACTTGAGAGATGCTTAACAATATCATACTAATGCTATCCAAAATAATGAGTTCTTAAACTTATTCAAGTTCAATAACTAATGCCATATTCAGCTCATAACAATAATGTGAACCAAAGAGTAAACAATGAATTGTAATAGAACTTTTGGATTGATTCTATTCTACCTAGTTCATGTAAATTCGTAAAGCGCCAATGTCTAGTACAAAGAACAAGTTAAATAGAGAAAGAAAAGATGAACAAGGAGAGAATCTTGGACGGGAAGAGGGAGGAACTGTATCTAATGGTCATAAATATTGAGTTTCAAATTAATCTTAGATATACAATTATGTTTATAAATTTATTTTAAAAAAGCACAAAGTAGATGACATTTCCATTTAAAAGTTTAGTATAAAAACTACAGTCAACTATTACGTACAGGGATGCAATGTACAAAACTAATTAGTTCTTGAAACAATCAAAAGACAAAAATATCCAACACAAATCCAATAATTTTTTATTGATGATGTAAAATTCCTTATGTTAATCAAAATGTCAGCAAAATTGATTTCCTTGTAAATCTAGAAATTTAATTACATGCTCAGTGGGTATTACATATACATCTACTTTTGAATCAGAAGAGAGAACGAAAAAACACAAGGTGCAATGAAACAATTTTAAGAAATGCATACCCTTGGAAGCCTCCTATTGGTGTTATGAGATGAATGAAGCACAGATAGTTTGTTAGAAATGCATACCTAATGGCTAGTGGCTGGCAGGTGAAGCAATTTTGTAAACCAAGTTTGCAATAATAAAGGAACTTCATCAGAAAAATGTAATATGAGAAAACATGGCGAAGCCTTGGTAAAATGGAGACCTAGTGACGCATGAGGCAGGTGTTGTAGGCTGTGGGAATAACACATGAAATGCATGCAACTTTATTGTTGGCAGGTGTTGTAGGCTGTGGGAATAACACATGGAATGCATGCAGCTATAATGTTAATTTCTAAGGCAAGAAAATAGAAAGACTACCAAGGAAAATCTTCCAAGACAATAGAAATGGAAAGAAATTCAAGGGAATAATAATGAAAAATGGAAATGCAACTATAGAGATGATTTTGTTGAAATATATTAATTATCTCAAATATGGTCGGCACAAATCAGCTGCCCAACACAGACCAAGGAGAAATTTCTGCATGTGTCCAATACAGACCAACCAATCAATCACCATCCATCTCAATTTCTCCTTATAAGTATTTTAGCTAACTTTCTACTAAAGTGTAAACAAGATTTATTATGTATTTGTTTATAAATTTATAGACTGGGCCTATGTTTAGCAGAGCCCATTTTGGGTTTCTCATTGTGGATCATGAGTGGAAGCATTCTAAGGACTTGTAATAGATTTTAGTTATGCATGAAGTGTTGTGGCACACTATGATAAGCCTTTGTGTTTTACATATTGAACTGAATGCTTATCTTTTAGTTTGTGTTTGTCTTTGATCCACTCTATCCACCTCCTTCAAGTGGTATTAGAGATAATGGGATATGATCGTAGAGATCATGGAGAGCTCGAGAAGTTTAGAATTGGTGAAGAGTGTTGTGGCAGTGTAGCCCAACAAGAAATGGAATTTGAAGTTATCTTTTGCAAGAAGAAAGAGAATAACAAATCAAGAGACTACTATGAGAAATAGAGAAGTCATGAAAAGAAGGAAGTCAAAGTTGAAGTGTGTTTGAGTTAGCATTGTGTGATGCTATCACTCATAGATTCAAAGCATATGGATCATCTCTATGCAGGCGGGAGTGCTAGAGAATGCACACGTGACATGGAAGATATTGATCATGAAAATGTTTATTATGTCTTTGTATTCTAAGTATTCGTGTTTGATGTTATAGAATAGTTATTAGTTGTGGTAGCAGTAAGTGAAAGTAGGTTGTATTGGTGGTGAGTTGGTTGTCATGATCCAAAGTTTTTTGGTTTGACATATTGATGAACCATATATATGAAAATGATTCCTATAGAACTAGCAAGTATAGTGGTTGGGCACCCATGTATCTCGATAGATGGATTTCTTTTTATATGGACTCAATTATCAGTTTGATGCAAGTACAAAAGGGAAAGGCCCAAAGTGGTGATAGCTTCCCCATAGTGATGATTCATGGTCATTAGAACCAATGAGTGTTTGGTTTGTAAACCATTTGAGTGCAAAGTTTATGGTTATCTTGAAACCATTTGTGTGATGTTTGAGAAGTTTGTTGTGAACTTAAAACCACTTTGATATTGCATCAGTTATGGGTAATCCATACAAAATCTAGAGTGATTATGATGGGGAAAAAAAAATTAAAAATGAGTGAAAGCATTTGATAATTGACTGTAAATGGGTACCTAACAAGGCTTAAGGCCAAAACCCATTTTTTCGAGATTATGGGGGGATAATTGAAACCTTTTGATAATTAATTTAGGGGGGATGTTGAAATAAATAAATTATCTCAAATATGGTCAGCACAAACCAACCGCCCAGCACAGACCAAGGAGAAATTTTTGCATGTGTCCAATATAGACCAACCAGCCAATCACTGTCCATCTCAACTTCTCCTTATAAGTATTTCAGCTAACTTTCTACTACAATGTAAACAACATTTATTATGTATTTGTCTATAAATTTATAGAGTAGGCCTGTGCTCAGCAGAGCCCATTTTGGGTTTCTCATTGTGGATCATGAGTGGAAGCATTCTAAGGACTTGTAATAGGTTTTAGTTATGCATGAAGTGTTGTGGCACACTATGATAAGCCTTTGTGTTTTATATATTGAACTGAATGCTTATCTTTTAGTTTGTGTTTGTCTTTGATCCACTCTATCCACCTCCTTCAGATTTTAATGGGATTGTTTTAAGGTTTCCCTTGACTCTCGAGATAGTGACTAATTGAAGAGTGCAGTGAGAACATTAGTCCCCGCCTATAGGCATCAGGGACTAAAAATATCTAATAAAAAATAAATATTTAGAAACAAATGTATATAATATTTGTCTTTGACTTAAAAAAAGGGCTGATTTTGACCAAGGAGCATTTACAAATTATTGAACACTTTGAAGTTGAACACTAACTATTTAATCATTGAACTAGCTGGTAAAATATGTACACAATAACACTCAACGATATAAGATCATAGTCGTTTTGATATAAATCATGTGTACCAATCTCTGAATTACAATGTTCAACTATTCTGATCGTTTTTTATCTGTATCTTCCCACTACAAATATATTGTATTGTGTATTGCAGTTTCATTCGATCTCTCCATAACCCATTGCAAGTCACCTAGCTTTTCTCTACGCCCAGTTATTCAACGAACACCATCTCTCTCTAAAGACTCTCTTGATCAGCAGTTAAAATGGCGAGCTCAAAGCTTATAACGAGAATAATTATAGTACTTGTAATTCTAAACGTTATATTTACCCTGCAAGTTTCTGGTCGATATAACCTTAAGACAGGTGTAAATACAGATGCATATGACATCTCCAACAATGGAAATTATAATCTGTTTCAAGTTGTGCAAAACCTACCATCATGTATCAATTGCGCAAGCCATATTCCAGATCCCAAGTGCTGCAAATAATAATTTGTACTATAAAACGGATATATAACTCCAAAAACCTTATTCATTTTATATTTCTAAATGAACTGAGAGATATTTTAAATTAGTTCTTAACTCTTGCAGTATAATCTTCAACAATTAGAGAGAAACGAAAAGAATTATCTTGCTATGTTTTGCAGCTCAATTTTCCAACGTTAGGTGCTATGTGATAAAGTTAGATTTGCATCTTCAAGAACAATAAAATTTCAATTACGTTGAGAAAGATTTTTGAAAAAAGTGATTGCGATGAATTAGTCTGATGAAGAACGGTGAAGGAACATATCATATTATGATCTGTAAAAAATATAATTAATCTGATCTCCGCCCGTCTTCTTTGATTGAAAAGGGTGACCAACTCAATCTTCTGTGACAGGACAATGCCTGCGTGGCACTAGCGTGTGCATTCCATTTTATTTGTAATTTACCTAAATTTCTCATAAGTAATGTATTTTGGTTTCTAATTAATTTGTTAATAGATTCAAATGTGCATTATCTCTCCCTTTTTCAAATTTAAATTTTTTTATCAACATTTATTAAGGTTGAATATGATGTTTTGTGATAGTTAAAAATAAATAAATAGTTTCATGAGGCCAAATTAATTATTTATATAATAGAAAAAAAATGTAAAATAAAATAGTCTTTTGAAAATTATAAAAATTAAATATTTACAAATGTTTGCAAGGTTTTGAACAAATATGTAACTAGAAAATATAGAATTACAACTTAATAACCTTAAAAATATCCACAAAAAATATCGAGATAATGTTTTTTAAGTGATTTATATAAAAATTGAAATGTCACTAGTGTCAATAATAAAAATTGCAATCAGCTATACTTAACTAGTTATTAATTTTTTTATCCCAACAAGTAACTATTTTTCATTTTAATTTTATTTGTGAGATTTTTAGTTTTTAAAATTAAAAAAATTATTTTACTTTAATTTCATTTGATTATATTTTATGAATAATATTTTACATAATTTTTTTTAGTTTAAATAAAATATTAATACTTTAGGATACAACTTAATTAGTCATAATATTACAATGACATTTATATTTAACTAGAAATTATTTTATTAAAAATAGATTTTTTCAAATATTATTTGATTTTTAATTAAAAGCATCATTTAATTATTTTTTAAATTAATTCAATTTTAAAATAATATTGAAATATTAATCAAAATAATATGATTTTTTTTATCAAATGTTTAACTTTACTACTCTATCTAGCTATTATAAATTATGACAAATACATGCCACTATGTGGCACTTGTTTAAGAGCTGCAATCCTCCAATTTTAACCATTTAAAAGTTAGCAATATTCTTTGTACTTTTAGGTTACACAAAAATTTTGTAGTTGCCCTAATATAACAAATATAAAACATAGATATATATTTTTAATTAAATTTAAAGTTTTATTAAAGTCAAATATAAATTATAAAATTTATTTTAATATTGAGGAAAGATGTTACATTACAAAGATATACTATAATATTATTTAATTATAATTTAGTTGTATATAATATGTTACTTAAATATTCTATTTTTAAAATTATTTTGTTTTTAAAATTAAATATTACTAAATTGTATGATTATAAATCTAAAATAATATATAATATTAATCATTATAATAAATAGGAAAACCAATAAATAAAATCTTCAATTAAATAAAAATAAGAAATATCTAAACCAAATTCCACAAAGATTAGCCCTCTATGCCCAATAGAATAGATTTTTTTTGAATAATAATAAATATTTTAAAATATATAGTAATTATAAATATGATATTCTTAATATCTAAAAATATAATTTAATAAAAAATTATTGAAAATAACTATACTCTAAAATATCTATTTGGAATTTCACTTTATTGCATTCTATAGAAGCTTAGAAATAAATTAAAAATTCACGAAATCCTTTCTTATGTCACTTTGTCCAAATTGAGAAATTGAGCATATAACACTCAAAATTTCATAGCCAATCACATAATCGATAAATAATTTCACAATTTATTAAGTTAAAAAATGTAATGTAACCTATAAAAAAATATTAATTTTTGCACATACAAATAAATATTTAATTTTATTTGGTAGACATTGGTTGAAAAAATATAGTTAATAACGAGGTAAGAGGTGTGATTCAAAAAATTATCCAATGGCACTTAGCCTTCATACTAATAGGAACATTCATATGACTCTTGCTCAACTTACAAAGTGTGATATACTATCCAAGTGAAAATCTTACTTAGAATTTGAGAATTTAAAAATTAACTCAAATTGATAGTATTAGTATTCATTTTTAAATCTATTATTTAATCAAGTGCATAAATATTATTAAGAGAAATAAAACTCAATTTAAGACAAATTACCTTTAAATGCTTTTTGACAATTGAACTAACCTACCTTTTTCACTACCTAAACGTCAACTAAATCTTCTTCCTATAATGACCTTTCTCCTTTTAGTGACCCTTTTTGTAAGAATTATAATGTCAATGAGCATGACTCTCATGATTATAAGTGTAAAAGTAGATGCTATAGAGTGTATGGAAAATTTGGGTTTTCTTATGAACCTTAAATAGGTTTTTCTATTTGTGTTAATAATAGAAATTATTTTCCTTTATTTTCTTACAATTTCTTCATCTATTATTATTATTATTATTATTAATTATATCACTAATTCACTCTATTAATGTGGAGCTGGATCTATTTGAGGTAGGTTCTCTCTTGGTTATTATCTAAGGGGTATGTCTCTTATTAGTGTCGTCTCTTTCATTTTTGACACATAGTCCTATAGATGTTGTTTTCTATGTAAGGATACATTTCTTTTGTACCACTATATTTTCTCATCCTAGATGTAGCTATATGTGTATGGATAATCTCAAAGGGTTTGCTCCTCTCTATGCACTAGATTTTTTTGGAGTTCCTCTTAGTTTTTGGCAGCAAGAAGTTATTTTTGCCTAGTTGCCTTATATTTCCCTTCTTGGTCTATATTTTCCTTCTTAGCTTAAGGGTAAAAATTAGTTTTCTAGGAATTAGCAAGAAAATTACCCAAAAAGGAAAAATTTTTAATTTGTGAAAATCTTCCGAAATGGGGTATTTTCAATTTTTTTTTTATATAGATTTTTGGCTATTCAAGTGTTTGTAAAGAACTATACAAGTAGGTGGGGGTGATGAATGGAAAAATAATTGAGACTCATAATCTATGTGTTATCTCAAACAACACATTATTGTGAAGTTTAAGTTGTGTGCTACATCATTTGGTATCAAAGCATGAAAGTGGATGGGAGATGAATAGGAAGAGGAAGAGGAGCTATCACCCTAATGAAAAAATTGGTGATAGATATGTAGAGGAAGATTGAATAACTCAATCAATGAATGGATAATTAAGGAATACAGGGAGGGAATGAATTTGATGAAGAGGACATCAAAGATGTGTTGATCAAAATGAGGAAAATGTAAAAGAGATGTTGGGAAAAATGAGCTATGAAGATAGAGTGCTTAGGGTCTTAAAAGGTAGAAGTGAAGCAATCAAGATTGAAATTTCAATCTATGTTGGTATTCTTAAGCTGAAAGAATTGATAGACCGGTTGAATGAGAGGGGGTATTTTTTCTGAGTGGAAGCCTATGACAGAGGAAAATAAGATAAAGTTTTCTTGCACAAAATTGAAAGAATATGCAATGATATGGTTGGATCACCTCCAAAAGGGACAAAGAAGAAAATGAATGGAAAAGATCAGGACATGGGGCAAGATGGAGTAAAATATAAGTGAAAAACTCTCACCCTTGGATTATTCAGAAACCCTCTTTCATAGGCTCTAGAATTTGAAGCAAAACTTGTCTTTTGTGCAAGACTACATGTAATGCCCTCCCATAGTTTTCTTTTCTTTTATATTTAACAAACTCTTTATGCTTATTTCATTGCATGTGTTAGTTTGAAGGATATTAGATTTATAATGATGACATTGTTTCATGACTTGGATTACATTTATATCAATAAATAACTAATTAAAGTGTATTATAATTCACATGTTCATTGATGATTATGATTACTAGCACATTAATGATGCTTTAATAGTTCTTAGTTAGTAAATGTGGTTGTTTTCATGATGATATCAAATGATGAGTATTTTATATTCACAATGGTGAGTTTCCATGTTTGAATATGTGATGATTTTACTCAAGTCTTATTATAGTACTTACGTCATACTTGCATGTGTATTGTGTGCATTTTTGTTTTATTTTTTTGTTTGAAGTGTCTGATATAGCTAAGAGAGGGGGTCATACTTACCTGCTAATCAAGATCTACACAATGTACTACTCATTGCCATTAATTGTTTAGCTTAGATATATATATATATGTATACGTACATGCTTATATTTTATGCAGATTGTAGGTATTGGGCATCGACTTCCCTAAATTACTAGGATGAGTGTGCCCTATTGCAATAACTCAATGGTAAGAATAGGGAGATAATGTTCAGGTCTAATCCTAGCCATAGCCTAATTACTTCTCTTGAGAAGGAGGACATGTATCTAATTTTCCACCCTTCTTAAACCCATGAGTTTATCTTTATTCATGTTGTTTACTTTTGAGTTTTGCTCAATTCTGGTAATGTTGCTTTTATGTGGATTTAAATATGTGATTTATTTGATAAATGATTTAATTATAATATTTGGGTTAGTCATCTAATATTGAGAATTATTAAATATTTTTTATTAACAAGAAAATATTAAAATATGAGAATATTTAATTAATTAAAATTAATTAAATATATGATTTAATTTAAAAGACTTAATTTAGAAGTATAATTTAGAAAATTGGTAAAAGAGTGAAATTAGAATATGGTGATATTTATTTAATTAAATATGTGCTTTAGTTTAAAAGATTTAATTTAAAAGTCTAATTTAAGAAGTTAGATAAAACAAGAATTAGAATATTATAAAATCAAATTCAATAGTGTTTTATTATAATTATTTAATTAATAATAATTAAATTAGAGTTGTATCTAAATAATTAGCTTTAATTAGTATGATTTAAATAATAGACTACACTTTAAATAGTGCTTGTAATACTTAATAAAGTGTATGAAAAGAAAGTATAAAACAATATTTTAATTAAAATGTTCTTTAAGTGTACATAAAAGGATTAAGTAATAAAAGTTTATTTTAAGAAGAGGGCTTTGAATGTTCAAAAATTGGAAATGCTAGGTAGAGTTAAATTCTTTATTAGGAGATTTGAGCTCATTTCCACACACAGAGGTTTTGGGGAGCAAAATTCAGAGTTGGATCTAGAGAATTGTTGAAAGTTTTAGAGGGTTTGGATTTGCATGCTTTCATAGATTGTCTTAGAATTTATCTATGGTTTTGAGGTAGGGTTTGAGAACCCATTATAAATTTTTATAGAAAGATCTATCTACTTTGTATCTTCCTAGATGCTTGCATAATGTTTATTAATTTATTGTATTGAATTTGGATAAAGAATTATGTTGTAGTTTTTGAAAAGGAAAACTTATTGATCAAGTAAACTTGAGTGATGAATATTGTAGAAAAATCAAGAGAATTATTATGATTGTATTATTTTAAAACCCTTTCTAATATAACAAAGAATTCATTAGAGAAAATTGGAAGAAAACAACAAATTGAACAATTTGGGTTTCAACTCTAAATTTTCCATTAGAACCATGTGATTATCATGAATTTTCTAAATAAAGATAAATATTACTATTACATCTAAAATAATTTAATTACAAAATTCATTGGTGTTTTAATAAACTTATACATGCATGTGAAAATAAATATATTAAAAAGGAATGCAAAAATACTAATTATATTTTTATTTTTATTTTATAAAAAATAATTTAATTTTCATATTTATTTATTAAAAAAAAACTTTATTTATGATTAATTATTAATTTTGGAATTGAAAAAATAAATTAGAAGTTATTTTTGAAAATAAAGTAACCATTTTTTAAAAAGTTGGTAAGAGGCTAAAGCCAAGATTAATTATTAGGTGTTGTAATTACTTATTATTATTATATATTAAGCATAATCATGAGTAGATTCAAACCCATTACCTTTTCGATAAGAGGCTCACAATTTACCATTGTGTTGTAGGCTTTTGCTTTAAAAAAGAGTGATTAATATTTATTAATTTTAAAAATTAAATAAATATTATTCATTTAGTTATAAAATGAATTTTAGTATTAGTGATTCTTTAAGTCTAGTTAAACTCTTAGTCGTGTATAAATGATTTTATATTTATTAATGCAAGAGAGAAGTTAATAAATAAATAATTATAATTTTATTATATTTTAAGAGGATTTGTGGTGAGGTTCACTTTGTAATCACTTGGGTAATAATTATTTGAATTGAGATTTATGTTTTATGAGCTTTATACTATTGAGTATTTATGAGAACTTTAGTTTTGGGAACCAATGTTGTTTTTGGGTTGCCTATTAAGGAACTAAATTCGATCAATATTAATTTTTTGGTATGAGACACAATTGTGATTTGTGAGTTTTGGGAAGGTAGTCTAAGTACATTTCTATGGGAGTGGCTTGCAACGGAGGTTGGTGCCCAAAGTGGTTGCCAAGGTAACTAATTGTAAGTTTTGGAACAAGTGATAACATAGTAATTAAAATACTTCCCTTCTCCATGTCTTGAGATAAATTAAAAAGATAAGTTAGAGATTTTTCCTCATCCACGTCTTGAATGCATGTATAGACTAAGGATGTGAATGAGATAATACCTTGAGAGGTATGACTAGTCTCCTCATCTTCATGAGAGGGTATTTTGGTTCTGCATAGAGTCACTAGGGGGTTGGGGTCCTAAGATTCTAGGGTAACCTTAGAGTTGGCTCATGTGATGAAACTCCATTGTATGTAGCCCAAGTATCCTTCATGGTTTCTTAAATATTTGTTTCTAGTGGTGTAGTTGTTGGATATTACTTTTGATGGTATATTTATTGTGAGTTGTTACTCATTGATTAGAAGTCATTTATTGTAGACAATTGAATTTTATTAATGAATGACCAATTATTCATTAGTGGTGTTTTTATTGTTGGAGTTAGCAACTGGTGGTTTACTTTGATTGAGAACAGTTGTAATTTGTTGGTTATTGTGCATGTGACACTTTACATTGATTTGGAGGTGGTTGTATCATTTTGGTTTTGATATTTGATTTGTACTTGGTATCAGTTGTTGACTTTTGTATGTGATGTTGGTTTGGATGAGTGTCCTTTTGATTTTGATTATCTCTTCTTCTTGCATAGTTTATGTTACCCTTGAGGTAGTTTTGGCTATCAGGATTCCTTGCCTAGGATTATTTTAGGGACATTATCTCTCTTGTGCGGTGGGGTACATTATCTCTCTTGTGCGGTGGGAGTGGAAGCTTGATTAGGTGACTATGATGTCGGGAGGTAGTGTCTTTTTACCACTTGGGTCCCCCTCAGATTTGTGGATGTTGGATGCTCATTGGTGTAGTTGTACCCTTTATCATTTGTATTCATATCTTGGAGAGTTATATTTAGTTGATGTATACATGATTACATGTATCTTATATTTGGATGTACTTGTATCTATTCTTGCATACCTTGTGACATGTGTAGTAGATGCTATCTATTAGATGTATTTCATTGTATCACTTGTATTTATGATTTTACTTATGAAATGATGTATCTATTATTTTCTTGTGATCATGACATCATACTTGAGACTTAAACTAATTATTATAAACTTCTTAAATGTGACTTAACATGAAGGAACCCTTGAGGAATGGAAAATTGTATTTGTAGTTACTTATGTGTACTTGATGTGCGTGTATATATTGCTCCCCCATTGTTACTTTGATGTTGTTTAATTTATTTTTTTGAAAATATTTTAGTAAACTTTGTATCATATTAGGCTTATTTCTTTTGGGTTCTCAAGTGAGGCATTACACTACATGGATGAGTTGTACAAGCTATCCATGCATATAGAGCATCAAGAAAATGATGAGAAAATGGCTATTAGATACATGAATGAGCTAATATTTTCTATTAAAGATGATATGAACTTGCATCATGTTACCAGTATAGATGATGCATACTAGTTGGCTTTAAAGGCTAAAGAAAAATAAAATGAGCAATATATTTAGAGAAATAGAGGAGTTTGGAGGGGTACCTCAACCACATTTTGGGGAGGTTCAAATTATAGCCAAGGAAAGTCCCCCAAAGGGGTTGAAAAAAATATGGATAGTAGACAAGATCCTTTGATTCAAGAAAGACGAAGGGATATTTAGAGAGGATGACGCTATGGAAGCAAAAGAGGTTGAGAAAACCAAAGTGGGATTTTCACTTGTCTAATGTGAAGAGAATGACATAGGGCCTTTGAATTATCAAACTATAGCATGTTAGATAAGAACCAATGAGGAAAACCTAGAGTGAAATTGGTTTAGACAAAAGTCACAACACAAGGAGAAAAACAAGAAATTCCACCAGACGTAGGAGAAACTCTCATGATGAGGAGGTTGGTGATCATCCCAAAAAATGAATAAATCCCCATAAATAAATTTGATGATTTATGGCTTCAAACCAATAACTTCAAAAATAGAGGTACTTCAAGTGGAAAGGGTATGTCAAGTTATCATTGATGGGGATAGTTGTAAGAATATTGTTTCTAGAGAAATGGTAGAGAAATTGAGTCTAGAATGTGAGAAACATCATCATGATTGCCAAATTGCATAGTTTAAGAGAGGAAATGAAGTCACTAGTGTTAAGATGTGTTTGATTATATTTTTTAGCATGAATGTTTATTATATTCCTATAATGGAGTATGATATCATTTTTGGAGACATGATTTAGTGATCTTATGTGTTGCATTCATGACAATATTTATCATTGATGTGAACATATACCCTATTCTGTAAAGAGTTATGGAGTTGTAGAGGTAGATGTTCTTGGCATGATCACTATTTAATGAGATGGTTTATGTGCACTTGGAATTATAATTAGTGATGTATAGAGATGCTTTAGTTATGAGCATAGATAGAAATATGAAGATATGGTAGAGTTATGAACTATTTTTAGGAGGTAGTTTTTACAGAGAGTTTCTAGAAGTGAGTAGTGGTAAATCAAATGTATCTTTTGGTTGATAAAGAATTTAGTTGAGGGAGCTTAGAGGATGGTTGGAGAAATGTTTAGGATGCTATGTTTTAGATGGAAAAAACTAGATGTTTAGTCTGTGAGGTTTGGCAAAGAATTTTTAGCCTATGATTCCCTAAAGACTGATCATTGATAAGATTATTATGGAAAGAGTATTTATTATAATGTACCATGTTTTTGTAATATTTTATTGATGTCCTATATTAACATTTTAAATTGATAAATCATTAAGGAAAAGTCAATACTTGTTTAAGGACTTCATATAAAGAAAAGGTCACTTACTTGTGGTAAATCATCATATGTGGTCATATGCATTGTGATTTGGTTATGCGAACTTGGATGAAAATTTGTATTTGTTAAAAGAACATATTGATGTTAAGAACATATTGTCAGCTCCAAAGGAACTATATTGGAAAACAAATTTTTGTTTAGTCATTCCAAATATTGGATATGCTTATCCGGAAGATTGTCTAGTGAGGACTATTTTGAGGCTATTAGACAATGGGTTCTGTTGTCCTCCTTTCAAATCCTAATACATTTTTAATCTTATAAAAGGGATTCAAAGATGAAAATATAAACCTCAAATATTGTCCTATAGTAGATCAGCCAACAAATATTTTTACCAAGGCTTTGGGCAGAGGAAACTTTGAGAAGTTTAGAGGAATGCTTGGTTTAACCCCTTACATTGAAGTGGGGTGGTTGATAACTTATCTTTAGGGTTTCTAAACACTAAATATTAGATTAGGCTTTCCCTAATATTCATTTATTTATTTTATGCTTTCTATTAGTTTTATGTTCTCATAGCTTTATAGAATAGTTACTTTCTAGTTTCTAAATATTTCTATTTTATTTCCAATCTTGAGCAAATATGAAATGAGTATAACAAGGTTAAGATATCTAATTTAAATGAAAGAATCAAATTATGTATCTTTATTTAATCATTATTTTTAATTATATTTAAAATGATTTATTTTTCAATATTATTTATTTTCATGATGAAATATTTGAAAAATAAGCCATAATATCCAATGTAGATAAGAAATATTGATATCATCACCTTCATTCATCTTCAACCCAGACAACTTCTTCTTTATTGATATATTTACATGAGAAATCTATGAACTACCAATCAAGGTTTTGACCCTATAGTCTTTAGCCATCCACTTTCTTACTTTGTCTACATCTTGGAGTTTGGGAGCAGATCCATTAATAATGTCTCATACACTTTTTCAATTATTTTAATTTACCACATTAAAATTAAGACCATTTGAATTTGACAATTGCAATTAATTATCCAATATCCTTATCATCTATTAACACTAGTTTCTTGCTACTGACAAATACATTATAACTAAACACAAACTGATATCTAGGCCTCCTAAATTGATAAATGTCAATGAAAAATACCAAGGAAATTACCTTGCATCCAATAGATTTCAAATATTTTTCTTGGAGTAAAAAATACCTCTACAATCCATAATACTCAAGAACCATTTCAATCCCAATCTCCTAATTTCTTCATGAGCAATAATATTTCATAGCACTTCTTAGTTTTGGTAGCTTTCAAAAACTATTCATCCATATGGAATTAATTTATAAAGAATTATTCTACTAACAAATTGGTTAGATTTGGGACAAATATTTATTAGTTAATTGGCCACTTTTAGAAGGAACTAGAAACCAACTTGATTAAGGTTGTTCAGAAGGAACTAGAAACCAACATATTTTATTGGTGAAGTTGTCGTTGCATTAATTTTTAATATTAGCTATGAGTTTATTTTTGACAATTAAACAATCATTTAATATAGGAGTTTAATAATCACTGGTTACAATAGTAATTTGCACCTAGTATCAAAGCAATGTTGAGGGTAGAAGAGTTTTTCCCTAGGAAATAAATTGAGGGTTTACTAAAACCTAGGGTAAAAGCACAAACCTGTGTCACCTTTTATAAAGGAAAAGTGTTATCAAAATTCAAAGTCTTCAACTTTAACGACATAAAAGTAGCATTTGTGCTTAGAATTTGAAGACGATGCAAACTAATGAAATGTGTAAAATTGGATGAAGTTTACGTTTATAGGTTTTTTTTTTTAAATTGAGGGAAATTTTTATTTATTTTTGAATTTTAAAAGAATATTTTTTAATTTTTTTAAAATGCTGAAAATATAGAGTTTTTTTCTTGTCAAACAAATATATGAAAATGTTCATATTTTGGTCTGATTTTGGAATATGATAGAGTTGACACATATACCTAGTGTACCAAAAAAGAAAAATTGAAATTCAGCTAATATTTTTCAAGTTATAACTGGTCAAAGTCAAAGTTATTATAAATTGACTATTTTTTTCTCCCGTCAAACTGTTTCTATCAAATCTACATATATATTTTTTTAAATTACATATTCTTGAAAAAAACTCTCTCCTCTAGTGAAGCATTAAAAAATAATAAATTTTGTACATGATTTACTATTTTTTTCCTATTTTTGAATAGACATCTTCCTAAATCTTAAAATACCTACTTGTAATAGTTTCAAATTATAACATATTATTCATAGTAAAAATAAAATAAAAATTATATGATCATAATCTTGACTTCGACGCCTACAAAAGTATATTTTTAGTTTTTAAAAAAACTTCAATTTATTAGGTTAAATTGGCCTTCAAAGTGTGATGTTTGTAGAAGTTCTTATTTTTTCTTGTGGGGCTACCTCCTACAATGCCACATAGGCAGTTACAGCCAAAACTATTTCGGCCATAATGGTTTTGGCTAAAAGGGTTCCAATTGAAACCCCTATCAACCCAACAAATTGCAAGTGGTTAGCTTCGCTATTTCATGTATAAAATAAGTTAGTTTGGCTCTTTCATGTATAAAATAAGATTTGTGTTTTCTTTATTTTAATAAATATAGAAAATAGCAAAAAATAGAAGAGCAATTTTGGAAGACAACAATTTTTGAAGCCATTTTCAGCAACTATTTCATGGATTTAATCAGAATCGCAAATGATCGAATATTTTTAAGGTGTTTTTCCCATCTACTTATTTTTATTTTTGTGTATTCTAAATTGAAGCATTAGCTAGTATCTAGTGTTTGAAATCTATTTTTTTTTTTTTTGTTTCTATAGATTAAATTTTTCAATGGGTAGTAAAAGGAAAAGATCAAGGAAATATGATAGTAAAAGAGATGACAAAATCAAATGTCATACAAAACGTAACCAAAACCAACCTACTGAAATTCCTAGATAGGATGAGATTCATTAAGAGAATGAAAGTAATGAAGAGGAAGAAATTGGTAGTTCTACTGAAAGAAACAAATTAGAAGGCATAACAAATTTGATGGATTTGGATGAGGAACTACTTTTTAACCAAATTCCATCTAAAGATATGATAAATGATAAAACTATTAGAAAGCATTGTTAAAACATGTGGGATGAATATTTAAAAGATAAAAGTATATTAGGATAGGCACAATTATTTATCAAGTTATTTAGGAGAAAAGATATGAGACCTATTTTAGAGTTGTTGGGTGTTGATAATAGGAAAAACCATGCCCATAATATTAATAAAACAATATTTGAAAAATTGCAAAATGCTTATAACAAAATTGACAACACAACTTGAGGAGGTGATTTGAGTAATGCACATAGAGCATTGATAACTACTATATCTAGTAGAAAATTGATACATAGAAAATAGGTATGTGCAATTTTTGATGTACTACATATATCTAGAAGAACTATTCAGAGATAGATCAACTGGAGAAATATGCTTGATGATAAAATTGAGAATAACTGGGTAATATTTGTAGAGTTCCTTGAAAAGACAAAATTTCTAAAGATGTGAAATGACAAGTTGTTGATTTTTGGACCACACATTCTCATGTTTCTTCCAATAGATATGATACTATAGAAATTAAAGATCAAGAGATAGGGGCCAAAATTGAACATCCAAAATATTTCATAGATATAAATCAAAGTCAATTATATTAAACATTCAAGCAAGAATTTTCAAATGTCAAAATATGTCAGAGAATGTTTGAGAGTTTGTCCTTTGTATGCATAAATAAGATGCATGAAACTTGTTGTCAAAATCATGTTGAATTTGGTCTACAGTTGCAATCATATAAAAAAGTTATGGCAATACTTGATCCTAATTTGGTCATCCCTAGTAGTACAACACAATTTGTGAAGTCCATATTATGTGATAAATTAGAAGATTCAGACGAGTTCAAAGTGCAATACATTAAAAATTAGTGTGAAGATTGTGGAGATTTATGCAAATTTTTTGAAATGCAAATTGAGAATATTAATGAATCCACACCAATTTCATGGATTGGATATGAATACGAGACATACCAAAATAAGATAGGAGATGAATCCAAATATATTGTATTGAAGGAGAGTGAATTGTGTTATGATGATTTTATGACCAAGTTTTGTCCATTGATATATCCACATATCCAACATTGTCATGGTGCATGATGGTAAGCTGAATAGTTTTGTGATTCCAAAAATTTTTTTCCACCTAGTTGTATACTTTCAATTGTAGATTTTTTTGAGAATTATACATTTGCACCTCAAATAGAGATTCAATAGAAATATAATCATTATGAACAAGTTGCAATATTTCTGCAAGTAACCTATAGACATGCACAATTTGAGGTGGATGAGATAGAAAGGTTGGATGAAAATGAACGCATCATCATCAAAGAGGTTCATTTCTATATTAGTGATGATAGAGTTCATGGTAGGAGTTATGTGACTCATTTTTTTGCAATGTTCTTTGAAGATCTTAGAAATTGTGGAATAAATGTTTCAGAGCACTAGATTTGGTTTGATTGATGTGAAGGTTAGTATACACAAACTTACACATTTATTTAATTTAATTTTAATTTATATTTATTTCTATGTATGCGTATTTTGATTTGATACATGTATGCAGATAATTATAGATACTTATCATGTTTCATGTTCATAGGACAATTCAAATCTACAAAAGCAATTAATTGGTTAGCAATGCAACATGCTAGAACCAATGTTAGGTTTTTATAGAATTTCTTTGAAAGTGGACATGGAAAAGGGGAGCATGATGGAGTAGGAGCATGTATAAAGTGTGCATTTCGACAACATGAACTTGCAGGTAAATATATGCATTTAATGTGCATGTTTAATACTAGTAGCATATATTTTAAATTATATATATGCATATTGTAGGTACATATAGGGAATAGGATAGAGAGTACAAATCAAATTGTTGAATGGGGGAAAGTTCATTTTGCTACTCGAGATATTGAATAAAATAAGCATTACTTTTGGGAAGTGAAAGGTGAACTAAATTATATTTATTTTTTATGTATTTTTTAAATTGTTGATTTTTTTATTAAATATTTATTTTGAAATCTGATAATTATTTTTTGTATTTTTAATAGATATAGATCAATCTAATCCTTACAATTGTCAAACAATTCCTAGTATTAGAAGTTTACATCAAGTGATGACTACAGGAAATCATAAACCTGCAGTAATTAAAGTAAGATAGAAAACATGTTTTTGTGATCATTGCATTAAGGAAAATCTAGTGAGTGCATGTGAAAATATTGTGAATGGATATGTTTCACATTGGGATTTGAAGGAGATAATTAGAAAGCCTCTTTTTGAAGGTGCTAACATTGACATTCATGATCCTATATATTCCACTAATCATGAGCGCATTTTTTATTTAGTTATGGTAGGTTTGTGTGCATATATACTATATATAAATTAATATACATTTATATTCATTTTAAAACTAATTTATATTTAGCTATTTTTATATACATGTAGGAGATATTTTTGCAGTTCAAGCCTTACTAGATAATGCAGAAAATGTGGACTATTAGCTTTTAAGATGAACAAAAGAAAAAAAACAAGTTGCTAGAAGGAACTATAGATGCTGATAAACAGTCATATCCAATTGGATCAGTTGTTATTGAAGGAACATATTATCAACAAACAAGGGTAATTGATAGTGGTATTGAATTTATTGAATACAAGATTGGAGCAAAGGTTTTACATTACAGCAACCATGTTATAGCAACCAAGTTACTATTTGAAACAATACAAAGAAGAGGACGTTGTGGAAATCAAAAGTGGAAATTGTCTATTGAAGAACATGAAAAACTTCTAGAGATAATAAAAACTAGAGATGATCCTAACAATACAATGTTTGTGGAGCTCTAGTTTAGCTATGTCTATATAGCTCTTATACTTTCACATTTAATGTTAACATGATATTTGTTTTATAAATTTGTATACATTGGATCATTTATCTTGGATATGCAATTTTTTAGGTCCGTGTTTTGTTATTTTTATTTAAATTAGACATGGATATCTCATTTAAGACAACCTCTTATGACCTCAGACCCTTAGGACTACCTATTACCTAACCTCCCCTTAAGACCACCTATTAGGGCATCCCCTTAGTACAACCTTTTAGGACCTCTCCTTGTGACAACCCCTTTAGTATTTGTATGTATTTATATACATTGTTTATGGTTTCTTATGATTGTTAATGCTGTTATGTATTTATGTACATATAATCTTTATGTTCTTATATGTATTAAATTTTATTAATTAAATGTTGTAACATGATTTTTTTAGGTCATGTACTCTTTATATGTTCTTATGTACATGTATATGTTATATTCATACCTCTGCATTAATCTACATTCTTATATATGTATAATATAGGATCTCCCCTTAAGACATGTCATTAAATATAGTTAATTATACTTAGATAAAGGCATAAAACCAATGACATATACATAAACATGAATATTGAAAACATACATGTGTACATTTAACATGAACATAGTTACATACATCTATGAAATAAAATAATCTTTACATTCTTAAATACATTTAAATAAAATAAAAATGTATTTTAATCTACATTCTTATGTATAATTAGGATCTCCTCTTAAGACATGTCATTAAATATAGTTAATTACACTTAGATTAAGGCATTAAGATGAATAACATATGCATAAACATGAATATTGAAAACATAAATAAGGTATTAAGATGAATAACATATACAGAAACATGAATAACACATACATAAACATAAAAGATTAAGACATTAAGTTCTAGTAATCTTTATGTTCTTAAATGTGTATTAAATTTATTGATTAAATATTGAAAACATACATACATTCAACATGAACATAAGACATGAACCTAATATGTACATCTATGTAAAATAACACAACTATGAAATAATGTATACATACCCATGTAGAATGTATCCAAAATACAATATAAAACGTCTCCAATATACTACATCAAATATCTCTAAAATACCACATGTATCAAATGTATCTGAAATAACATGTACATCCATATAAATGTATCTAAAATAAGATATGTATCTAAAATAACATGTACATATCCATATAAAAGCATTTGAAATAACA
Organism: Cupressus sempervirens; assembly: GCA_028749045.1. Lineage (NCBI taxonomy): Eukaryota > Viridiplantae > Streptophyta > Pinopsida > Cupressales > Cupressaceae > Cupressus > Cupressus sempervirens. Next base: position 912,273,916 of record CM053785.1, read on the forward strand.
CATGTATCTAAGATAACATATATCTTTGTATAAACTAAGATCAACCACATCCCCCTCCTAATCCTTGACCCCAAAAGGCTCTACAATCTGGATCTACACCCTATATCAAATGAAAGAAATTTCTAAATTTATAAAATTATACATATTCATGTATATGTGCATGTATTAAATATTATATGTACAGTATATATCCATCAAATATATATAATAAAAAATACATAACATACCTGTGACTCATGTCATGGAGGATCTGTCAAGGTCTGAAGATCTCCAAAATGCAATAGACTATCACTAAGACCCTATAGAACACACATGTACATGTACACAAGTTAAATTGAATTACTTAAGAATATCTATGTATAGACCTAAGCTCACATACATATAAAATATCTTGAGTATGCTACAAAAATTGTGTACATGTGTAAATTATAGTAACAAATAGATATAAACATATATAAATTTACAATATTTACTATAGCATAATGTAATGCTCTACCAATCTGACTAATATTTGAGTCATGTAGTGATAGGGTAATCTTTGAATCATGGAACATACATGCTCTAAGGCCAGGCTATGTAGGAGGAGGAGCAGGAGTAGGTGCTATAGGATCTTGAGTAGGTGTGGGGATAGGTGCTATGGGGATAGGTGTTGTATGGCCCTCTGTAGGAGCAAGTGCTATAGAGTGTATAGGGATATCCTCCTATCTTTGTAAGGGCTACGGTCCTACTATGCATGACTAAATATGGCTAATGTGTCCACCAATGTCATGAAGAGGAATCCACGTGATCATCGATAATGCTTCATATGACCCAAGAAGGTTAGATGCTAAATAAGATGTCATATGGCGCAATGCATCCACATTTGATATAGCTGAAACCTCTAGTGGTGATGGTATATCTACCATCTCATATAGATCATCAGCTCCTGTGTTAGAGGATGCACTTGTCAAAATGGGACCATGAGATTGTAACATATATCTACCACATCTATCTAAAGACATCTCATATAAGTGTGTGACAACTGTGACAATGCTAGAAAATATCTGACTTTTGATTGTATCATTAGGAACACTAGAACCCGCAGTAGTCATTTGTGGACCTCTGGGGATAACCAAAGGTTTGGATCCACCATTGCCCATTTATTAATGGGTGCAGGGGTGTCCCCAAGTCTAAATCTCTCTTACAATCAACCTCATCCTTGTCCAACATGACGTGGAAAGCCTATATAGTCAACATCATGATGTAAATGAAATTATGCAAACAATTATTTGTAGAAATAAAGAGGAAACTCATCCTTCTATGGCCACTTGTGATGTGCAGCTAACCACTGAGGATATATAAATGGAGCAACAAGCTGATTTGTACACTTCATCACTAAATAACCTCTAAGCCTAGCCCTATCTATATAATAGGGAAACATGGTCTTCACCATAGCAGTGGGGAGCTCACCATCAATCTATGAATACTTCATAGTACTAGTGACATTTTGAGAAAGGGAAGAGTAAAATGTCTCAATACTAATATCATCAAATGGGTTGTATGTAGAGATTGTCTCGATCATCTAGCACAACTCATATCTAATAGAAATAATCTTCTCCCTATTAGGGAGAGTGGTAGAAGCTAACAATGTAGAATCAAGATACTCTAGAGCATGAGATAATCTAGCAATAGTATCTACAAATAAATGCTATCTCTCCTCAGAAGATGATTTTAGTCTACATGTTGTGCCTGACTCAGCACTAGGACCCCCTCCATGAACACTAGCCTCCCCTGAGGACATAGGTGCTCCACCAGCACCGGATGCCATAATGACATATGCAAACATCTCTATCTATAAACACAGAGTTAAGATATACATACATTAGTACATATAAAGCTGAAAGTTAAATTTAATTTAAAATATGCATGTATATAAATATGTACAAAGTTTAATGTAACAAAAAATATGCACATGTTATTTAGTACATCTAGCTCACGTATGTGAACATCTAGCTCAAATATGCACATCTAGATCATGTATGTGAATAAAAAATATGCATGTATGTTATTTAGTACATCTAGGTTTACTATGTTAATGTTTTCTAAAATGTAACTAATAGGTTTGTAAAGTGTATTTTTTATTTAGTACATATAGGTTTTACTATGTTAATGCAACTAATAGGTTTTTAAAATGCTATATGTTATTTAGTACATAAAGGTTTTCTATGTTAATGTAACTAATAGGTTTGTAAAATGCTATGTCATTTAATACATTTAGGTTTACTATGTTAATATTTTATAAAATGTAACTAGTAGGTTTGTTATTAATGTTTACTATGTTAATATTTTGTAAAATGTAGCTAATAGGTTTGTTTTTAATGTTTACTATGCTAATGTTTTCTAAAATGTAACTAAAATATTATCAACAACTAAAAAAATGCTTAAAATATAATTAATCTAATTATTAAAAAACTTAAAAACAATTCATTTAATTAAGGTTACCGTGTAATAACTAAAAAACTAATTTAAAAAAAAAAAAAATGCACCTACCTATTATGGCCGAAACACCCTAACCACCTTATAGTTGCAACATTAAAATTCAATAGTGAAAATGACCGCCGAGAGCCATTTTTAGGTATTTGTAAAGCTAAGGGGATTATGGCCAAAATACTTTCGGTTGAATGGGTTTCAGCTATAACCTCATCTACCATGTCAATGCGAGAGAGTGCCACATTTGTACGGTCAAAAATGTTATGGCCAAAACCCTTATGACCAAAACTCTTTTGGCTGAAACCGCTACAGATATCACAAAAGGTGACATTGATTTGTGCTTCCACCCCCTAGTTTGATTTCTTTAGATTTATTATTGCTTTAATCCCTTGAGATGGCTTTAGATGGTTTGAGAGATAAAGATAGGTTGGATGGTGCCTTGAATTTTGGTGTTTGGAAAGCAAAAAAAAAATTTACTATTGAAAAAGAATGGTATCATGGATTATGGTACTAGTGTTGTAATTTTACCTACAGATGTGAGATAGCTTGCATCATACAAGAATGATGATGTCAAGGTGAGGAGGGTAATCCTTGATGGTTTCAAGTATCATATTATTCCACATATCTCAAAGAGCTGGGTGATCCCTCAATAATGGGTTCCACTTTTTGACGAATTTTGACATTGAAATCAATATTTTTGCAACAAATGTCATGTTCAACTGACTATATCTTGAAAACTATAAATAATTTCAAGATGACATAAACTAATGATTTTGAGTACTTTTTTCCTACTTTGTAACCAAATTTTTTAATCTGAAAGAAATAATTATTTAGGTCAATTTTTCATCTCCTTCGAAAAGTGGTACATAATACAATTCAATATTTTTAAAGAGTGACAGTCTATTTGACACACATAACTTTTTTTTCTAGAAATGATAATGATGTAATTATTTTGGTGTTAGATTCACAACATCAATATCCAAAGGATGCATTTGGTTTGACTCATTTTAGTTGAATATTGTATAGTTTATGATGTTTTGAAGTGACACGAATTATAATTCAGACATATGTTCCATTTGACATAGTGAAATCAATTTATTACAAACCTTTGTTTTTTTCTTAATAGAAAGGTATCTCAATAAGCTAGTTCCTACATATTTTTCAATTTTTTTTTAACCTAATTTATTAATTTTCCTAAGGTGTCGAAGTCGGTTGATGCTGAATCGGTAATGAACCTATAATAAGTTAAACTCATATTTGAAAGTCGTAATGAATATAATATGTATTACAATTAGAGTTGTTGGAAATCTTTATCTAAGTAGTAAAAATTGGCATTTTTATTTTATAGTAGGAGATCATTCAATCTCAATTTTAGGGGTCAAAAGAGCCAATTTCATTTTCTCTCTAGAAAACAACACCTAAAATTTGTAATTTGAGATGTTCGCACGAACACTATGTTCGCGCGAACTCATCAGATATGTTGGCACGAACATATGAGAAAAATAATCTAGCAATCAAAAATTTAATTTAACATGTTCACACGAACATTTATAATAATTTGTGTTCACACAAACATACAAAAAAGGAAAATTTATCAAGATCTCAAACGAAAAAGTGGATTTTTAATCGCAAAATCACCATTACAAATATGTTCGCATGAACATATTAACAAGGTATGTTTGCGTGAACATACCTTATTTAAACTCAATATGTTTCTACAAACATTTAATTATTATATTTTTGTGCAAACATAGTTAGCACGTTTGGGAAAACATACGTAAAATTCTATATGCAAATTTTTTATCATTTCACGATTTCCTTCGTCCCCCAAAAGTGGTACCCAATATTGTGGGTTCACCCAACTAGATATAGTGAAGAAGATGTGGGATGTCATTTTGAATTTGTACTAGAATGCTACCACCAATGGGAAGATGATTCTCAGAAAGAAGTTGAAGAATACCTATATGAACTAGGAGAAGAGATCATAAGTTACCTTACAAGGATTTGACTTATTAAGGAAGAGTTAGTAGCTATTGGAGATATCCCTAATGATGATGAGCTAGTGAGAATAGCCCTAAATGGGTTTACTAAGCAGTGGAGTGTCTTTGTTTATTTTCTCAGTGGATGATATACCCTACTGAGTTGGGATTGACTATGGATTGATTTCATTTAGGAGGATTTTAGACTATTTATTCTTTCCAATGGGGTCAACAAGAGTCATAAAAGTGAGGTGGTATAGGAAAATATTTCCCTATTGAGAAAAGGGAAAGAAAAGAAGAGGTCTGGCAAAGGATTGAATCATAAAATAAGAAGAAGAAGAAGGACCTTTCTAAGGTCAATTGCCTTAGTTGTCACAAGTATGGTCACTATGTTAGTAATTTCCTAGAAAGGAAGAAGGGAAAGAAGCATGTAGTAGGTTTGACAAGTGCAGAAGAGCTCTCTAGTAGAATGGAAGATGAGTTTGCACTCATGGCCTATATGGTTAGCTCAACCTCATAGTGTGTTTGGTATATAGATAGTGGAGTGTCATTTAATATGAAAGGAGTTAGAGAGTACTTCTCTAGTTACAAGAAGGAGAACACCAATATCCAAATCTATATGGGAAGCTTGTCCAAAATCAACCTAGTTGGTAAAGGGATTGTTTAGTTTCAGAGGGAGAGTGGAAAGATAATTCCACTTCATGATGTGTTGCATGTGCAAGGCTTAGATATGAATGTAATTTTTGTACCTATTATTTTGGATAAGAGGTATAATGTACTCTTTAGAGGGACACATGTGTTGATTAAGAATAAGAATTGGAAATCACCCATAAATATTGGACTTAGAAGTCGTCACCTTTATATGTTGTGTCTAATACTCCTAAGTAACTCATTGGCAACAATAATCCTAGAGATTTTGGAGAGCTATGGCATAGGAGGATGGTCCATATTATCATGGAGAAATTAAAGTGCTTCATAAGATGGTGACAGGTGTTCCACAGGTGAACATAGAGCATGCTGATGTATGCAAGGGATGTGTGTTGGGGAATTTTGCAAAAGTATCTTTGAGTGACACCAAATTTGAGGGTGTTCTTGATCTAGTACATTCAGATGTATGTGGACCAATGTTGATAAAATCTCTTAAAGGGTATGAGTACTATGTTACTTTTATTGATGGTTTCTCTAGCAAGTCCTATATATACTTCTTGAAGACCAATGATGAGGTCTTTTTAGATTCCATTAATTCAAGGCTCTTGTGGAGAATTGGACATGAAGGAAGATAAAGGATATTTGGTTAGACAATGGAGGTGAGTGCAAAGGAAATGACTTCCAAGAGTTTTGTACAAAGGAAGGAATTGTTGTCACTTAGGTTTGCACCCTTGTCCAAGGCCTATGCGCGAGGACAACCTAGTGAAACATGGAAACAACCTCCAAGCTGTGGGACTTGAACTACAAGGTTGAGTCTCCAGAGAAGGCCGACTTCCTCTTACTGTCAGGGCGCACCCATCTATTCTCAGAAGGGAAATGGAGAAAGAGAGCACTAAGGAAAATCTACCTAGTCTAATCTAAGGCAATGATGCACCAAAACAGAGTGTTCAGACTCATTCCTGCCCATATATGCACTACAGAACTATGGTAACATCCAAAAATCATACACGTCCAGACATATATCAATCAATAATCACATACAGATTAGAAAACCAACTGAATGACACCAGGAAAAGAAGATTTCACTTGTATATTATCCAATAGGCCAAAGATAGATATAGTATGTGGACCACTAATCTCAATAATGCATCAATGAGAGGAAAAATGAAGCACATACACATTGACCACTGAAGAGAATGACACAGGATGCTATGTAGCTCAGAGACATAGGGATTCTACACTGCAAGTCTGCAAGCAGTAGCAGAGAAAATCAGGAAGAGTCGACCGGGAACAAAATTACAAAATTGCCTTTATAGATCAGGCATAACTTGAAGATTTCTGCGTTACATTTACTTCCTACCTACTAGCATTAACTTCCCATCTTGAGAATCCAATCAAAGATCTGATTGAATCCTGGCTTGCATACCAAGAAATCTCATATCTTTCTGAGAAAGAGCCTAGAGAAGATAGAAACAACGCCACAACATTCCCTGACATGGTAGATGGATCGACTGGATAGATGGAGTGTCCCTCTGCACCTAATATTCACTCTGAGTTGGTGGCAGTTGATTATGAAATCAGATCCATGGCAAAAATAAATAAATGATTTCTATCCTTTCTGGTTCATGAAACAACAGGATCAAAAAGGTCAACCAAGTCCACATGCTGACTGGGCCACGTGGGGCAATCACTTTCCTCCCCTTTGCCACCCTGGCAGTCCTCTTCACATGCTGACTACACCTTTATGTTTGACTAGGCGCTATGTGGCTATGGGCGTCATGCCCTGAAGTTCCTAATAGCGACATAGCGCCCAACAGTTATCTCTATCCGTGGTGGTACCAAACTGTGACTGCGATGCCCCAACCAGACTGTATCATTGACTTGGCAACTTAACTGTCAATCATAAATGTGATGTTAACTGCGCATCCCCCCTTGGGCCCTAAGGACACGTGGCAGGCTCCAACTCACTATGGAAAACCTCACACAACTTCCCCATAGTGCAATGGCGCTTGCCCCTGATCTCTGCAGATCTGACGGCTCAAAACTCAACCTCTGACTGCGCTAGCCACGTTGAAGATCTAGTGCCACCTCATGTCTATGTTCTAATCTGGCATATGTGGCAGTCCTTCATTGGCCTAATGTAGCACATTCTGGAAAATTCCCTAACACTTGGCCCCACTGACCTGGCACATGGTACTAAGGCGCTATGTCACTATGGGAAAATCGAGGCAACCTTCCCATAGCGAGATAGCGCCCAACTGCCATCTCACCCTTTGATGCAAACATGGTGTATTCTGAAATGCCACCGTGGTAGGTGAGGTACCACCCTGACCGATCACAAGGCCATGACGTTAGATAGCTCATCCCACCTGTCCTGTCCTTCGGTCCCACCAAGCCTGAGAGTCTGTCATGGTCTGTTTTCCATTTGGGCGCTATGTCGCCAACGAAAAACACGTGAGTTTTCTAATGGCGCCATGGCACCCCACCAGTATTTCTAAACTTTCTGGTAGCCTGACCTCTTCCCACCACAAAACTGGCCCGTCGTAAACTTGCTTGTTGTCACACTTCCCGGCAGGGTGCTATGTCGCCAAAATAACCTTCACACATCTCTGTCATAGCGTGATGGCGCCTACCGTCGATCGGCCTTGATCAAACGATCATGGAGACTCGTTATTCCACAACTCCCTTCCCTTGTAAGTCACTGGGCCCATGGTACATGTGGCACTTCCCTATTGGTTCGATGATCGCTTAATCACTACTGCGCCAGCTGCATGAAACTCGGTTCCATCAAGACACCTGGCGCCTGGGCGCTATGTCGCGAACATTAACTCTCAGGCAGTTCTCGATGGCGAGATAGCACCAGCCGTAGATCCCTGCGGATCCGACGATCGTGAAGACTTGCCATGTGGCTGTGTTGGTCGAACTGAGATCTGGTGCCACCTCATGTCTGCATTATGATCCAGCACACGTGGCTGTTCTTGATTCACCGTAACACTAACCGCCATCGGTACACCTTTTCGACGATGCAGTCTAACCGTCATGAGACTTCTGACCTGTCGCGAACTTTTCAACCTGTGACCGGGCCCATTCCACTTGGCACCACCTCAGCGATGCATCCTGGCAAGACTTGGCCCTATCGACACGTGGCGAAAGGGTGCCATGTCGTTATACTAAAAATCTTGCAGCTTCACCATGGTGAGATGGCACCTGCCGCCGATCCATTCTAATTTGACGTTCGCAAAACCTAACCTCCCGCGACCCTTCTTCCTTTATGATTCGCCAAGCCTGTCGAAATGTGGTGTCAGCTTATTGGTCTATCGGTCACCCTGAATTCGATCACATCCGACGGAATGGAATGCAGTCCCGCCAAGACATGTGGCGCAAGGGTGCCAGGTCGTCGATGTTATCTACCGAGCTGTTCTCAATAGCGAGACAACGCTAGTCATAGATCTATTCTAATCTGACGGTCGTGAAGACTCGCCATTCCTCCCGAAACTACTAGGCCTGCTGAATGCGCATCATCATTTGATTCATTCTCCTGACGCCGATTGGTAAGACCTGACTCTCGCTGACACGTGGCAGATGCTCGCTATGTCGCCATGTTAAAAATCTCACATTTTTCCATAGTGAGATGATGCCATCTGCTGATCTGGATCGATCTGACGGTGGAGATCTTACCCTTCCATGTAGCGGTGACGCTGACTGAACTCTGACTTGGAGGACGTGGTCGCTCTTTATTGGCCCAATGAGACACCTCGCTAGTCTGACAAAGCACCAACTCGGAGGGTCTGTATTTCCTTGACCCCACTTATGAATACATGGCTACATCTGATTTGCCATCTTGATGCCGAGCTGGCAAATTGTGTTGCAGAGTACCAATGGGACCCATTTGCCTGACCCTTCCTCGCCACGGTAGATTTTTCGATTGGGCACTATGTCGCCATCAAAAAATGCATTGGTTTTTCGTTGGCGCCATGGCACCTCGCCGTGTTTTGAAACTTCTGGTCCGTGGAAACGTGTCGCCTGCCAATGTGAGCATCTCCGCTGGGCGCTATGTCGCTATGGAGATTTTTTGATCGGTATGCGATAGTGACATAGCGCCTGCGGCACCAAAAAACTTTCCCGACCTGCCCTCCGTTGTAGCTCGCTCGCCGAACCCACCAGACACATGTCAATTGGGCGCGATGTCACTGACGCTATTTCCCGTGCATCTCTAATGACGAGATCGCGCCGACCGTCGATCCTGTTGAAATCTGACGGAGAAGATCTTGCGGGCTGTGAAATACATCATAAGGTCCGATCTTGGCATATAAAATAATATTTCTGTGGCTAGCCATTGGACGAGCTAAGCATTTAAAATTTAAACCTTTGGCAGGTGAGCGAAAGGTAACAATTTTGGCGACTCACGGGGGGCATGAGCCTGCTCGATGCATGACTAGTGCTTGAGAATGATCCATTGGGCCATGGAGTCGGAAGAGGGCTTGGAAGGTATGGAACCGAGAGCTGCAAGAAACCCTAACCCTAAATGAGGAAATCAAAACATTAAAAAACCCTTGAACTCTGGCTCTGTCCCTGCAACTTGGAAACAAAACATGATCTCCTCGGCAACCTGAGACTTGTCAAAATTTTGAGGACTGGCAACTCAAGGGAGAAACTCTGTGCATGTGCACTTATTGGTAAATAGTAACAAACAGAAAGAACTAAACTACTTATGTACATGCATTCCCAAACTTTCAGAAACAAGGCTTCAAATGGATCCCATTGACTGGAATGGGCATAACTTCCGCATTTGGCCTGCTTAGCTGGAACGCGTTGGCATGTTTGCAACCGGAGATCAGATAAGGGCCACTCCATAGTGGATCAAATTTGGAATATCTTCCTAGTTTTGCTCTGTCTGAATCCCACTTGAGAACCAAATCTCCTTCTCTGAAGATTCTGGCCCTTGCCTTCTTGTCAAAGCTCCTCTTCATCTGTTGCTGATGTATCTCTAGAGTTTGCATAGCTTTGCTTCTCTTTTCTTCCAATTCAATTAGTTCTTCCATTCTTACTGACATGGCATCATCTTCAATTAGTTCCAGCTGATGAGCCAACTCCAAGGATAGGAATTCCAATGAGATTGGGAGTCTGGCCTCCCTACCATATACCAGCACAAAAGGTGAATTCCCAATAGATCTCTTGGGCGTTATCCTATCATCCCATAGAGCAGTTCTTAGCTTCTTATGCTAGGCCCTCTAGTTGTCTTCTATTGTTCTCTTTATGATTTTGATCAGATTCTTGTTGGAAGATTTAGCCAAACCATTACCTTGAGGATAGTAGTTTGATGATGTGCTCAGATAGATGTTATGATCCATTGCCCATGCACAAATATGGGTTCCAACAAAAGATTTGGCATTATCTGAGATGATAGTAGAAGGAGCTCCAAACCTAGATACAATTCCATCAAGGAATTCAACAACTGATGGCTCTGTAGCATCCTTCAAGGCAACTGCCTCTGTCCACCTAGTGAAAAAATCAGTAGCAGCCAAAATCCATTTATGACCTGCACTAGATGGAGGATTAATGGGGCCTATAAAATCCAACCCCCACTGGGTGAAGGGTTGATCCACCTGAATGGGATGAAGAGGAAGAGCTGCAAGTCTCTGTTTGCCTGAGAAGAAAGTGCACTTCTCACATTTTCTCACATACCTATGACAATCATGAAACAATGATGGCCAGTAATAACCAGCCCTCATGATCTTCATGGTAGTTCTTGCAGAGAATTGGCCACCATCTTGGGCCATCATGAAGTTCTTTAATCATCCTCTCAACCTGATCCTCTTCAATACATCTCAACAGGGTCGCATTAAAATCCCTCCTGAATAGGATATCATCAATTACAACATAGGGAATGGATTGTAGTCTATATTATCTTCTTTTAGCTCTGTCCAATCCTTGAGCGTATCCATTCCCTGATAAAAAGTTCCTCATGTCATTCATCCAGCTCCTTGGGGCATTCACATTTCTTTCCTCCTGCTACTCTGCGATTACCATAGCAGTCCCTTCATCTGAATCCTGACCTGATAACATTTCCTTGCATAATCCTCTCCCTCTTACCAATTTGGTAATCTGAATGTCAACATCATATTCCATTACCCTAGTGATCCACCCAGCTCTCTTCTCACTGATATCTTTGTTTAACAGGAAGTCTTTTACACTTGCATTGGGCACCAACAAATGGATCCTATTATGGGATAAGAGGTGTCTGAATTTCTTCAAGGCTCTAATGACTGCAAGGGCTTGCTTCTCAACAAAGCTATACTTATCTTCATATTCCTTGAGCCCTTCACTAAAGAAGGCTATGGGCTGCTCCTCATTCTTGTCATTTGTTTGAGTCAAGACAACAGAAATACTTGACTCACCACCTAAAGTGTAGAGGATGAAATCTTTCTCAAAATTTGGGTTCATGAGGGTAGGGGCCGATGCTATGGATGCCTTGATCTTTTCAAAACTCTCCTTCCCCTCCTTGGTCCATGAGAAGACCATATCTTTCTTGAGCATGGCTATAAGGGGTTTCACCATGGTAGCAAGATTAGGAATAAACCTTCTTACAAAATTTATCCTACCAAGGAAACTTTGCAGCCCCTTCTTGTGTTTAGGGAGAGGAAGGGCAAGTATTTCTTTTATTCTTTCTGGATCAATGGTCAATCCATCCTTAGACACAATGTGTCCCAATAGTTTTCCTTGGTTTGTAGCGAAGACACACTTGGTTGGGTTGAGAGAAACCCCAAACTCTCTACATCTTAGAAATACCCGTCTCAAATGATCAAGATAATCTTCTACATTCTTGGAATACATAGTTATATCATCGAGGTATACTAAGACAAACTTGTCAATTAATCTTTTGAAAGCTACCTCCATTGCCTTTTGGAATGTAGCATCTACATTTGTTAATCCAAATGGCATTTTGCAATAAGCATAGGTGCCCCATTTAGTAGTAAATGCTGTCTTGTATCTATCAGACTCTTTAACCAGCACTTGGTTATAACTAGAAAACCCATCAAGAAAAGAGAATCTCCTTGACCCACTGACCTTGGACAGAATTTTCTCCATAGAAGGGAGAGGATGGTGATCCTTAAGGGACGCTTGATTAAGATCCCTAAAGTCCACACACAGTCTGATTTCTCCATTCTTCTTCCTCACAGGGACAAGGTTAGCCACCCATGATGAATGTTTAATAGGAAAAATTATGTTAGCTTCAATCAACTTGGATAGCTCTTTCCTCATCGAGGGTTCAATCTTGGGATTCACTGGCCTCTACTTTTGTCTTACTGGTTTGACCCTATCAACCAAATCTATGGTATGCTGAAACAAACTAGGGTCGAAACCTTTTAAGTCATCATACGTCCAAGAAAATACATCACTAAATTCTTGACATAGATGAATGAAATTTTCTTGCTCAGCTTCAGAAGATACCTTCCCCATGTTAAGAGATTTTCCATCAGCAATAGTAACTGGAGCATGATCATCGTTTTCTGCAGCTAGATTTATTCCTTTGCCCCTTGTCTGATCATCAGGATTAAAGACACTCTCCAAGGTAATGAGACCCTTGGGCAGCTTGTTGGAACTGAGATGAATGATCTGATCACCATATTGATCTTGTAGTCTTGACTGATTTCTCTCCAAAAATTCTGCTTCATTCTGCAAGAAGCTCACAATTTGCTCATCAGACTCAAACACTTGCCAATGAGTATTATTATCAGGAACAACAGGCCTTACCACCACCCTTATTTGTTGCTTCTTATCTTCCCCAAGATTCCCTGGCACATCATAAGATGCCCCCACTGCTGCAAGTCTATCAACATATTTATTTCCTTTCCTAGGAATGCTCTGAATATTAAATGCTTGGAAACCCTCAAGAAAATCCCAGACTCTGTGTTTATAAGACTTGAGCATGCCATTTTTGGTGATATTCTGATTTCTCACTTGGTTCACTACCAACTCACTGTCCCCATATACTTTCAAGGCTTGAATTCCCCTCTTTTGGGCAAGTAGGAGACCTTGGATCAAAGATTCATACTCGGCCACATTATTGGTACAACTGAATCAGAGTCTAAAAGAGAAATAATATCTTATTTGTGCAGGAGAGATCAACATAACACCAGCCCCTGATCCATTTCTATTCCTTGAGCCATCAAAGTACATACTCCATACTCCATTTATGTCATCATTAGTCCTAACAAGGTCAAGAACTTGAACCTCTTTCTCTATTATGCAATATGTACTAAGGCCTGTCTCAAGAGTTTCCGACATAGGCTCAAACTGACATGTATTTGCCCACTCATCTAAGAAGAAATCAGGAATCTCTGCTATGGAAGTGACAGGCTCGTTTACTATGTTATTTTCGTCCATCTCTAGAATAGGGTAATTCATATTGATGAAGTTGGGAGTGTAGGGTTCAGTGTGATGAAGGGCTTGAGGTTCTGCTCTTATTGAAGCATTGGCCCCATATCTAGTCTTAAATGACATATAAGACCAATCAGCAGATATGAATCCACCTATTTGGGCAGTGAAGTCTCTTGAAAGACAGATGGCAAAATAGGGCTTGACCTCAACAACAGATATGTCTTGAATCACAGTACAACCAGGGCATGCATGTAGGGCCATTTCCACATTCTTAAGGATGCCTACGGTTTAGACAGTACTCCCATCTAGTTGTAACACATCCCTAACCATGGGCTCATATTTCATCCCTAAAGCATCAGCAACACACCTAGGCATTACTGAGCTACTAGCCCCCGAATCTATCATGCAATTATGGACTAATTTGCCCCCTATAATCAGAGAAACATAAAATGGAGGAGGTCTAACCTTTTTGCTTGTCTCCACATCTCCTGCTGGTTGTACTAAACTAGTGGCACTCTCCACGGTAGATGACTGATCCTTGGGTTCAATCCTTTCCAATTCTTGCTGCAGCATCTTCCACTGCATTGGTATGGTAGCAACAGCATCCCACATGGAAATGTTTACATTGGTCTTCTTCATTTACTCTACCACACTCAATGGTGCGTTAGGAATTTTGGTAGAAACTTTAGGAGTTGCACCCATGAGAGGCTGAGATGGAGCAGCATAGGGATCACTTGCATTCTCCTCTCTTGGACCTTGCCTTTGCTATTGTGAAGTGTTTTTCTGCTCATTTTCTTTCTGTGTGTTAGGTGTAACACTTGAAGTTGAGGCCTGCTTAGGAGAAGGAGGAGTAGCATGTTCCATAGCTCTCTTCTTACTTCTTGTGTTATGAGCAACGGAATCCTGGTTTACATTACAATGCTCCTCCATCTGGTGATTCATGAAAGAGCAATCACCCTGCCTTTGGATATATGAGGCCTCCTTGGTATGATCTTCCTTGTGTGATTGCTTTACTATAGGCTCCTAGATAGTTAAGGCCAAATAAGATTCTGCCTTCTGACACATGCAATAGGTATAAGAATAGTTGCAAGAAGGACAAAAATCTTGATCTTGGGCCAAGTTATTTTGAGGGACTATAGCTCTGTTCTGATTTGAGCTTGAAGCAGAAGCATGACTATTCTGCCTATTTTGATCAAAAGAGCTATTCCACTGATTAGGAGGCCTACCACCACTTGGAGCCTGATATTGTAATTGGGGAGGCTTGCCACCTTGGGCTTGCTGCCTTTCTAAGGCCACCACCTTATTACTCATCTTTTGTATTAGAGAAAAACTATCCTCTAATCTCTTCCCTTGGTCCTTCAACTCCCTCCCTTGCTCTTGTAATTTTTTATCCAGGGTCTTCTCTTTTTTATCTGTGTTCATCACTAGACCTTGGAGCATTTCCTTGAGTTCATCTATTCCGTTTGAGGATGTGGAAGCTTGGGGAACTGGAGTAAGGGCTTGTGATGTAGAAATTGTAGGAAGAGGGGCTATTGCTGGTTGGTGGTTGGGATCATTAGGAAAGAAAGGCATGGGAGGCCTTGGAGCCAACTTCCCACCTTGTATTAGGATATTCTCAGCTTTTATAGCTGTCTCATAAGCATTTGGTAATGTATCTCCCCCCATAGTTTGGATTGTGGTGGAAATGTCACTGTTGAAAGCTCTAAGGTAATGCAAGAAAGCATTACCAGGGGTAGGTTTTACTATAATAGGTATTCTATCCCATGTCTTTTGGAATCTGTAATTAAAATCAGTCATACATTCATGGGGGGCTCTTTTTATTGTAGTCAGCTGCTCTAGTAGTGACAAATGGTCACTCTTATCCTCAAAATGTTTGCATAAGCCTACTCCTAGTCCATCCCAATCAGTTATGGAACCATGAGCTAAGCCTCTATACCACTGTAATGCTTTTCTTTTTAAAGATGAGGCTAGAAGTCTGACAGCAACATCATCCTCTTTAATACCATGAATATTACAAACATTTGCTACCTCTTGGATATGCTTTAGAGGGGAAATAGAAGTTTCACCAGTAAAATCAAGTATGCTTTTTAGTGCAGCTATTGGTATATCATGTCTTTGGGCTAACAACAGAGGAATTCCACCATTAAAGGTGGCAAAATCATGAACTCTTGGCTGTGCCATATAAACAAGTGTTCTATTGATGAGTGTTGATGGCAATCTAGGCTGAGTTCGAACAGTAGGGGGAGTAGATACAGATCTTACAGGTATATCAACTATTATTCTACCCCTAACTGGTGATAATGAAGTTCTAGTCCTTCTTCTCCTAGGATTTGAAATAGAAAGCTCTTGATATTGAAATTTACCTCTAGAAGATGCCCTTGTTTTAGTCCTAGGCATGAATTACTGCAAACTTGGTCTAGAACCAGATTTTTTGATGTTCAGAGTTGCCAAGTACTTGAAGAATCAGCCTCTAAAGGCTTGAAAACTGAAGCCAGCACTACTTCTTCAATGTTGATCCTTGGAATTCTCTCTTCTTAACACTAGTAGACTTTAAATCTTTTGATATGAGTCCCACCGGGCGTGCCAAAAATTGTTGTCACTTAGGTTTGCACCCTTGTCCAAGGCCTATGCGCGAGGACAACCTAGTGAAACATGGAAACAACCTCCAAGCCGTGGGACTTGAACTACGAGGTTGAGTCTCCAGAGAAGGCCGGCTTCCTCTTACTGTCAGGGCACACCCATCTATTCTCAGAAGGGAAAGGGAGAAAGAGAGCGTTAAAGCAAATCTACCTAGTCAAATCTAAGGCGGTGATGCACCAAAACAGAGTGTTCAGACTCATTCCTGCCCATATATGCACTACAAAACTAGGGTAACATCCAAGAGTCATACACGTCCAGACTTATATCGATCAATAATCACATACAGATATGAAAACCAACTGAATGACACCAGGAAAAGAAGATTTCACTTGTATATTATCCAATAGGCCAAAGATAGATATAGTATGTGGACCACTAATCTAAATAATGCATCAATGAGAGGCAAAATGAAGCACATACACATTGACCACTGAAGAGAATGACACAGGATGCTATGTAGCTCAGAGACACAGGGATTCTACACTACAAGTCTGCAAGCAGTAGCAGAGAAAATCAGGAAGAGTCGATCGAGAACAAAATCACAAAATTGCCTTTATAGATCAAGCATAACTTGAAGATTTCTGCGGTACATTTACTTCCTACCTACTAGCATTAACTTCCCATCTTGAGAATCCAATCAAAGATCTGATTGAATCCTGGCTTGCATACCAAGAAATCTCATATCTTTCTGAGAAAGAGCCTAGAGAAGATAGAAATGACGCCACAAAATTCCCTGACATGGTAGATGGATCGACTGGATAAATGGAGTGTCCCTCTGCACCTGATATTCACTCTGAGTTGGTGGCAGTTGATTATCAAATCAGATCCATGGCAAAACTAAATAAATGATTTCTATCCTTTCTGGTTCACAAAACAATAGGGTCAAAAAGGTCAACCAGGTCCACATGCTGACTGGGCCACATGGGGCAATCACTTTCCTCCCCTTTGCCACCCTGGCAGTCCTCTTCACGCGCTGACCACACCTTTATGTTTGACTAAGCGCTATGTCACTATGGGCGCCATGCCTTGAAGTTTCTAATAGCAACATAGCGCCCAATAGTTATCTCTATTCGTGGTGGTACCAAACTGTGACTACGATGCCCCAACCAGACTGTATCATTGACTTGGCAACTTAACTGTCAATCATAACTGTGATGTTAATTGTGCATCCCCCCCTGGGCCCCAAGGACATGTGGCAAAAAGGCTCCAACTCGCTATGGAAAACCTCACGCAACTTCCCCATAGTGCGATGGCGCCTGCCCCTGATCTCTGCAAATCTGACGGCTCAAAACTCAACCTCTGACTGGGCTAGCCGCGTTGAAGACCTAGTGCGACCTCATGTCTATGTTCTGATCTGGCATATGTGGCAGTCCTTCATTGGCCTGACGTAGCACCATTCTGGTGAATTCCCTAACACTTGGCCCCACTGACCTGGCACATGGTACTAAGGCGCTATGTCGCTATGGGAAAATCGAGGCAACCTTCCCATAGCGAGATAGCGCCCAACTTCCATCTCACCCTTTGATGCAAATGTGGCGTATTCTGAAATGCCACCGTGGTAGGTGAGGTACCACCCTGACCAATCACGAGGCCACGACGTTAGATAGCTCATCCCACCTGTCCCGTCCTTCGGTCCCACCAAGCCTGAGAGTTCGTCATGGTCTATTTTTCATTTTGGCGCTATGTCGCCAACGGAAAACTTGTGAGTTTTTCGATGGCACCATGGCGCCCCACCAGCATTTCTAAACTTTTCGGCTGCTTGACCTCTTCCTGCCGCAAAACTGGTCCGTCGTAAACTTGCTTTCCATCACACTTCTCGGTCGAGCGCTATGTCGCCAACATAACCTTCACACATCTCCGCCATAGCGCGATGGCGCCTACCGTCGATCAACCTCGATCCAATGATCATGGAGACTCGTCATTCTGCAACTCCCTTCCCTTGTAAGTCACTGGGCTTGCGGTACATGTGGCACTTCTCTATTGGTCTGATGATCGCTTAATCGCTACTGCGCCAACTGCGTGAAACTCGTTTCCATCAAGACATGTGGCACCTGGGTGCTATGTCGCCAACATTAACTCTGAGGCAGTTCTTGATGGTGAGATAGCGCCAGCCGTAGATCCCTGCAGATCTAACGATCGTGAAGACTCGCCATGGGGCTATGTTGGTCGAACTGAGATCTGGTACCACCTCATGTCTGCATTCTGATCCAGCACACGTGGCTATTCCTGATTCACCGTAACACTAACTGCCGTCGGTACACCTTTTTGACGACACCGTCTGCCTGTCGTGAGACTTCTGACCTACCATGAACTTTTCAACCTATGACCGGGCCCATTCCACTTGGCACCACCTCAGCGATGCATCCTGGCGAGACTTGGCCCTACCGACACGTGGTAAAAGGGCGCCATGTCGTTATACTAAAAATATTGCAACTTCACCATGGCGAGATGGCACCTACTGCCGAACCATTCTAATCTGACAGTCGCCAAACCTGACCTCCCGTGACCCTCCTTCCTTTATGATTCGCTTGGCCCGCCAAAATGTGGCGTCAACTTATTGGTCTGTCGGTCATCCTAAATCTGATCGCATTCGGCGGCATGGAATGCAGTCCTGCCAGGACACGTGGCGCAAGGGCGCCAAGTCACCGATGTTATCTACCGAGCTGTTCTTGATAGCGAGACAGTGCCAGTCGTAGATCTATTCTAATCTGACGATCGTGAAGACTCGCCATTCCTCCTGAAACTACTGGGCTTGCTGAACGCATGTCATCATTTGATTCATTCTCCTGACGCCAATTAGTAAGACCTGACTCCCACTGACACGTGGTGGATGGTCGTTATGTCACCATGTTAAAAATCTTGCATCTCTGCCATAGCAAAATGATGCCATCCGCTGATCTGAATTGATCTGATGGTGGAGATCTTACCCTTCCATGTATCGGTGATGCTGACTGAACTCTGACTTGGAGGACATGGTTGCTCTTTATTGGCCCAATGAGACACCTCCCTGGTCTAACAAAGCACCAACTCGGAGGGTTCGTATTCCCTTGACCCCACTGATGAATACGTGGCTACATCTGATTCGCCATCTTGACGTCGGGCTGGCAAATTGCATTGCAGAGTACTGACGGGACCCATTTGCCTGACCCTTCCTCGCCACGGTGGATTTTCCAATTGGGCACTATGTCACCATCGAAAAATGCATTGGTTTTTCATTGGTACCATGGCACCTCACCGTGTTTTGAAACTTTCAGTTCGTGGAAACGTTTCGCCCGCCGATGTGAGCATCTCCGTCGGGTGCTATGTCGCTATGGAGATTTTTCGGCCAGCATGCGATAGCGACATAGCGCCTACGGCACTGAAAAACTTTCCCAAAATGCCCTCCATTGTAGCCCACTCGTCGGACCCACTAGACATGCATCAATTGGGTGCGATGTCGTTGATGCTATTTTCCGTGCATCTCTAATGATGAGATCGCGCCTACCGTCGATCTTGCTGAAATTTGACGGAGAAGATCCTGCGGGCTGCTAAATACATCGTAAGGTCCGATCTTGGCATATAAAATAATATTTCCACGACTAGCCATTGGACGAGCTGAGCATTTAAAATTTAAACCTTTGGCAGGTGAGCGAAAGGTAACAGGAATCAAGAGCTAGTGGATTGTTCCTTACAATCCATAACAGAATAGATTAGCAAAGAGGAAGCATTATTTTATATCAGAGACAACACTTGGACTATGATGCATAAGTAGGACATGCCCTACTACTTATGGGTAGAGGTGTACAGTACAATAGTATACATTCAAAACAAGTTTCCACATAAGGTGCTATAGAAGATGACACCAAAGGAAGCTTTCATAGGAAAGAAGCCAGATATTGGTCACTTCATGATATTTAGGAGTTTGGCTTATTTTCATATTCTAGGTGATAGATGTACCAAGTTAGATCAAACTGTAGAGAGGGGGTGCTTTGTTCAGTATAGTGAAACCTCAAAGGCATATCAGATTTTTATTCTAGGTGTTGATAACTCTAAACATTTTTATCTATTAGTGTCAAACACATAGTCATTTACAAGGTAGCATTAGATGATCATCAGTGCAATTGATCTACTCTATAAAGGTCAAGTCATGTAGATAAGAAAGTATGTATCAAGCTCTATAGGAATTGAGCAAGTGTATGGTCACTAAGTAATTTCTATAAAATCTGAGTTCAACATCAACCAAGGATTTTTTAGCATACAAGTGTCATGTTACATAGTATGTGAAAAACCAACAACAATGCCAAGTGTCAAAAAATAGTAAAAGCTAAGAAATGTAGAGTTTAAATGAAAGTCAAGAAAGGAAAAGATTTTGAGGCAAATCATTTTTGAGCTAACATGGAAGGAACATTTAATATTTTTAGAGCTTGTTATAGAGAGAGTACACGTGAATGACATAGATCGCTATGTTTTGTGATCAAGGATTCAACTGGAGAGCCTATTATATGGAAGCTTTTAGAAAACTCTTTACTAAACTCAGAGATCTTAACCTAGATCATCTAATATGGTGTGGTGATGAGAAGAGGAGTATGCATGTAAACAAGGAGTAATATATAATTAGTGAAGTGAAGGATCAAGATCAAAGGAGAAGTTAGTGAAAGTGTTCTATTATCTCTTAATAGAGCAAGATCAGAGGAGAGCATTAGCTAGCAAGGAGAAGACTCAAAATCAGCTTATAGAGAATATCAAGATCTAGGTACTAAATCAATTCTAATTGATTTGAATTAGGGTAAATCTCTTAACAAAGTATTCTTAACAGATCTATGTAAATCTCCAAACAAAGTCCTTACTTTGTTGTAAGTGTCAAATACACTAACAAGGTGAGACCTAGCATTCTCTTTAGCTTTTAATAGGGAAGACCCCTCATAGGGTAGATCATATTTTATGATCAAACATTGTAACCATAATAGGTTAAATTTATTACTATAGTAGTGAAGATTTGTGGGTGTCATCCCTGTTGTAGTTTTATCTTCATCTTGGAGGGTTTATGGGTTTAAAAAATGGTCTTATGTGTTTATTTTCATGCATGTGATAGTGAATGTGTGAATGAATTAGTGAAAGGTAAAATTGCTTACGATTTTGATTCACCTCCCCCTTCCCTATAGTATCTTGTTATACTATTTATACCTCCATTAGTTAGCAATTGGTATTAGAGCATTGGTTCTCTAAGAGAATCTTAGACACTTGGAGATTACATCATGGAGATGGAGGATTTTACATTGTATAAGGTTATTGACAATCACATTATTGACATTTAACTCATACTACAAAAAGTTGAGAAAGAAAGACAAGATCTAAAGGATTCCCTAAAAAGGAGAAAGTAAATTTCTGTCCAAATAAAACAATTTTCTTATAAAGAAGTTGAGAATGAAGGACTATTTGAATCAATCAATCCAAATGAAAAATCATCTACAGATCTACTTGAAAAAAAAAAACTCCTAAATGAAGAAATAAGATGACTGAAAAGAGAACATGAAATCCAATTAGTAAGATTATGTGAAGTGACTGAACAAAAGAAGAATGTTGAAGAAGATAGGATTATGGTTGAGGAAGACAAAAGAGTAATGGCTACAAGACTTGAAGAAAGGATATAAAATGTGCATAACCTCATAAACACATAATTGGACATGATAAATCAACTAATTCTTGAAAATTAGGAATTGAATGACAAGGATGTCGAAATCTCAAATCTCAAATCAAAGAAGGACATACTAAAGAATGAACTAAAAACTAGAAAAGAGTCTATGGAAAGATTCAACAAACCTAAAGAGGCAATAAAGTACTTTGAAGAACTTATGAAGTCATCTGGTTGTTTTGATCCATGGTTAGGAAAATCATGCACTATTCAAGGAGGATCATCCAAGAATGAAGAGCTAAGGAATGCAAAGCCAAAGGAAAAACCAACATGTTATCACTGTGGAAAACTTGCTCATACTACAAACATTTGTCAAATTAAACATGGTATGAAAGTCCTAAACCTACATTTACTGGTTATTATTTTTACTACAAGAAACAAGGGCATCAAATACATGAACATAGGTTAGGAATGAGGAATGCATCTACTACACCTAGATTTGAAGGATATTTCTCTAACTATCAAATGTATGGGCATAGAGCATATGAATAAAAATCTCAACCAAAACCTTACTAGACAAATCAAAGGAAGATTAATGCACTTAACAATGCATATTCCAAATGTCACAAGTTTGGACATCTAAAAAATAATTGTAGGACTCAAGTACATTCAAAAAATAAAACAAAAGACAAAGGAAAAGGAAAAGTAAAAATTGAGAAAATTAAAGGAAATGAATCAAAAATGGAAAAAGAGAACAAAAGATGGAAATAGTGGAGCAAATGGAGCTGAGGTCACCCAATCTAATGGAAAAGGTGATCATGTCATCTCAAACTAAGCAAGAGTGGTATGTATGAAACTATATATACAATTGATATATCATACATTAGTTCCTTACATGAAATATGCCAAAGTCCATATTTGCATATACGAAGATACATAAAAATATATTTATGAAGGACTTTTGAACATCAATAAAATTGTTTGTGTTGACTGAGTATTGAACCATAGATCAACCACTTCAGAAGTGAAATGGTAGATAGTGAATGATATGGAAGAGATTGATCTGTAAACCAAATACCTAGATCAAAAGGCACCAATATCGATGAAGATAGCTTGCTTCAACCTACTTGAGTACACAATATTAATGGAGAGCCTAAATTGATCAAAAGAAGGTATATATCAAATTTTGAAAACATTATCTCATACCTTGGATACAGATTTCAAGAGCATAGAGTGATTTGGTGATTTCAGTGACTAGAAAAAGTTTTCAAGAGCAATTTGGACAAGAAGCCTAATCAAGTAAAGATATAAAATATGCTAAGAAATTGAAAGCTGAAAGAAAAGACATCAAACAATAAAAGTGAAGATGGAAGCTTCATCTACCACTGGAATGAGCAAAGAGGTTAGTAAAATTCAATTGGTGAAGGGTGACACTTGTCCTCTACCAAAGTTTCATGCTATTCCAAAAATTACAATGAAAGGAGACTCAATGGGTAAACTATCCTCGATATTGCTAAAATTTATTATGATCCATGATGTTAGAAGTTGTTGCATGTGTAATATCAGAGAAGTAGGAGACCATGAGATCAAATAAGAATATGAAAATTTATGCAATGAAGGAATCATGAAGGATGAATATAAAGTTGTTGAGAGGAAAGAGTTAACTTGTGACCTAAAATTTTTGAAGAATTTCAAGATTGAATGGATTAAGATTGTTCTAAGAAGAATCCATGATATGAAGTATTGGTTATAGAATGAATGTGTGGAGATCACAAAGAAAATGATTCACAGAGTGATAGGCTATCCAACCCTAGAGAAGAAGAAAACCATGTGATGCCTGATTCATGAAGAAGTTAAGGTAAACATTGGAGTTGAGTGGAATGGATGAGGACTATCCATTACAAAAATTTCTAATCCAATAATTGAATTTGCAATAAGAGTATCACTCACAAATTTTACTAGTCAAGTGGATTGAACAATGTGTCATGTATAGTAGTCAATCTAGCATGGAAGATAGTGATGAAAGATCATGAATATGATCTAGTTGAGTCGCAAAAAGTGCAACTAGTAGAGAATCTATCATCTATAAGGAAAGAAAAGAATTCAATGTCTAAGTTTGGATCCCTCATTATATGTATTTTATTTTATATAAAGGAATTATTTTCCTAGCG
Source organism: Cupressus sempervirens (assembly GCA_028749045.1). Taxonomy (NCBI): domain Eukaryota; kingdom Viridiplantae; phylum Streptophyta; class Pinopsida; order Cupressales; family Cupressaceae; genus Cupressus; species Cupressus sempervirens. The sequence continues at coordinate 912,297,816 of CM053785.1, forward strand.
TTGGTGATATTATTTGGGAACAAGGAAAACCGGTTCAAATAGACAAATAAATGAATACATTACTCAATTAGGAGCAAATTTTCAAAATGTTATGGATGCTTACTTTGAGTAATTTAAGAAAATCATAAAAATGAGGATGAGGATACCATAAGAATTAGTTAGAAGGTATTACAGTGACATTTCTTTTCTTGTAGATGCAAAAAACACATTTGTGCAGGTAGTAAAGCCAAGGAAGGCTTGGGTACAAGTATTTGACTATGAAATTGATAATAATTTAGTGAGTGCAAACATTGTTGCACTATTGAAAGAAGATATAGACACTGAGGCTGAACCTTTTGGTAAATATGAGGAAGTTAAAGAAAGAATAACTATAAATATCAAGATTGCTTCTAAGGAGAAGAAATTAAAAGGAATGATTGAAGACCTAGAAGAAAAGTTAAAAAATTGAACAATCTTAAAGTTTTAATGACAAAAAGGTGGCATTTGTGTTTAGAATATGAAGATTATGTAAACTAATGAAATGTCTAAAACTGAATGAAGTTTTAGTCTATAATTTATTTTTTAAAAATTGAGAAATATTTTTTCATTTTTTCAAATTTTAAAGTCCATTTTTAAATGTTTGTAAAATGCTGAAATATAGAGTTTTGTTCCCACCAAACAAATATATGAAAATGATCATATTTTTCTCTAATTTTATAATATGTTATAGTTGACATGTATATCTAGTGGAAAAAAGGAAAATTGATCTTTAATATATATTTTTAAAGTTATAAGTGTTCAAAGTCGAACTTATCAAAAATTGATAGTTTTTCTTTTCCAGTAAACTTTTCCTACCAAATCTACATATTTTTTGAAAAATAATTACATATTCTTGAAGAGAACATTATTCTCTATAGGTAAATATAAAGTTTTAATTTTTTGAACATGATTTACTACTTTTTTTCCTTTCTTGAAGTGAAACCTTCTCAAACCTTAAAATAACTACTTGTAATATTTTATAACATATTATAACTAATCAAAAAACTATAATATCTATATGAGCATAATCATGACTCTACAATCTAGAAAATGGTATTTTTAAGTTTTGAATAAAATTTATTTTTAATGGAGAAATTAACCTTAGGAGTGAGAATTTTAAAAAATTCTATTTTTTGCTTGTGTGGCTGCCACATAGGATGACACATTGATAGTTTTGGCCCAAAGGGTTTTAGCCAAAACCCACGGTTACTTTTTATACTGACTTAGATGACCTCATATAAGAAAAAAAAATTTCTTCATTAATTTTCAAATGAGTATTTGGCCAAAAGTGTTATGGCCAAAATCATTTTGGTTGTAACTACTTTGCCACATTGATGCCACGTTGCACCACATGGGGTCAATGCTAACACTTTTGGCCATCACAATTTTGTCCATAACTCTCCAAGATGTCCCAAATGGTGACACAGGTTTGTGCTTTTACCTAAAAATTAACACAAGGTCTTGGAGAAGATTAAGACAAAGACAATGGTGATGAGGAAGACGAAGAATAAGGAGAAAAATGTAAATCCCAAGTTGTTGTCATTCCATAAAACAAGAAGGCTCAAGTAACCAAGAAGAATCTAGTACTAACACCCCTCTCTCCTCCACCACCAAATAAGTTAAGAACCAAGGTAGCTGTTAGTGCTAAGCAAGCTACAAAATAAAGAGTAGTAGATAATACCAAGCCAAACACCCCTAAAGCAAAGAGAAGGAGAATTGTTAGAGGACCACCTAAGGGAAGTATTTAAATCTATTCAAGAGGTATGTGCAAATCTATAAGGATCTTCAAGATTGTCTTTTTTTAGTTTTCTAAAGTATGGTACATTGGATAATACTGACCAAGCCAAAATTGAGGAGGCTATTATAGACGTGATTGTAACTTGCAATCTATCTCCTAGTGAAATTGAGAAGAAGATACCTATGGATTTATTTAAGAGATTAGAAAGGAGATGGAAGTAGGAAGAAGTAGAAGATAAAAAAATACTCACACTGACATATTAGTCAGAGTTATGCCTGATCTGTCTTAGGATCAATAGGGCACATTTTTGGTAAAGTATAGGAGAAGATTTGTCCATAAATATAGAATGTTTCTTATCTTACAAAAAAAATAGAATTTTTAGCACAACAAGATGATTTTATTTGGACATGATTACAGTAGCAGAGAAATTTTATGTGTGCCAAATTTGTAAGCTAGCATGTCATCAGTTTATGCCGATGCCCCTGACACTCTAGAAGCTGAGCAATCAAGGCTCATAGATATGGAGGTGGGAGCTAAGGAAAAGAAACAAGTGTAGATAGTAAGAATATTTTAGCACCTCACATTGAAGAAAATAAAGGAATCAATAGAGTTGAACCAAGTGTGACCATTGTTTTCTTGAACATTGATGGACCAGCATGACCGAGTGGTAAAATTCCTACATCAACTCCCAAAGCAATACCCAAAAGCAACACTCCTTTGTTGAGTAGAAGAGAAAAATCAATAAAGGCTATATCACTAGATATTGAAGTTAGTCTAGATGAAATAATTGAGATGCTACAATTAGACATGGGAAATCTCACCTTGGAGCAAACAATTTTTCTACAAGAGGTTTTGGCAAAGAAGAAATGATAAGAAGAGCTAAGAAGAGAGAACAAGAAAAAGTAGGTATTCTATGATGTGAATTTTTTTTTCCAATGCTATTGATATACAAAAGTTTGATGAAGAAGCCCCAATCATCACTCATCTTGTAAATATTGTTGAACAAGTTAATGCTGGTAATATGGAGTCAAATGAAAAAATGATGGATTGATCTACAAGAAGATTCAAGAATAAGGTTGTGGACAAAATTTCCATAAACATTTTCAAGCATAAAGTACAATTGCAAGAGAAAATATAGGTTATGACACAAATAATATAGAAGGTAAAAATTTTGTACAACATTTTGTCAGATGTGCCAAGATTCACAAGTGATCTTTAGGAACAAATAACCAAGATTCAAGCTAAGATCAAGAGATCTAGCAACATTATTTGTTAGTCAGTAGGATCTAGCACAGATCATTACAATAATTTACTGAATGCTCAAGACACACTGGTCAAGCTTTAGTCAACTGACAACAACGTGGGATCAAAATTGATCTCTATCAAGAAATGTTAATACCTCATTTGGAGGTCATGCAAAAGGAGTTGCAATCAGCCTAGGACCTTATAAAAAATGATCACAATATTTTAGTGGTTGCCAACTTAATTGATTTCCTACAAGACTAGAGTTGCAGAATCACATTTTGGGAGCAACAAGAACCACATGGGATCATGTATTGTACATGATTACCCAAGTTCATCAGACATTCATTGAAAAATATGGATTGCTTCCACCCATTCAACCCCAGTAGTCGTAACATAAGTGTTCACAAACGACGGGTAATTGGATTTGGGAAACAAATTTGTTACAAGGAAATTTTTTTACATTTTTTATTCATTGATCAGTTTTGGAATAAGACTTAGGGGGGGAGCTTACATTAGATTATATTAGTAATAATGTAAATATGAAAAAAAAAAATTTGACTAATGTCAAAGGGGAAGAGCTTATATTAAATTATATTTGTAACAATGTAAATATGAAAAAAAATTCTTTCTCTAACTATTGTTGTCTATTAGTGTCAAACACTTAGTCATTTACAAGGAAGAGTCAGATGGTCATCACTGTGACTAAGCTACTCCATATAGGCCAAGTCATGCACATAAGAAAGTATGTGTTGAGCTTTATAGGAGCTGCAAAAGTGTATGGTCACCAATAATTTTCTATACAAGTTGATCTCAACATCAAATGAGTAGTTTTTAGCATACAAGTATTGTATTGTGTAGGATATTCCAAGCAACAAAAATTCCTAGTGTCAAAAAATAATAAAGGCCAAGCAATGCAGAGTTTACATGAAAGTGAAGAATGGAAAATATTTTGAGATAAATCATTTTCAAGCTGACATGGAAGGAACATTTAATATTTTTAGAGGTTGTTATAGAGTTTTTTACCTGTGAATGACATGGATTATAGATTCCTATGTTTTGTGTTCAAAAATTTAGATAGAGGCTATTATAGAAGCATATAATTTTTTTTTTATGAAACTCTTTAAATTGATGAGATCTTAACCTAGATCATCTAGTATGGCATGGAGATGAGTAGAGAGGAGTATGCATGTGAACAATGAGTAATGCATGATTAGTGACCTAAAGGATCAAGATTAGAGTAGAAGTCAGTGAAAGCATTATGTTAAATCTCCTAACAGAGAAACTAACCTAATCATAGAAGTGAAGAGGAAGACAAGTATTATCATATTAGAGGAGAGGACTAGTTAGTAAGGAGAAGGCTCAAAATCAACTTACAGAGCATACCAAAAGTTAGGTACTGAATTAGTTCTACAAAAATTGAATTAGGGTGAATCTATTAATAGAGTTGTTAAGATTAACAAATCTTTTTAAATCTCCTAATAGAGTCCTTACTTTATTGTAAGTGTTAAATTTTCTAATAGGGTGAGACCTAACAATATCATAAGCTTTTAACAAGGCATACCCCTCATAGGGTAGATCATATTTTGTGATCAAACATTGTAACCATAATAGGTTAACATTATTATTATAGTAGTGAAGATTTATGGTTGTCATCCCCACCCCAATTTTACCTTCACCTTCTAGGATTTCTAGGTAATAAATATTGTGTTAGGCATTTATTTTTCATGCATGAAATAGATCAAATTTATATGATATAGAAAGTTCATTATTACAAGTTTTACATGCATAGGTTAACTAGTGAATGTGTGAATGAATTAGTGAAAAGTAAAAGTGCTTAAGATTTTGTTTCACTCCCCATTCTCAGTATTTTGTTATCCTATTTTACCTCCATTAGATAACACTGGGAACTAGAAGAATTATAGTTAGATGTATTGTCAATTTCATGGAAGACAAGATATTTAGAAGGTCGAGAGATTTTCCAGCAAATAATTAGTGTGAGCAGCTAATAGAAGCTCCAAGGCCTAGTCAAGGGAAGCAAGGCCCAAGTACAATTGCTAGTATAAGCATAGACTTAGGTGGTAAAGATTGACAAAGTATGAAGCAACATGTGCAACAAGAAATGCATCTAGAAGACTTAGAGTTTTATAATTCATCCTCTACAGTTGGAAACAAGAATTATGAGGTTCAACAGACACAAATGGATACTTGGATGGTCCGCTCAGCCACCCTTACCTCAAAAACTTATGGTCTATACTTCCCCTATATGTTTCACAGAAAATCTAGAAGGTGTAGAACAATAGAATTTTTTAGGGAACAAGCCATTACCAGTTAGGGGATGGCCCAACAGGTTATTAGACTTCTAAAAGAATGTAGTGGGATTTAGCAGTGGAAGTGCAACCCCCCTGATCCCTCTAGATAGACTTGATATGAAATGGGCTTCTACTTGGGATGTAGTCCCAATAGTCGCACAATTCAAAAATTCCAAAGTCATGGATAGAAAGAAGATGGTGTGGCACTCACCCCCTAAGTCTTGGATCAAACTCAATTTTGATGGTTCATCCATGATGCGCAACACTGTGGTGGGAGCTGTCTTTCACAATACTATGGGAAATTTGATGGTTGCCTATACTGGAAACTATGGAGGGGGCTCAAAAAATGAAGTCAAAGACTTGGCACTTTTGTGGGGTTTGAGTATTGCGAGAGCACGTAGATTCAACAAACTTTCCATTGAGGGGGACTTAATGTTAATTATTAATGCTGTTAGGGGAGAGGGTTGCAATAATTGGTCAATCAAAGTAATAAATGATGAAATTCAAAGCTTGATGGAAGAATGACATTAGATCCATGTGGAGCACATATATCTCAAAGGGAATGGCATGGCAAATGAGCTAGAAAAATTTTGGCATAGTGTCAAGCTATTAATTGAATGGGAGCACGTTAGACAATTTCCATCATCAACTCAAGTTATGGTGGAAAGGGAGCATACTTACAATAATGCCATATGAATCACCACATTAGGTGGCTAGCCTTCATTTATCTACATGGGCGAGAGGACAAGACTCTTCATTAAGGGATAGTTTGGCAAGATTGTATGATGATTCACATTAATGATTTGATTGTTATGAGCTTTAAGTATTGTCAAAAAAGGATGCAGAGGGTGGATTTTTTCAGATGTAAAAAACTATCAATGAATGATAAAAAACACAAGTTCTTAAATTCCTACTCCAACTATAGCTGGTGATGATTGTTTACAGATGGAAAGGGATTGCTAACACATGCCACTAAGGGTGTTTTTTTGGTTTTTGGGAAACCTTTTTGACTTATGATGGTTATTCACTACCTATTCCTTTTAATCTTGGATGATTTTTATTTAATATTTAGTAACTACTAAACCTACAACAAGGCTTGCATCTATAACAACGAAGAGGTGATGGCTTATCTCTAGGAGGGTGGCCTTTTACCATTTATGGAAGGGATGTCAAAACATGATGAGAACGTCTCAATGCAATTCTTTAATTTATGGAATGATAGTAAAGTGACTATCAATGGGATAGGTTTCAAAATCTTGGAGGAAATCATTGCGAAGGTTGGAGAGTTTTTCATGGAAGGCAAAAACTAGTGCAAGTAGGTCAAGGCAAATGAGGAAACTGGTTTGTGAAACTTTTCTAAATTTAAGGAGGAACTAGTGCGAATGCGTGGTGGGTTTTCAAGGGAAGCCCTTCCTAAACCCTGGGATGTCATCTGCTATGCTCTTATGAGATACATTACCCTCAAGGATTGGTTCTACGTACACTATTATTACCATATCCCCATTCTTAATCACTTTAGAAACCTAAATCATATTTAATTTTCATTTCTTTTGTTGCATTCTATGGAAGATTTTATCTTTAAGGCTAGGAGGAAACAAGAGGAGGGTAAAATATTTTATCTCATCTATTAGGGGTTCATGAACAAATTGTATACCCAACATCTTTCCCAAAACCCACTACTCCTGGTCAACCCACTGGCTTCTATCACCCCCAAGTATGTTTGGACCCTAGCCCTGGTCCCAACCACAAAATAATCAAGAAAACCTTGGCCCTAAGGTTAAAATTAGTCACATTGATTTGGATAAGGGCACTAGGAAGAGTAAGTAGAGTGCCAAGAGAAATAGCAAATGCCTCTAGTTGGAAAAATTCAAGTCCAGCCCCCAAGCATGATTCTAGCTCTGAATCTACCAAAAGTGATTTTAAACTTGCCAAAAGGAAGAGACTTCCTCAGGACACAAAGCTTTCCCTAAGCCCCGTTAGCCTCTCTCACATTTCTGACACCCTCAAAGATACCCTAGCTAGAAGTGGGGAGGAAGACATCACCTCCCTAGGAAAGATAATCCTTAAGGTGGGGAAAAAAAAGGAAAGCATAGCCACACATAGACCACAACAATGCTAGACTAGATAGACTTGAGTAGTTGATGAGGGATCTGGTAGATAATCACATTGGTTTCTGCTAGAAATTTGACACTTTGGTAGATTTCTCCACCAAAGTCATGAATTTCCCACCACCCTTCACTTTTTGTAGATGAACAAAGATGAGAAGCACCTAGGCAAGGAGAGTGAAACAACCTAATCCATTTATGAGTTCCTACTAAAGGACTGGTTGAAGATGAACTTGGACAAACTTGTTAAGATAGAGGGGGAAGGCATGAACAAAGACATGCCCGAGGAGAAGAAGGATGAGGATCCTGGAAAGAAGGAGGGTAGCTAGCCTTGGGTTTGGTTTTTCTATTTTATTGTTATGCTATTGGTTATTATGAACTAGATACCCTATGTGGTTTTTCATTATATATTTATGTCGATACATGGGACTAATAGTAGTGAGTTGTTTGAGTATTGGTTTTTTTTCCAATTTTTCCTTTTTACTATTTTTAGGATTGATGGTACTATTAATTTGGCTATGCATATGATATGTTTTTTGATGTTTAAATTTGGTATCAGTTAGATGAGTAAGTGGTATCCTTTGGCTAACTTTTGAGCCTTTTTGTACATTAGGTTTAGACCCCGTCTTTTTGGCCGCTATGTAATACTTCAAAAACTTTACATAGGAATTGGAAAATTTCATACACTAGCATGTAGTTTGCACTTTTAAAGGGTGCAAGGATTATGCCAATAGTTTGATATATATATATATATATATATATATATATATATATATATATATATATATATATATATATATATATATATATATATATATATATATATATATATATATATGATTATTTATTTATTTAATCGTTAAAAGGCTAAGGCCAATCGATTATATATATAACAAAAAATGTAATACATTATATTTTACTCTATTCAAACATGCACTGGTAGGAAAGAACGAAGAAGAAAACCTCTAATCTTGCTTGAGACTTTTGTCCTATATAAAAATTACATATTAAGAAGGGCATGCCCCAATTCACATGGATTTCCAATGATAAATAAATAATATATTTCAGCATGCAACTTTAGTGACAATGTTCAGGAGTAATACATCATCGTGTTTCCTGTCCTTCCTTCTTTCTTGTATCATAAACTTCAAATTCATTGAAATTGTTAGTAAGGTCAAAAATCATATCCTTCTATGTAACATTAATAAGTTTTATGTAATGGATTTCTATTTCTCAAATAGCTGTTGCACTATGACCAAAAAAGTTTATGTCAAGGGTTAAGCAAGTTGGTGGAAATGAATAAAACCTAACCAATTATAATTTTCATAGGTTTCAAGGATAAGTTTAATAATGAGTAAAACACAAAAATAATTTTAAACAAAAAATGTGAGATTTTAAATCCAAAATTTAATCTTGATCCAAATTTAGAATAGGCGAAAGAAACTAAAGATTATCAGTGTAAATATAAAAGCAAATATAGGTCAACTATTATGTTTGAGAGGAAGAATATAACACTATCTCCTTGTTTGCAAGCACAAATATAAGACTATTTTGAGTCATTTATGTTGACAGAAAATTACTCTGAGTGAGAAACCTATTTGATTTGGATCTGAATTGCATGGAAGTCTACAGATTGAGATCATGCTCTATTAGAAACAGGTACTCATTTTTTCAAAAATGGGCACTTGTGTTAGGCTTAGGTGCCTGATCCTAAATTCAAAAAATGGGCACCCATATGTTTAAAAATCAGGTGCCCATTTTTTATTTTCAAAAAATAGGTACCTATTTTTAAAAAAATGAAAAAAATTGAATTTTTTAGAAATGGGTACCCATTTCTTAAAAAGTCCATTTTTTTGGGGAGGATTTTAAATGCATTTTAAATGTCGATTTTAATATTTTAAAACAGGCACCCATTTTCTAAATTTTAAATAATGGGTGCCCATTTCTTATAGCATGGGGTGGGGTTTCTTTTCCTTCCTTGGATTTTGTTTTAGGATAGACTTGGTGAGACCAATCATATGCCTTAACCTCTCAATATTTGGCTAAGGCATTAAACTAACAAATTCATGCCTTACCATAATCTTTAGAGGGTCTTCTTGATCAAATTATTTTACTAAACAAAAATCATTAGAGCTCTCACTGTCCTAATTTCAAAAATATAATTTTTATACTATTATAATTTTATTTACTATTTTTTCATTATTTTTTAATCAACAATGGGACCTAAATGTAAAATAGTGAGGTTCCCTCAAACTTTAATAACTTTTTAATTTTTTTACGGTAAATTAATTTATTTCATCAATCTACATACAATTCTTTTGAAGTTAATTATTTTTTTTGAAAAAGATTAAATTTTGAACAAATCATGGTGTCCATACATGAGAGGTTTTAAAATTTACCTTTATAGCCAATTAAAAATTATTAATAAAAAATTATTCAATGGAAAATTGAGGAAAATACTATAATCAATCTTTAGTGTATTATGTAACTTTGTCTAAAAGGATTTTAAAAATTCATTTATTTGTGTCAAATTATGGTGTCTGTACATGAGTTTGGTACGGTCCTAAAATAGGCATTTTGAAAAAGTGGTTTTTAAAGATCCATACCAAAAAAAAGCTATCACATGAGTACACAAATAAATTACATATTCAAAAATTAAATTCCAAACACTACAATTTTTATTTCTAAGCTTTTCTAATATTCAATCTCTAAATGCATCAAATTTTGACATCAATTGCCAAGAAATTTCAAAAATAGGAAAAACACTTCCACTTTTTACCCAAAAATGAGACCCAACTTCTTGCACTTACCCTCTAGTTGATATGTGTTAGCATGCTTGTGATTCTTAATCTTAGTTTGTGTTTTAATTATAATAATAATATGAATTTTCCTTAATCTAGTCAAATTTGATATTCCTTTGGTTTGTTTAGCTTGTTATTAAGGTTGTTACTAATTCTATTTTTCAAATTGAAAAGAGTTTTAATCTACTCAATTTGTGTTGACCAAAAGAAAGAAGGTGCTATCTTAACAATGTGACTTGAGCATAAAATTGATTGCACAAAGATCATCTATAGAGCCAAGAAAAGAAACTATCCAAACCCATGATCGACACGACAACATAGAAGAAGGAAAAACTAACTTGGAACAATATCCAAGGATAATAAGAAAAAGACACAAGACCAACCTAGCTTTGATATAAAAAAATGAAATCCAACTATATTCATAAGATCATAAAATGTTAAATATTTACAAATCCATGGAGGTAAATACAAAGCCAAATAAGAGTATAATAGTCGAGACACAAGACAATGAGAAAAGACACAAAAAAGGATAGAAGCCATAAAGGAGGCAACCTTAAACAAAGAACCCCAATAAGAACAAACCACTAAATACGTGAAGTGCCAAGATCAGAGAGTCAAAACACTAATCTGGAAGCTCAAAATGGAGGTGGAGCCAACCCTATAGGAAATAACCACCAAAGATGGGCAATTAAGAACCCAAAAAAGTTATTCTCCCAACATGTTCTCCATCCTAAAGTACCAGTCCATGCCCCTCTAGTTGACACAGATATGTGTGTTGGTGGTAGCTAGGAGAAACATCAAGTCATAGGAGAAAAATCAAAATAGGGAAAACTTCAACTGGCTTCTCCCAAACATTGAACTTTCTTTTTTTAGGGGTGAAGAGATCATTATCCATATTCCCTAAGATATCATCAAATCCACAAAGAAAGGGAGAATTAAAAACAACTTTACAGATATCCCTAAGTGCCATTTTATCCCTATCCACATTTAGAATAGTAACTATGAACATAGCTACAATGTTACAGTTATGCTTAGGCCTATCAGGTAAAGTAGAAATTCCTTGCCCATAATGATCTTGATGGCTTAAAGAACCAAATGGTCCTTGGATCTAACTATCTAGCTAATTCTAAGGACAATGTTTTCCCCCCAAAAAGCCATCTCTCTATGACCAAGCTTCATCTTAATTGATGTGTCCATCCTAAACACTTGAAAGTTAGAAATGCACAAAAGACCTCTATCTAATCTCAATGACACTATATTTTCACTTGTGAATTTTTAGACCAACATTGAGGCTCTTAAATAGATAGGGCATCACCATTAAGTGATACCTTCCCTTTGGGAGCTCATGCTAAAAAATTGTCAAATCTTACAATAAGATACAGTTAATGTGTGGAAGGATTTGTCAAAAAAAGGAGAAGAAGACACAATTTTTCATGTTTAAGTCCTTCCTAACTAAATTGCTAAAGGAATCTGAATTGATGATTACAATGATTAAATAGTATTAATCTACACTAGCTGATTGATTATCAATAATGACTATTTACAAGGTTTTAATAAATGAGTGAGTGTTCTTATCTAGTCATTTATGATGAAGATGGAGACTCCTAAGAATTATAAATAGTATAATTTTGGCCATCAGCTCCAATGTTAACTAATTATACGTTGAAATCGAATGTCTTCAAATTTATCTACCAAGTTTAATGCTATTTCAAGTTTTAAGTTTAGTGACCAATTTTTTGTGCTTCTCTTTCGAAAGGCATTAATAATGATTTGTGAGTCTCCTTCTATAATTAGTTTAGTAATCCCTATTTTTGAGCTAAGTTGAAGCCCTTCTAAGAGTACTTCCAATTTAGCTAGATTGTTAGAAATCCTCCCTAGCAGTTTAGCCTATTTAAGGATCCATTTGTCTAAGAAGGTAATGTATCAACCTAATCCAACAATACTTGGATTGCCCCTAGATGCACCACCAAAATTTACCTTTGCCTAGCCTATCAGCAAGGGTAGCCATTCACAATTCTCTAGGGCTAGTATTTTTTTTTGGTATAAACCCTAGGGGGGTTGATAAGATTATTCAAATTCTTTTTTATAGGTGCATCCCATTCTAAGAAACTCATTCCTTGGTGTGATTTCTTAGGTAATTATTCATAACTTCCATAATACTAGTTTCTACTTTGTTTAAGAAACAATTAAGCTGCAATTACTCATTATTAAAGATTCTCCTATTCATTTCCTTCTAGATCTCCCATAAGAGGATGGATGGTGAGATTTTCCAAAAGTTGTTATAGATTTTGGATTGTTTGTCTTTAGGCCAAAATTCAAGATGTTTCTAGACATTGGACTAGAGATTTATAGACCAATTTAGTTTCTCGCATAGCCAATACTAGCATGATTTAGCAAAGTTTCACTCATAGAGAAGATGATCTACCATCTCTAATGCCTTTTTACATAGGGGGCATCTCTAGGGACCTTCAAAACTAATTTTTGTGAATTGATCTATTGTGAGGATATGTTTTGGGATACTACCCAATGAAATATCCTAGCTTTGGGAAGGCATGCAAGGGCCCAACAAAGAGAAAAAGAGATTTAAATTTGCCCCCATCTTTGGAAATTTACGATTAGCTCATAACCTAATTTGACCTTTTAGGTTACTTCCTTCAAGGCTCCCCATATTAATTTTTCACAAAAATCAATGTGTTTGACTAGTCTTAAATCAATATATTCTTTAAACTGTAGGTTTTCTTTTTTGTAATTTCAGTGTTTTCCATTGTCTTCCATTTCCATATTTCTATTTCATTGATTGATTCTCTATGTTTGTAATCATTGAAAAATTTTCCCCATTGATTTATCAATTTGAGTTTAATGGTATTTGGGAGATAAGAAGAACTGGAATTGGGAAGCCCTTTCCTAGAATCTTCCCAGAATAATGCTTCTTCCCCTTTTCCAATATCCCATGTTAAGTAATTCTTAATAAGAGGTCTATAATATAGCATGAAGTTCTAGGTTTTTGACCCTTGCAAGGGATTAATCATGAGAAAAAGAGATATAGAATCATTGGTGTTGAGATATTTATGTTATAATATTTTTTTCCCATTTATGATCTTTATTTATATACATTCTCCATATTAGTTTGGCCCTAAAGGCTTTATTCTCCAACTAAATTAATAATTCCTAATCCTCCTTCACTCTTAGGTTAAAAAATATTATCCTTTTTGATTGATGCTTGTTTTTTCTACTCTTTGTCCCTTTCCAAAAGAAATCCCTAACTATCTTGTCTACTTTATGCTTAATACTAGTAGGTAGTGGAAAACATGAAATTTGGTATGTAGGTATTGTTGATAATACAGATTTGATCTTAGTTACCCGACCTACCTTGGTGAGCCATCTTCTTTTGCAATTATTAGTTTTCTTTTCAAGTTTTTCTAAAATGGGCTCCAAGGTTTTCCCATACTTGGATCCTTTTTCTAACTAGATTCCTAGATACTTACAAGGGAAGTTATCTTTCCTATATCCCATAATTTGGTAAATGTTATCTTCCATGTCTATTTTAGTGTTTAAGAAGAAATTTTTTGATTTATCCTCATTTAGCTTTTTTCCTAATGCTCTTATATGGGAAGCTATGATTTATTTGTACTATCTACCTTCATCTAGGTTGTTGATTCCTGTTATTATTGTATCATCAATGAATTCTTGGTGTGAGATGTTGCTGACCTCTTCTATAATGGATACTCCAATGATATTATTTTCTACTTGAGACCTTTTTATGGCCCTTGCAAAGGCTTCTACCATTATGATGAAAAGAAAAGGGGAAATTTGGTCCCCTTGTTTGATTCCTTTGGATGAGCTGAAGCATCCCTCCAGAGTTCCATTGATAAGAATAGAAAATTTTGGCATTGAGATACAATTATGAATTAGATTAATCCATTACTAGAAGAAGAAAAAGGCTTCTAATTTTTTGCATAGGAATCTCCAGTCTACTTTGTCATAAGATTTTTGAATATCTAATTTCATGAGCATGTATGTCAATTTATGGGTTTGAACCAACTGTATTAATTATTGAATGATAGTTACACCATCCAAAATAGATCTAATCAGCATGTGCCAACATTTCTAGAATAAGGACAATTCAAAGCTGTCAGATTTGGGAGGCTTATCAAGATTTATACTAAGGCATTTTTAATTTCTTCTTTTTGAAATGTTTTATTTAATATCTTATTGTCCACTTTAGTAATGAGTGAGGTAAACTTTAAGAAAGCTGCCTCCAAAAAAAGATATAAAATATTGGCAAATCTTTTATTATTTTGAAAAAACAAAATTATTTCCATTGGCGAATCTCTCATTTTCTTGTTCTAAATATGATTAATATTGGTGATTATTTTTTAATCATAATTTTTTTTTATAAAATATTAATGAATCTCAATAATAATAGAAAGTCCATTAATCACCATGGAATATTACAAATCAATATTTAACATTTTTTTACCTCATGGAATATTTTGAGGGTTGTTACATATACTTTAAATCAATAGTGGAATCTAAATATTGGTGATATATCCCTAAAGTAACTAATAATTATGATAATTATTGGTCAGTTCATTTAATTTCTCCAATACTATATTATATTTAGGTGACTCAAATCTAATCATGTAACAATATGGTGGCAGATATTTGAGTTTAAATTTTTCAATAAAATAAATTATTGAGTGATTTTAAATGTTCTAGAACTAAATTTATAAAACTATGGCAATTTATGTTGTATGAAATCTTAAATTATTAGCCAAATTACTAGCCAAAAAAATTCTAAAATTAGCGAATTTGTGAATAATAGCCATTAAAAATACCTTGGTAATGAGTTTAGGTATAGATTATAGGATCATATTTTGAGTTGTGAGATTTGATTGTTCAAAGTTGTTTAATATGTCTACCTAATAATGTATAAATATTTTCACTATTTGTGTTGGTTCTTCAATTAGTGAACCTATACTATTCTTACATTTCTATATTTTGTTGATATCGCTATTCCTGATTGTGTTGTTATAGAAGAATTTGGTTTCATGGTCTCCTTCTGAAGCCATGTTTCTCATGATTTTCTACATCAAAAAAATTCTTCTTTCTTTAAAATGTTTTTGTGTTCGTGTTTAATTTCTTTTTCTTTTTCAAATTTATCTTTATCGATTCCTTGTTGGATGACAATTTTGTTTATATTTTCCAGTTCTTCTTCTATTTCTAATGTTTTGCATAGGAATCTCCAATCTACTTTGTCATAAGATTTTTGAATCTCTACTTTCATGAGCATGCATGTCAATTTATGGGTTTGAACCAACTGTATTAATTATTGAATGATAGTTATACCATCCAAGATAGATCTATTCAGTATATGCCAACATTTCTAGAAGAAGAACGATTCAAAGCTATCAGGCTTTGGAGGCTTATTAGGATTGATACTAAATAAGGCATTTTTAATTTCTTCTTTTCTAATTGTTTTATTTAATATCTTATTGTCCACTTTAGTAATGAGCAAGGTAAACTTTAAGAAAGCTACCTCCAAAAAAAGATATAAAATATTGGTGAATCTTTCATTATTTTGATAAAACAAAATTATTTCTATTGGTGAATCTCTCATTTTTTAATTCTAAATATGATTAATATTGGCGATTATTTTTGAATCATAAATTATTTTTTTATAAAATATTAATGAATCTCAATAATAAAAGAAAGTTCATTAATCACAATGGAATATTACAAATCAATATTTAACATTTTCTTACCTTGTGGAATATCTTGAGGATCGTTACATATACTTTAAATCAATAATGGAATCTAAATATTGGTGATATATCCCTAAAGTAACTAATTATTATGATAATTATTGGTCAGTTCATTTAATTTCTCCAATACTATATTATATTTAGGTGACTCAAATCTAATCATGTAAAAAATATGGTGGTGAATATTTGAGTTTAAATTTTTCAATAAAATAAATTATTGCGTGATTTTAAATGTTCTAGAACTAAATTTCTAAAATTATGGTGATTTAGGTTGTATCAAATCTTAAATTATTAGCTAAATTACTAGCCAAAAAAATTCTAAAAATAGCCAATTTGTGAATAATAGCCACTAAAAAATACGTTGATAATGAGTTTAGGTATAGATTATAGGATCATATTTTGAGTTGTGAGATTGGAGTGTTCAAAGTTGTTTAATATGTCTACATAATAATGTACAATTTTTTTTCGCTATTTGTGTTGGTTCTTCAATTAGTGAACCTATACTATGCTTACATTTACATATTTTATTGATATTACTATTATACTATGCTTACATTTACATATTTTATTGATATTACTATTCCTGATTGTGTTGTTATGGAAGAATTTGGTGTTGTGGTCTCCTTCTTGAAGCCATGTTTCTCATGATTTTTTAATTAAAAAAATTTCTTCTTTTATTATGATGTCTTTGTGTTTGTGTGTAATTTCTTTTCCTTTTTCAAATTTATCGTTATCGATTCCTTGTTGGATAACAATTTTGTTTATATTTTCTAGTTCTTCTTCTATTTCTAATTTTTCTTTAAAGATATTTTTGAAGTATTTTGTTGCATACACCTTCAGGACAATATTATCTCTCGATAGCTTTCAAAATAAACAAATGAAAATATGTTTAGTAACTTCACATAGGAATTGGCCAATTTCATACACTAGCACTTGTTCTTTTAAAGGGTGGAAGGATGTCGATAGTTTGATATATATGATATTGTTACACTATTCTTTGTAATATTATTTTTTCATTTACCCTTTAAGGGTTATGCAAATAATGATAAATTTATTTAGTTTTAGTTTATGGATGCAAAATAAATACATCTTATTTCCATTGCTAGTTGATTGAGGCAAGATTCCTCTTTCTTCTATTTAGTTGTGCATGGGTGATTTTTCATTTTAGCATAGCTTTCAAAGATAAAGAAGGCTGAATACAAAGATTAGTTAGAGTTTTTACTCTTGAAATAGTTGTAAATCTCGTCCTTTATCTCTCTATTTTTATAATGTCACTTTTTTCTCTCTATAATGTTAGATCCTATAATTTATGTATGGTAATATCCCATTGGGAGTCATCTCTAGCTTCCTAATGTGATAGGAAAAATTGGTAAACACCAAAATGAAATGTTGACAACAACACTGCAAATTATCAATCATAATAAGCCAATGTGAACAAAATTTTTTTGAACAAAATATAATAAAATATATGTATTATACATTTCATTGGTTCAAATGATAGAAAATGCCAAAGTGAAATGTATCCAAAAAAGAATCTCTCAAATTATTTTAATAAAGATGTATCTAATATTTCAATTTATGCTTTGATATTTCTTTTGAATGATCACACATTACACTAAGAAATTCTTTATAGAGCTTGATATTACAAACATAACAACAACAATTATAATAATCTCTAATAAAAATGAGATTTTTTAATTTTTTAATGAAAATGAATCATTTATAAATTACATCCAACATCTAAAGTTGACATTTATTAGTGTTTGATAAAAAAAAGTCATCAAACAAACTAAAATGGAAAGTGATCATCGAACAAATGAAAACTTAGTGAAATATTCTTTGAAAATAAAGTATAAAAATATTCTATGAAAAACAAGTATGAAGAAAATTTAATTTATGTTTTACCAACTATAAATTAAAAAATTTCTTTTGGTTCCTATACATTCTTCAAAATTTTGATCTCTCTATGATATTTATTAGTAGGGCACAACTATAATATTCTATAATTTTGTGTTTATTTCAAATAACTATGCTACAAGAGCTAAGTATGACACATGTTTTAATCAAAATGGATTTGACTAAATTGTTATTGATTTGTATATCCAATTGTTATGATTCTACATTTGAATAGTAAATATAATTTTATGAATTTTGTTCACATTTGTGTTGCATATTTCATTTATTTCAATGACTCATAATACATAGTTTCCAAACTTCATTAAAATGATAATTGAGTAAGGATTAATTTTATATTAATATTTTTAGTATGACGAATAAATAAATTGAATTATTTGTCAAATATATAATTTTTCCCCATTAAATTTCAATTTTCTAAATTGTAAAAACCTTGAAAAATTCAAAAGAACTTTCTTAAACAAATTTTAATACAATATAAAAAGAAGAAAAAATAAATAATCATATTATGATATAATAATGATAATTGATTCCATAGTTTTTTAAGTAAAGTGATCATAGAAAACTTAATATTTTTACATTTCTATATTATTTCAAAAAATCCAATGTAATTTGGGGAAACTAACTTTCTTAAATGACCAAGATCTATTTTACTAAATCTAATCTTAAAAATGAGTAGAAATAACATAAAAATCTAAAAAAATATGTGTAAAAAAATAAATTTATTCAAGTTACATAATCTACAATGTAATCACTAATGATAAAACTAATCCACCTAGTAGAAATGAACTTAAGTAAGAACAATTAGTCATATATACTAAAACTAATGTTCTATTTAATTGACTAAAATCTAATTTTACTAAGAATAAAATGTTAAAACTAATAAAAAAGACAATAACATCTAGTTAAAAATAAGTATATTGCATTCAAACAAAAATCCTTGTATTAAAATATTGAATTTTGCATATGTGGTATCATAAATTATTGAATATATATGCATAAAAAGAATAACATGTCAAATACAGACCAAAACCCTGAAGAACTAAATAACAATAAAATCTTTATTTCTATCAATTACAAGATAAAGTGTAAAATATATAACATTTAAAAAAATGTAAACTATCTCTTAGATCACACCAAATTTACAAGATATTAGCATAGTCACACTCCTCGAACATTCATTGTAAGAAAATCATCCACAATTTTTTTTTGTACATTTTAGGGTAAATTTGTTTTTTTTTTTTTAAATCAAAAAGTGACATAGAACTTATATAATATATTTATTAATGAACTAGTTCAAGGGCTCATCAGAGAAAGAACTAGCAAGAAAACTCTAAATCATTCCTGAAATACAAAAGTGTTAAAAGTTGATATGTCATACCAGGCATAGCTACAACAAAATACAATTTCTTTGCACTAAGCAAGAGTACCCAAAATATGATATATATCAATACTCAACAATGATCAGGGTCCAATTATGCCAATAAACCTCTCCTTCTGAAAGATTTAACTAAAATCAAGAGAGCTTTGAACCTCCTATCAAATTGGAGCATTTGTGAAGATGCACAAAGAATGTGCAAGCTAATAGCCATGTGTCGATCAAATATAGTACTAGTTTCTATTAAGCTTCATTCATCTTCTTCGTGTCCCAAGTATGGCACTCTGCTAAGCATGGGAATTTCGGAAAAATAATCTCTGAATGGCAAGATTCAAATATGGAGCCTTCACAACCAAGATTAGCTAGACAATCAGCTAGTTTATTGCCCTCCCTTAGAGTATGAGAGAAACAAGTACCTTGCAAGGAATCAATTAAATCCCAGCATTGTTGAAGGATATAGGCTAGTTTCCAAGTATGAGAACATCATGAGAGACAAGATTTTATAATTACCTGAGAATCACCCTCAATAGGGATGGTGGAAACATTACATCTCTTTGCCAAAATTAGACCTGCCAATGGGGCTTGAGCTTCTGCAAGGTTGCTAGTACCAACTGGTAAAACATCTGCTTTCATTACAACTACTTCACCTTGCCAATTTCTAATACAAGCATCCAATCTTGACTTACCAGGGTTCCCACAAGAGCAAACATCAAAATTTAACTTTAGAAAATTTATAGAGGGGGGAGACCATTTTACATGAAGTCAATCAGATTGATGATTAGAATTCCAATTTGCAGAGAAACCTAGAGGTAACTTAATTTGTTTCTAGAGTTTTAGAAGAAGATAATCCCAAGTAGAAACTGAAATATTATTTATACAATTGAACATATTTGCATTTACTCTTTTTGAAATTGCATTCTCAATCCCATCTAGAATAGATTCTAGGTTTTATTTTTCATTGCAAAAAATGATCTTGTTATGTTCCCACCAAATGGCCCACACCACAGTAGCTAGGATGCACTTCCAAATACTAGCAAATAGAGATCTTGAGAATAGAACTGACCAAGATTGAAATAGGTCCCAAAGACTATTTGGAAAAGGTAAAGACATTTGAAGCTTGTTCAACACAAATCATAAGCAAAGGGACACTAGAGAAGATGATGATTTGTAGCTTCTAGCTCCTTGTTGCATAATTTAAAAATAAAAGATTCAGCAATACCTAGCTTGGACAACCGTTCATTGGTGAGTATTCTTTTTCTAAGGGCTAGCCAAGCAAAACATCCATCCTTAGACAACACAGTGGAGTTCCAACAAAAGGAAAAAGCTCTACACTTCTTGCTTGAATTATATGCTTGTCGAAGACCATAATAACCTTCCTTGATTGAATAATCACCATCTTTGGCCAGGGCCCATATAACTATATCTTCCCTATTAGAAAGAAAAACAATTCTTTCAGCAAGAGATTCCAACAAGGAAAGCTATCCTTTTAAATATAAGAAAAATAAATATATTTTTGTGATCTAATATTTTTATTGATGAATAGTCCCTTTCTATTAATAAACTAATATACTCATTACATATTCACAAAAAAGGGTCGAGAGATACCAGATCACCCTATGAGAATTCACATGGTAGAAGTTGGAAACAACAAATATTTAGCAAAAAACTATATAAGAAAGGCCCTTAGGCTACAAAGGTAGTGCCAGCAAAATGGGGATCATCGTGATCATTATAATCCCAAGAATACTTGGGATTGGCAAGTAGACTAGGAATAGTCTAGCCATTAGCATCATAAATATCAACACCTATCTCTTTGTATTTCTCCTCCACTCATGGCATAGAAATAACCAAATCGAAGCCTAGGAAAGACTACTTGGAGCTACCACAGCCACGAGGAGCAACAAGAGGGTGAGCCATAGGAGTTAGGGACCAGCTAGAACTATGACAAGGTGGATAAGCCAAGTGGCACCACCTACCAACATTGACACCACTAGGAGAGTAGTGATGAGGAGCCTATGAGCATAGCGTATGCAAATGACAAGATGAAGAACTATGACCCAGATGGTGGCGCCAAGGTGGAGTGTGATCAACTGAAGAGTTAGGAGGAACTCTAGCGATTGTGCAAGACACATTACCCCAATGATTGAGGAATTCCTAGAGTTGGACCACTTCTAGCACCACCTTGTTGGCCTGGACCTAGATCTGCAACATGACATTATTACAAATACATGTTCTAGTGTACATAGAAAGATTGATATCAAGAAAGCTGCGAGTGAAAATAAAAACATTCTTATCTTTCCAAAAGGTAAACAAAATCTCCATCCTGAAAGTATACCAGATCTGCGTAAATTAATGAGGAATCCTCAAGGAGTCACCCATAATAATCATGTACCAAGAAAAGGGTTCTCACCCAAAAGGAATAATAAAATCAGGTATCTAGTGCCAATAATTTTGAGTACACCTACAAAAATATAAAATATGCAAAAATGACTCAAGATATCCACAAAAAGGACACTAAGGATTAGGAGCACAAAGGTGTTTGAGCTATAGCCCAAGGGGAAGCCCTTAAAATAATAGGCACAAGGAAAAATGGGCAATCTTAGGCTTAGTGATAGCATCCCAAATAGTATCAAATTGAACCCTCCAAAGATGAGGAGAATACTAAAGATGCCATCACTATTTTAGAGTATCAACCGTAGGGAGATGGGGAGGAAGTCATTGAGACCTTGAGATTGGCTTATAACTAGTGAAGGGTGTGGAAGGATACCACTTCTAGTCTTTCCACCAAGGTCACACAAACTAGATTCCTAACTTTTGAATGTAAGTGATCAGGAATGATAGAGAGTAATAAATCCAAAGTTAGTCAATTTGGATGAGCAAGATAGAACTGGACCGACATATCCTTGTAAGATCTGAGACTCATAGAGACCTTGGAGAAGAGGTCCTTAGGAGTCTTGATGTTGCATTTGAATAAACCTAGAGCATTGGTACCTTGAGTCTTAGCCAGAGGAATACCCTGAATGACAAACAACAGAGACCACCAAAGGTTCTACTAATTCAAATAAAGATCATCATGAAACCCATCACCATCCTAGTTAAGCCATGGCTCATATCTTCCGAGGATTTCAATAATGCCCTTGATAACAAAAGAGCCTTGGATATGAATAGGTTCATGCATAATGAGAAGGGTCTGAAGACCAATCCCCTTTTATGTAGGCCTATTGACAACAAATCTAGAAGAGATATAGTGTCAAACCAACACTTTTCAACTTTCATCACCAGTGAGAGAAAAATTAATCCACTTAGCACAAAGATAAAGCCCTTGCTTTTGTGTGGATAGAAGGCTAAGAACTCCAAACTCTTTAGAGAGACAATGAAAATCCCAAGAAACCCTGTGAAAGCCATGATGATCAGAACTAGAAGCCCATAGAAAGTCAAAAAGAAAACATTCTAGCATGAAGTAGGAGGCTTTGGAGGGAGCTCAACAAGAGGAGTAATACACATGTGTAGTAGTCAACACCTTCAAACAAATCTAGAATTTCCCCACAAGAGAAAGGAGTTTAGTAAGCTAGTACTCAAGCTTTTTCTCAATCGTCATGAGCATATCATTCCACAAATCCACTAGAGAAGCTTGAAAGGAAAATGGGATGCCAAAAAAGTGAAAGATCTCCTTGTGAGTTATCAATTTCCACTCAAATTGAGCAAGCCAAGGAGGATCTAGAAGAAAGGATTGCCTATAATAGAGGGTCTTGTGCCATTGAATAGTCAAACTAGAAGATTGACAAAAGGTATTCAAGCATTGCAAGGCATTAGTGATATTCTCCTTGTCTTCCAAAAGAGTGAGAAATGATTCATCAACAAAGTGACCATTAACAAACTAACAAGAAGATTTAGGTAAGGAAATTCTATGTGCCAAACTAGAAGAAATAGAGTGGGAAAGTAGGTAACCAAAACCTTTAGCAATGAGCACATACAAAGTTGTAGCCAAAGGGAAACCCTGATAGATAGATTGAACATGCTCAAAGGCTTTAGATTGAGAGTTGTTGATGGTAATCAACACTTTTTGACTCGGCTAATTAGGTAGGTTGACCTTGACTAGAGAATTTTATCTTTGGAAAAATTTGTGTGAGCTAGACATTAAGTCAGTATGTGTTTGACTTAAAACTATACTTGATATGTTTTTGGTTGATATGTGTTATGACTATATAACTTGTGGTTTTGGTCTCTTTATTTTATATGATGAAGACTTTGTTTGATTATAAATGTTAATTGACTATGTATGACTCAACTTGAGTCGAATACTTTATTGACTCTAATTTGATTTTTAATGTCAATGATTATCAGATGGGTGATTTAACTATTTGCCATTGTGATAGTTGTTATATATTTGATCTTATGGGATTTCGACATTATAGTTATATTTACAAGTTTATATCTTTTGATTTACTTATGTGAAATGATTGATTTAAAATCTTGTTTCAAATTTGATTATATGTGGCAGTTGAATGTTTAGAATTCATATTATATAAATGTTGAGAAAACATGAATTACAATATGAGATGTTTCCTTTAGTTTATTCTATGATGTAAATATTAATTATTTGGTTGATAGTACTAATGTGTTAGCATGTTTGACATTGTGAGTGTGCAAGTACTGAAGGTGGAAGGGTGGTTGAGGTAGAGGATTTTATCTCCTCAATAGGGTTGGCTCAAAAAATTGTATGGTGTAGTCACACACAACACACAGTTAACGTATTTTATTTTAAATAAGTCATTTTCTTGATTTTTACATCTAGTTTAATTATATGGATTTGTACATGCATAGAGTGGTGAGAATAATTCATAATTGCCAATTGCTTTCGAATTATTATAAGTTAAATTTTAAAATAAATATCATACACCAAATTTATTTTCCCTTAGTAATTACAAGCATGAATTCAGAATGGAAATAGTTAGTTGGGAAATTAAATGGTAATTAATAGTTTTCATATTAGGAAGATGGTGGCCATGAATTAGTAAAATTGAAATTAAAAGAACTGTGAGTATTAAAAACTTTGTGGAGTCAAGTGTAAGTTTTATGTTATCAATTAGGTAGTAGAAAAAGAATGGTGTGAAACTTTCATTAAATTCCATCACATTTTATGACAAGAAATAGGGAAGAGAATATGAAAATTAACAATATTGTATTCATTGATTATTAATTTCCTATTGTAAATAATTATTAAACTACCAAAAATAAATTCTCAGCTAATATCCAAAAATAACACAATTGCAACTTCACCAATAAAATACGGTAATAAATTCACAACACAAAGAACACAATATTTTTGGATATTTAAATTGTCCCTAGAAAAAACCCTAAGGGAAAACCATTTCTATATATGGAAAATATATTAACTTCAACAAATCAGAAGATACAAAATTTCTTGCCTCTCACTGACAAAATTCAAACAACCTCCTAATTTCTCCTGTTGATATTCCCCACTACTATCCCAAACGCTATCACTACACCCTTTCTAACATTACAAGACCATTTTCAATCACCATAAATGCTTCTACAACTTGTTTTCCTTTTTTCTCCAAATGCCTCTCTTTGACCCCCCTTTTATACTAACTAACCAAGAGGTTTGTAAGAGCTTTTTGATCAAGACAAGCTAACCAAGAAGTTTCTAATTGCTTCTTAACAAAAACCTAACCAAAAATTTACTAGTTGCTTCTAGAAGGATTCAATTAATTAACAAATATTTTCTAATTTATCACATATGGATGAATAGCTATCCAAGCTACCAAAAACTAACACTCCCTCCTAGCGAGGAAGCTATTCTACACATTATGAAGAAGATGAATTTTTCCTTATACAATGCCTAATCAAAATTTCTACTACCTGCTCATCTGTAGGTATGTACTATAGCTAAACAACCCCCCATTGTACATGATCTTTGATGAAGTGATATCTAATTTCTATATGTTTAGACCTATCATGAAACACTAGATTCACAGACAACTTGACACAACTTTGATTGTCATAGTGTATCATAGTAGTCTCAACCTTGTGACAAAATAAGGCTACTAACAATTTCCAAAGCCATATAGATTCACATGTCACCATGCTAGCTGCTATTTATTCTACTTCTATTGAACTTAGAGCCACATATTTCTTCTTCCTATCAAACCAAGATACAACTCCTAATCCCAAACTAAAACAACACCCTAAAGTACTCCTTTTGTCTGTTCTACTTTCTACCCAATTTGCATCAATATATCCTATCAATCTCATACCTTCACCTCATCATATTCAACTATACCACACAAGTAACAAAATACATGCTTGGCCACTATCCAATACACTATCTTTGGTTCAACCACAAACTGACTAAGTGAGTTAACTGTAAATGTAATATCTAGCCTGCAATTGACCAAGTGCATAAGTGAACCAATTATATACCTATATTAAATGGGATCTACATCATTCTCCTTAGATGTATCTACCTTCCTCTAATTTTTGATCATGGATGTGGACATGGCTTTGTAATCCTCCATCCCAAATCTCTTCAAGATTTCAATGCAATATTTCCCTTGAGCAAGGAAAATCTCTCCATCTATTTTCTATGCCTCCATCCCTAGAAAGTAGTGTGTAAGTCCTAAGTCCTTCATCTCAAACTATTTTGCAAGGTCCCTCTTGCAATATTCTATG
This sequence comes from Cupressus sempervirens, assembly GCA_028749045.1. Lineage (NCBI taxonomy): Eukaryota > Viridiplantae > Streptophyta > Pinopsida > Cupressales > Cupressaceae > Cupressus > Cupressus sempervirens. Next base: position 912,323,782 of record CM053785.1, read on the forward strand.
AGCCTTAGTGAACCTATAAGAAACAAGTCATCCACATAAAGAAAAAGAATGAGAGTATCACCACTAACCACCAAGTAGAAGAGCATTAGCATTTGATTCACTCTTTACAAAGCCCATTTCCTGCAAGTATGTGTTAAAGTGCTCATACCACACTCTGGGAGCTTGCTTGAGTCCATACAATGCTCTCTTCAATCTGCACACATGGGTCTCTTTGCTATGTGCTACAAAGCCTTCTAGTTGTTCTATGTATACCTCCTCCTTTAACTCACCTTTAAGGAATGTTCTTTTGATGTCAATTTGATGGATCTTCCATCTCATCTGTGTTGCAAATGAGATCATAGCTTGTATAGAAGTAAAACCTGGCCACTAAAGCAAATGTCTTCTTGTAGTTTATCCCCTCCTTTTAAGAGAACCCCTTGTCCATGAACCTTGCCTTATATTTCTTGATGCTACCATCTACACCATGCTTTATCTTACAGATCTGGCATCATCCAACAATTTCCCTATTTATTGGTCTAGGAACTACCTCACACACATCATTTTACATTATTAAGGAATACTCCTCAACCATGGCATCTCACCATGCCTGATGCTCTACAAACTCTTGATATCTGGAAGGCTCACTATCTACCAACTGACTAACTAGTGCCACATAGTCATTGAACTTGGCTGGTTGTCTCCACTATCTAGTACCCTTCCTAGGAGCTCCCACAAACTCTTGAGTATACCTTAGTATCTATTGAACCTCACAGTTCCCACTGCCAAATGTAGAGGATGAAATATTAACCTCTTAGTCTTTTAGATTCATTTCCTATTGCACCTATTGCTCGATGCTCTATGAACCTTCACCACCTGAGCCTACACTTGTACTAGTAGCTGTACTTGTGCTTTGGTGCCTTTGGCTACGCCTTGGAGCTCCTGCTGGCCACTTACTTTGATCATTTACTAGAAAATCTCTAGACCTTCTAAATGTCTTGTCCTCCATGAACTTAAAATCATGTTTGATAAAAAATCTTCTTGTCTCGAGGATAAAAAAGCCTATATACCCTTGAGGTTTCACTATACCAAACAAAGTACCCCCTCTCTATAGCCTAATTTAACTTGGTACATGTTGTAGACACCTAAAAACCTTTAGAAAATAAAGTATTTTTATTTTCTGAAAAAGTCCTGATGACATCATCATTTATTAATTAATTAATTAATTTTTATGCCATTAAATCCCTTTATCTTAATTAAAAATATTTAATTAAGAAATCCCTCCCAAAAATGTTTAAATCTTATTTAAACATTATTTCCGTATTTATTAATTATTTAATTAATAAATTGACCAAAAAACCCAAAATAAATAAAAAAATTATTTTTTGCCCAAAACTTGGCCAATTTTCTTAAGACCACTAACCTCTTCCAAAATCTTCTAATCCTTCTTTAATTTTGATTAAAGGCTAATCCCATCATTTCCTACCCCTAATCCCAACTCAAAATATTTAATTAAGATTAAATATCAATCTTCATGTTTATTAAAAAAGTTTTAATAAATATCTCCTCAACCCAAACCCTTGAAATAAATAAAACTTTATTTATTTCTTAAAAATCTAATTTATCCTCATCCTAAGAAGTTCTAGACTCTTCTAGAAAGTCTTCATCCTCATCCTAGGAAATTCTAGACTATTCTAGAAAGTCTTTATCCTCATCCAAAGTCTAGACTCTTCTAGAAGATGTCTTTAAACCTAATCCTAATCCCCTCCTAACCTTGTCACATTCCCTAAACATGGGTTAAGACTTACTAACCCAAGCCAAATTTAACAAATATCTCCTCCTTCACCCACCCTCATTAAATGCCATCCACTTGCCTATCCCTAAGCTAATCCTAAACCATCCTAATCCATCCTCTAATCATTTGCACAAGCCTAAGCAAGCTTAAAACCCTCCTAATCAAGTCCAAGTCAAAATTTCTCTCATCACCCTCAAAATATCTCAACCATAAAACTTTATGAAGTCCACTAGGTCATAAATGACTCTTACAAGCCCTTTTATTGCTCTTAAAAGTCATTATGAGGGTCTTTATGAGGATTTTATCCCTTGAGCCTCCTTTGTTGACTCATCCTTCCCCTTTCCTCCATCCTCTCATCATGTGACATGTGTCACTCCTTGATTGGCTATAAGGAAGCACAATCCATGTGCTCTCCTCTCATGCAATCTGAGCCCTCCATAAGCTTTTTCCCATCCTTGCATCTTAGCCCTCAATCCCTCAAGCCTCTTGCCTATAAATTGGATCCTTTCCCTTTGTAAAAAAAAAACAATCCATGAAGTAAAGTTATAATGCTATTTTGAGAGCCAAATCCATACTAAAGCCATCTATCCACACCAAAAATCCACAATCATCCATTGAAGCCTTTGGAAGCATATTGAGCATACATCCTATCTATTTAGACAAAGCTACTCAACAAGAGAGCTTCTCATTGAGAGAGCCCATTAATGGCTCATATTTTCAATTGAGAGCTCATCTTAGTCTATCTTGAAGTTTATGAATTTTGTTTAGTTTGTAGAAGCTTTATTTAAATTTGGTTTCTATTAGCATACTAACATTGCTCATATACATTTTGGCACGCCCGGTGGGACCCCGCATGGGTCATCTTCATTAGCTTTTTTAGTCAAGTTTTGTATGTCATTTACTAATTTTGGCTAACTTTTCTTTTTTTTGTGATTGGTAGGATTGTATAAATTGGTTTTGTAGGTCCACATGAGCATGAAAAAGACAAAGGAACTCATAATCTATCTCATAGTGTTTGCAGATTTTTCAAGCTTATAGGTGGACAAAGCAATTGGAATTCTTCTTCCTCTTCTTGTCTATATTCTTCTTATTCCATCTACTTCTTCTTCTTCTTCTTGTGGGATATCTTGGCCATTTTTTTTTAAGGAAGCAAAATCATACACACTTCTTTTTAGTGCTTAAAATGAACCCCCAAATCATACTTAAATCCATTGAAAAATTAAAAATTTGCAAAAAAGAAAAAATCTTTTAACAAGTGAAACTAAACCAATCTAATCATTTGCATCCTTGCAATATCAAGGTTTTAGATGCATTCATGCAAAATTAGGAACACTTCATTTTTGGGAATTTAAAAAGAACTTCAAGTTTCCATTTCAAAAGGTTCAAAATCAACACTAAGTGCACACTAAAGTTCTTTTAAAAAATCTCATGAAAACTAAGAGTCCTAAATGGTTGCCAAAAATTGTCCTAAAAGCTTTGTTATTTGTTCCAAAAAAATGTCTTATTGCAAAATCTTGAATGTTTCTTAGGTTTTTCATGCATCAAAATAATCTAGGAATATCATTTTTGGGCTTAAAATATGCAAACTAGAACACAAAATCTTGAATGAAAACCAAAGTCCAAAGAGTCATTTTCACTTTTGAGTCCAAAACAATCTTGAATGATCTAAGGTTAAAACAAAGCACGTCAAAGTTCTTAAAACAACACACAAAATCTCAATCTTGAATGCTCAAAAGAAAAAACTTGAATGTTTAATCACTTGTCTTTGAATGCATGTTGCTAAAATCAAACTCCACTCACTTGGGTTTTTAGTGGTTTTTCTAAGTTAGAAAATTCTTTGAATGCACATTAATCTCACTCACACTTCATTTGGGCATAAAAATTGGACAAATCTTGACGTGGAGGGCCTCCGGGCGCGCGCTTGAAATCGAATCTCACACACTTTTGTTTTGGGCTTAAAATAAACTCACACTCAATCTTGAATGCCTAACAATCAATGAACATCGCATGGTTTTGACGCATTTTCAATGACGCTAGTATTTCTTATGTTGACGATCTCTCGACTTCCATTATGCTAACGACACTGTCAAATTGGAATGAACATTGTATGCCATAATCACAAGTGTCTTTAATCATAGCTTACAAAATCTAAATCATCAATTGGAATGAATGCGTGTCTTTTAAAGCCCAAGATCATGTATGTGGTCTTGTTTTACAATTTTTAGGAGTCCTACTTGGGGATTTCATCACCCCTTGGGATGACCTCAACTCCAGCGTTCTGGCAGAGTATAAAAATCGGGAGGTGAATCCAAAGACACCTCTCTTGGGATCAAGATTTTGTCACTCAGGCTAAGCCTCAAGGAACTTTATACCCTTGAGAAGTGAAAGAGGAGAAGTGGGTTACCGCTCCTCTCGGCTGTGTGACATCTTTTTGGTCTCATCTACGGATTTGGGCCTCACGTACCTTGCGTATATCGAGGGCTCCCTAGCTAAACCAAATTTCATCCTTGTGGAAAGCTTCCTAGGATGTTGGTGTGTTTGACGTGCTTGCTCCAAAATTTTGTCTGCTTGTTTGTTCCTAGCTTTTGAATGAATGTTTGCTAATTTTGGTCGAAATCCCAGAAAAGTAGAAATCTCCTAGCTCAAGGCATACTTAGCATAGTCACTGCCTTATCAAAAAATTATCCAAGCTCCCCCGCTACAACCGAATCTATCTAGTTCTTTGCCTTAAAACAATCCCAAATCCAAAGTCCATCCAAATCATCCCCCTAGCCAGCTAGCAATCCAATCCAAAATCACCCAAGCCTTTAAAGAGTTGTTGTTACTCTGCCAGAGTTTTCTATCCAATCAATCCTACCAATCAACCAATCTCACCAAGGTTATCCCTCTGACAGAGCATTGTCTAGGGTAATCTAGCTTTGTCACTTGCATCCCTCATCACCTTGAGCTAAAGGTTGGGATCCACAAGTGGTCAATCTCGTGTCATGCCCATAGGATCATTAGTCTATCCTCAAGTTGACATAGCCACCACCAAATCCAGCACATAGGAAAGCAAAACTCTCACTTTTTTACAGCATACCCTTGAAGTCTTCCACCCACAAGACAGCCAAAAATCTCCAGCCAATCCTCCTTAGGTCTGTCATGCAACTTTGACTCTCCCTAGGAAATCTTTCATCAGCCAATCCAAAATCTGTGCTTAATCCAAATCCAACCATGAGCTTCCGTGTTCATCCATATGCAAGACCCCATCCCCATCAAACTCATCATCAAAGCATGAAGTACCAATCCTATCATGATGTCTTTGGTCGCATTTTCCTTGCTCCCACCACCTCCTATTCCAATGATGATGAAAATCTTGTTGACTATGACGGGTATATTGAAAGCCTTAGAAACATTCCCCCAAGAATCCCCCAAAATCTAAGAGTTATTCCAAACTATCTAGTCATGCCATCTGATATTCCAGCTTCCCCTCCATCACCCCATCAACCAAGCTTCCAATCTTCCACCCCCATCACACTAGCTATTCCTATCAATCCACCTCCACCTTCGACACACGAGTCTCCAAGGAATCTCCTAGAGGAAATATAAGAAAAGTTACCTCCAACAGTCGATAATCCATGTCATCTAGTCCAACCATGTGAAGTAGTCAGTGATGAAGCTTCCCCATCTATAATATCACCTCCATCTCCCATAGCTATCATCCCCATACCATCCATCAAATTGCTTAAAATCCTTCCACTTCCCGCAAGCATCAAAATCCCACCACCTATCAAATCCCTCCAAATCCTATCCACATCGCTTCCAAGCATTTCCCAAATCTCTCGTAATGACCCTTATGCATCCATCTTCTACTCACCCATCTCCACTACTGAATCTCCCATCTATCCATCCACTGCCTTTGAAGAATCCATCCCTTCACCTCCTATCGCACCATCAACTCCAAACCAATCCTATCAAGATCCTGCCCAAAAGCATGTTGACATCCCCCAAAGCATAAATGAAGATATCATCATACCATGTCTTCCATCCATAGTGCAGTCACCATCTCCTCCATCTCCAAAACCTCAAGCCATATCTCCTCCACTACAAGATATCTTGTCATCCCACCAGCTACATCAAGATCCTATCCTTCCATCTCCCCCACTCCATGCTTCCATCTTACCACCTATCCAAGCTATTCCACCATCTATAATCTACCCTCTTGGTTCACTTACATTCATCCACGGTGGCCCTCTCTTAGCAAAAGAATTAAGAATAGTATCTCCCCATTGCAATACACCTAATAAATCACTTCTACCATTTTTTGCAAGCAAAAAGTTTCCTCAGCTTGTTCAAATGCTCAATCGATGGCATTATCAAGGTCAAGGTTTAGGACCACAAGAGCAAGGAATCAGAGAGCCTATTATTGTACAAAAAAAATTAAGATTTCATGGTCTTGAATATGTATCCAAAGGCTCACCATCTAAAGGTGTTGGTACACCACACCCCCAAACCAAGCCTATCTCCAAGCCCACCATGCCAGCCTCCCATCACTCCTTCAAGAAATCTTATGTCATCCCCCCTCCACCATCTTTGCAACCCAAAACAACCTACCATATCCCCCCTTCATCCGCTAAATCCATTTTTGGTCCCTATGTCCCAAAATCTACCATCCTCCATCGTCCTATCAGCCATCATAAAAATCCTATTCCATCCATTTCTATGCAAGATCAACAAAGGCACATATCAGGGCACATCATCCATCATCATCCCCCTACATGCTCTTTCATATCCTCTCCATCTCACAAAGCTTCTCCTAACCATCTTTCCAAAGCTTACCACATCAATGTGAATGCCAACTTCAAAATGCATAAAGCTAAAAATCCACATCCTAGGAAATCATATGTCTATTCTAAAAGACATACTCCAAAAAGGCAAAATCCAATCAAAGAATGCAAAACAATGCAAAAGCCTATGAAAAGAAAATCCAAAACCATGTGGATCCCCAAGAAAAAAGTTGAAACCCAATGCATAATGGCATCCACCATTGCCAATCCACCATCTAGTGACTCATGTCCCCCATCTCCTAACTCCATCTTGGGTGCCTATATCCCCAAGCACGCTTTCACAAATCCTCCATCACGCCCGCATCTACCATCTATACCCCATATGCTCTTTTTACACCCATTCCAAGATGTGCCAATGTTGCTCTTGCAAGCATCCCCATCTCATGCTCCTTTCCATCATTTTCATCCCTCCATCTCCTACCATCAATCCCATCTAATCCGATCTATTGCATAAATCACACATCCAGTGTACCAACAGCTAGCAACAAAATTGAACATTCCAACAGCCAGTGAAAAATCCCAAAAAAGCCAAAATAGCTGAACAAAGCCAAAATCCTTCCAGCTAAGTCCAAAGTCAAAAAGTCAAAAAAGAAAAGAAAAATAAAGCGTCCACTGGTGAAAACTTGGCAATTCAAGCGCCTTGGACAAGTACCATGATGAAAACTTGGCAAACAAGCGTCATGCGTAATCCCGCCATCCCCAGCTTAGCCTATCACCCTCATGCTTTTGGTCATCTCTTGACATCCAACTCCATCTTCCAATCTATCCACCTATCCTCCATCCTCCAGCTTCCATCTCACACCATCTACTAATCTTATGCAGCTTCATCCAATCATCTCAGCTATCATCCATCTCCCTAGCCCCTTCAGCTTTTTCCATCCTAGCTTCAATCCTATCACATCCATCATAAGACCTCCTTCCACATGTTATCTTCTGATTGGGGGCACTATATTCTTTGGAGATCTTGTCTTGTCCATCCTCCCTTGTCATTGGTATCTAGCTCTAGGCTATCCTCATGCAAAACCAATGTCATCTCTTTATATCCATCATAATCTTAGCTATCTACCATCCTATCCAGCCATCTCATCCTGCTCCTCTAGCTATCCTTGGTCACAAAATCTCTCATCATCATTGAATGCATCCTACCAAATCCATATCTTTCGCTATCACCCCACCCTTAGCTTTCTCATCTTGCACAACATTGAACCATCCCGCTATCCTATCATCCTGAGCTTTTGCCTGCTTGTAACTATCTTGGTCCGTTAGCTTGTACCATATCTTGGTCTGTCAGCTTGTACATCCTCTTTAGCTTAGTACCATTGCATCTATCCAGCGTTCATGTCAGTTTGTCCTTGATCAGCATCTTGCACCCATCACACATCTTGGTTAGCTATTCCAATGCATCCTTTAGCTAGATTTCCTATCACCAAAGTATTATCTTTCTTAGTTCAACTTGCCAGACACATCACTCATCCAAATCCACCAGCTTAGGTGCTCTCCGATAGGTCCTTGCAGGATATAGCTTTCCTCATGTCTGATCTTGGTCCGTTAGTACCTCATCCTACCCATCTCGTTGGCAAACGGTTCTCTTTTAGATTTTTGCTTTCTTTTGATTTGGACTCTTCCCTATTGGGTCTTGAAATATCTTTTCCAAGCAATCTCCTTGTTCCCTCCTCAAGGTTTCCATGATCTTCCATATCATGGTATACTATGAATGGGGCAATCAGAGCGTAAGGTCTTGATCATGTCTTTTGCTTGTTTTCTTTTTTGCTTGTGGGTTACCCAGTGTCGTTTCCACACTGCTTCCTCTGGGATTCATGTGTGATACTGGGGCAACCCTTGCGTGTTTGTTTTGAGTCAGTTTGTCAGTCCTCTGGACAGTTGGTGAAAAGGCCTTGATGTTCTTGGTAACCTTGGCAATTAACCAATAGTCCTATAGAAAATCTAGTGCTCAACTACATGGTGGTACTTCTCTTTGAAGTATCCCCCTGCTCAAAAAGCTTCAATGGTTTTCCTTCATCTCCATTATCCCCCATCCATATCCAGCATCCGTCTCTCCTACCCCAGCTTATGCATCAGTATCTCTTTGAATCACTCATCACTCTTAGCTTTAGGGATCCACAATCCTAGTCTTAGGGATCCACCAATCCAAATCAATCCACCAAGCCTCATCTTTCGAGATCCACAATCCTAGTCCTAGGGATCTCCGAAACCTATCTTCCACCAATCTGACTCTTTGAAATCCTGTTGCATCAGCTTTTTTAATCCCCTCATCCATCTCCCTATCCTGGACTCCTTTTTATAGCGCTCCGCTCCTTCATCCTCCACCTTCCCAAAAGTCTTAAGCTTGCTTCCTCTTGTGCATCTGATTCTCCTTTATCATTCTCCCATAGTGAGAGTTTGAGCTAATTCAGCCCCTTCTCTTTGCCAATCTGAGTTTCCTTGCTCATCTGAGATTCTTGTACTTTTCAAGAAGCCATCGAGCCTCACTTTCTCTCCCCGCCGCCTTCTTGAGGGGGCATCTCACAGTCCATTCTCTCCTCTTCTACTCTAGCCTTGGGCATCTTATTTTCTTATCTTTGATGCCATGCCACTTGCAACATCACATCAAAGAGGGGCAAAATGTAGACACTTAAAAACCTTTAGAAAATAAAGTATTTTTATTTTCTGAAAAAGTCCTGATGACATCATCATTTATTAATTAATTAATTATTTAATTAATTAATTAATTTTTATGCCATTAAATCCCTTTATCTTAATTAAAAATATTTAATTAAGAAATCCCTCCCAAAAATGTTTAAATCTTATTTAAACATTATTTCCTTATTTATTAATTATTTAATTAATAAATTGACCAAAAAACCAAAAATAAATAAAAAAATTATTTTTTGCCCAAAACTTGGCCAATTTCCTTAAGACCACTAACCTCTTCCAAAATCTTCTAATCCTTCTTTAATTTTGATTAAAGGCTAATCCCATCATTTCCTACCCCTAATCCCAACTCAAAATATTTAATTAAGATTAAATATTAATCTTCATGTTTATTAAAAAAGTTTTAATAAATATCTCCTCAACCCAAACCCTTGAAATAAATAAAACTTTATTTATTTCTTAAAAATCTAATTTATCCTCATCCTAAGAAGTTCTAGACTCTTCTAGAAAGTCTTCATCCTCATCCTAGGAAATTCTAGACTATTCTAGAAAGTCTTTATCCTCATCCAAAGTCTAGACTCTTCTAGAGGATGTCTTTAAACCTAATCCTAATCCCCTCCTAACCTTGTCACATTCCCTAAACATGGGTTAAGACTTACTAACCCAAGCCAAAGTCAACAAATATCTCCTCCTTCACCCACCCTCATTAAATTCCATCCACTTGCCTATCCCTAAGCTAATCCTAAACCATCCTAATCCATCCTCTAATCATTTGCACAAGCCTAAGCAAGCTTAAAACCCTCCTAATCAAGTCCAAGTTGAAATTGCTCTCATCACCCTCAAAATATCTCAACCATAAAACTTTATGAAGTCCACTAGGTCATAAATGACTCTTACAAGCCCTTTTATTGCTCTTAAAAGTCATTATGAGGGTCTTTATGAGGATTTTATCCCTTGAGCCTCCTTTGTTGACTCATCCTTCCCCTTTCCTCCATCCTCTCACCATGTGACATGTGTCACTCCTTGATTGGCTATAAGGAAGCACAATCCATGTGCTCTCCTCTCATGCAATCTGAGCCCTCCATAAACTTTTTCCCATCCTTGCATCTTAGCCCTCAATCCCTCAAGCCTCTTGCCTATAAATTGGATCCTTTCCCTTTGCAAAAAAAAACAATCCATGAAGTAAAGTTATAATGCTATTTTGAGAGCCAAATCCATACTAAAACCATCTATCCACACCAAAAATCCACAATCATCCATTGAAGCCTTTGGAAGCATATTGAGCATACATCCTATCTATTTAGACAAAGCTACTCAACAAGAGAGCTTCTCATTGAGAGAGCCCATTAATGGCTCATATTTTCAATTGAGAGCTCATCTTAGTCTATCTTGAAGTTTATGAATTTTGTTTAGTTTGTAGAAGCTTTATTTAAATTTGGTTTCTATTAGCATACTAACATTGCTCATATACACATGTATCACCTAAAATATGACAATATGCCAAACTCCCAAATATTTTGAAATGGCTAACATCAGGCTTCTTTCCTATGAAAGCTTCCTCTGGTGTCATCCTCCCTAGTACCTTGCATGGAATCCTATTCTAAATGTAGACTTCCATACTACATGCTTCTACCCATTAGTAGTGGGGAATATCCTAGTCATGTAGCATAACTCTTGCCACCTCCAATATAGAATGATTCTTCATCTCAATAACTCCATTCTATTGTGGACTATAAGGAATAGTCCACTCTACCTTGATTCCTTCCCTAGTATAGAACTCCTAGAATTTATTCCTTTGTACTCACCTCCATTGTCTGACCAAAGAACCTTTAACTTCTTTCATGTCAAGTTCTCTACTAAAGCCTTGAGCTCTTTGAACTAACTGAAAACTTCATTCTCAGTCTTCAAGAAGTATATCCAGGTCTTCCTAGAGAAATCATCAATAAAAGTAACATAGTACACATATCCTCTAAGAGACTTTGTTGAAAGTAGTCCACGTACATTTGAATGCACTAGATTAAGAATACCTTCAGATCTAGTGTCACTCCTTGGAAAATATGCTTCTGCAAACTTCCCCAACACACATCCCTTACATACATCATCATGCTTTGTGGTCACCTCTGGAACATCTATCACCATCTCACAAATCCATTTGAGTGCTCCATGATGAATATGTCCCATGCTCCTACACCATATCTCTTCAAGATCCCTAGGACTACAACTTCTCATGAGTGCCTTAGGGGTATCAAACCACAACCTATAAAGGCAACCACTCCTAACTCCAATAGTTATGGGTGATTTCTAATCCTTGTGCTTAATGAAAACATATGTCCCTCTAAAGAGGACATTATACCCCCTATCCGTAAGAATAGATACATAACTCAAATTTATACATAAGCCTAGCACATGCAATACATCATGAACTCAAATTATCTTTCCATTCTCCATCTGAAACATAACAATCTCTGTCCCAACTGGGTTGAGTTTGGACAAGCTTCCCATAGAAACCTAGATATTGGTGTTCTCCTCCTTATGACTAGAGAAGTAGTCTCTAACTCTTGTCATATGAAATTATGCCCCACTATCTATATACCAGATAGTCTGTGAGGTTGAGATCACCATACAAGCTATAAGTGCAAACTCATCTTCCAATCAATTGGAGAGTTCTTCTTCACTTGCTGAAGCTGTGAATTGCTTCTTTTCCTTCTTCCTTTTTGGGAAATCACTAACATAGTGACCATACTCATGAAATCCAAATAAATTGATCTTAGAAAGGTCTTTCTTCTTCTCACTTTGTGAATTCGATCCTTTGCTTTTTTTTCCCTTTCCCACTAGGGAAACATTTGTGTATTCCACCTCACTTTTCTAACTCTTGTTTGCCCCATTGACAAGACTTAGTCTAAACTCTTCCTTAGTGAGATCAATCCATAATTGATCCCAAATTGGTAAGGTATCTCATCTACTAACAACTTGAACAAAGACACTCCATTTCTCAGTAAACCCATTTAGGGCTATTCTCACTAGCTCTTCATCACTGGGACTATCTCCAATAGGTGCTAACTTGTCCTTGACAATTCTAAGAATTGTGAGGTAATTTCTAACATCTTCTCCCTAATTCATTTTAGTATTATTCAATTTCTCTCTAATAATCATCTTCTTGTTGGTGGTAGCATTTTGGTACAGATTCATAATTTGACATCCCACATCTTCTTCACTGTGTCTAGGTCTAAGATATGTGGAACAATATGGTCCCTGATACCATCAAGGATAATCCTCCTTGCCTTGGCATCATCTTTCTTATATGTTACAAGCTCTGCCACATCCATTGGTATAGGTATAACACTAGTAACATAATCCTTGATACCATTCTCTTCAAAAAAAAAAAGAAATTCTGGCCTTCCAGACACCAAAATTCAAGGCACCATCCAATCTGTCCTGATCTCTCAAACTAGCTGAAGCCATCTGAAGGGATTAAAACAATAATAATTCTAAAGAGATCACACTAGGTTCAGGACTAATCTGATAACATGTGAAAATTAACACTATTGCATTCATTGATTATTAATCTCCTATTATAAATGATTATTAAAGCACTAAAAATAAATTCATAGCTAATATCAAAAAATAACACAATTGAAACTTCACCAATAAAATACTAAAGTAAATTCACAAGACAAAGAACACAATATTTTTGAACAAATTGTCCCTAGAAAAACCCCTAAGTGTTAACTAGTTCTGTAGATTTAAAATATATTAACTTTAGCAAATCAAGATATACAAAATTCCTTACCTCTCACTGGTAGATTTTAGACAACCTCATAATTTCTCCTACTGATATTCCCTACTACTATCCCCAATGCTATGAATGCACCCTTGGTAATGCCGCAAGGCAATTTTTTGTCACTACAAATGCTTCTACAACTTGTGTTCCTTTGTTTTCCAAATGCCTCTCTTGAACACCCTTTTATACTATCTAACTAAGAAGTTTCTAGTTGCTTCTTGATCAAGACAACATAATGAAGAAGTTTCTAATTTCTACTAGGAGTCAATTAATTAAAATATATTTGCTAATTAATCACATATAGATGAATAGCTGTCAAAGCTACCTAAAACTAATAGAGTAGAGCTAGTTCAAAAGGGAGTAGCAAGTAAGGAGAGAGGGGGAAATATTTTGACAAGATACATTGATCTAGAGAGAAGACGATATCTTCCTTAGTATGAAGAGCTCACTCAATTTCCAATGAGAGGAAGGTTGTAGAAGTTTTGGAGCAAGGGAATACAAAGGTGATAGGAAAGTTACGATTGGAGGGTGAAATTTTGATTTAAAAGAGCAGCTTGAGGGACTTAGTGTTTTCCACAACATCTAGGTTCTTTATTATTATTATTATTAATTTATGATTAGTATGCTAATAAAATAATATGGTAGTTCATTGTAAACTGTGTCCATTTATTTAGTCTAGATAAATAAATATTAGGAGAAAAAATCCCTTAGATGGGATTTTCTTTTCTAGTTGTAAATACCTAGTTTCATTGTAGAAGGCTACTAGTTGTCTCTGTTAATGTATGAGAATATTTTTTTAATACAAATTCATTCACCAAGTATAGGATTAGTCAAGCACAAAATTGTCTCTCGCAAATTTCACCTTAGTCGATAGCTAATAGACAACTAGTTCTTACTCCCATCTTAGATAATGTTTAAGGATATTGTAGCTGTATCAATGTTTAATTTTAATGTATGATTTTATCGCATCTCCTGGATAACACTAGTGTATTTTTTTTTTGCTGAAAATCTTTAATTCATACAATTTTCCGCCAATTCTATTTCTATTTATTTTAATTTACATCTTACTAGGCATTTTCTCTCACAATTTATTCCATTGTTTAAAGCAAAATGAAAATTTTACCAAGCCATTTACCTTGTCAACCTTACGAACATATTTCTCTTCTTAGAAAGACATGGAGCAACTCTTTTCTATTATTGTTTGCTTATTTGAACACTATCATCTATAAAAGCAACAAACATTGTACAAAGTTTCTACAGCTTGTTTCTTGGTTTCTCAAGCTTTTGACAGTTGGGATTTTTTCCTATACCTAAGCCTTGATGAGTTTCTTTAGTAGTTGCCAAATTTTTATTTTATTTTAATGAACAATTTTAAGTATTGAGTTTACATTTCATCAAACCCTACCCTTAATTATTTGTTTCTTTTATGAAATTTCTTATCTATGTTTTAGCTACAGAAAAATAACATATGTAGTTATTAAATGTGACAAAAATTTAATTATTGTCTTGTGGGTATCAAAAAGACGTAAATATTTTTACAAGATACAACTTTATATATGTATATTCTAAAGTTTTTTTAAAAATATATTTTAATTGGATGGTCACATCCCTTAAGAAAATACACCAGAATGAGTAAACTATGTAGAAATTTCCTAAACTTGTACAAAAAATTAACTAAATTTGAATAAAAAACCATGTATGAGAAATCAAACCAAATTAAATTTCAATTCACAAGTTAATTTTGTGAAGAATCAAATTTGTCTTATTGTTTACTTATTCTTGAGAGCATATGTAGCATTGGGTTACTTAAGATTGTTTGAGTTTTAATTTTACCTATTTAATAAATGAAATTGATAGATTTGTTTATATTAAAAATGTTTTAGTATTTGTACATTCAAGATCTCAAAGGTTATCATAGGAGAGAGATATTTACTAGTTTTCCTTAAGATAAATGGGAAATGGAAATTGACTTTTAGGAGGGGTGTTGAATGTGGATCCAAAGAGTAGGGTAGTTAAATGGTTATCAAATGATGATTTTGGTTATTCTTTGCCTACTACCTACTAGTCTTTTACAACTAAAATAGTTCATGATGCTTGGCCAATCTCGGTGTAAAAAATTTATGCATATGATTGAAATGGATTTGGTTATTTTAAATTATTTTCCCTCTTCCACATCCTTGTGTATGTTTCTACTAGATAGATGTGTAAGTAGATTAGGCACTTGGCTGCACCAGATTCTTGTGATCCAATTGTGCTGAGTTGCTAGCCTTCTCATGCCAAGATCAAGTAGTTCTTTTTAACTAAATAATCGTGGGGAGCTAATCACTCCATGGTTGGGTAGTAAAAGTGCCTGGACCACTCTTTCATCTCATGATAGTAGGTGGACAGTGTTCCGATAGCTTGGAGATAGGACTACGTGGAGATGGACACTAAGGTTTGATGGCATGTTATTTATATATTTTATGTTATCATATGATTTATACCATATGATTGACTAATGTTGTACTTATGTTCAACTTGTAGGTCAACATAGTTTGTGACATAAAATCGATGTGTTATATGTATATTCTAGTATCTTATGCTTTTGTAGTTTCAACATGTGGCTGGCTTGTAATAGAAACAAATGAAATTAATTATGTAAAAAATTATGATATTTGTGATGAAATGTTTCATTTTTGTGACTCGTTTGAGTATCACTGTAATTAATTTTTCAACTTTGATGAAATGGGAATAAGTGATTATGCAAATGTAGTTGACATTTGACATTTGAATTTTCAATTTCAGTTTTCCACATTTTATGATTATTTTGCATTTGTGGAAATTTTAGAGAATTTGGTTTTTACACACGTCAAATTTTAATTCTAATGCATGTGAAATTAGATTGGAATTCTGTCTATCCCATTAATATACACTTTTCCCGTATGTGAAAAGTAAATGCCAATAAGATGATTAATGTTCCAAAGGCATATAAATAAAAAAGCATGTTAGTTAGACTTTAGGATTATAAACATCTCCTCATTCTCATAAAATTTGTGTGCATAGTGTAGAATAGAGAGAGACAGGATCAAAATTGATCAATTACAAAATCTAACTGATAACTTTGAGTCATTGCATATAATTTCTTTGACAAGAGATGTAGGATCATATGCATAAAAAAAACCTCATTGTACCTTCTAACACTAAAACATGTAAGGTTTCACATTTACAACACAATAATTTTTCCTTAGATGTGCACTAGATGAATCCGATGTAGAAATAAATACACTCATTTTTCTCTACTGCAACCTAAGATTTATAAGATTTATATACTTTTGTGAGATTTTTGACCATTTTTAATTATTAATGAAGGAAAATCACTTATACATTCATGTGATTCGCTCCATAGTCTACCAGTTCATAGCTAAAGTGTGTAAGGGAGAACAATTGAACACATACATCATAGCTATATTGAGTTTATGAGTGCAACCAAGATGAACTATTCAATATTTTTATGTAATATTTTGAACCTCTTAGGAAACCTAAAACTATTCCATCACACAACATATAAATTTTAAGGCTACGCCAATTTCCTAGGATGCCAGAGATATATTAAAAGGAAGATTTTATTGAATAATTCTTACATTGAATAAATTGCAAGTCAACAATTTCACATAACTATTAAATTGAGGGGTTCATTATGGTAAAAAATTGGAAGTGATAATCATAACATAGAAATAGTTTGACAATGTCTGCCAGACGGTTGTTTAATCATGTTCAATTCCTAAACATTAATGCAAAACATTTTATTTTACTGTGAATTAGGCTTGGCTAATTTTTTTTCTTTAGGGATGAAAATAGAGTTATAAACTAATTTTTATTTTGCTAGGAATTATGGGGATGTATGCAAATCTTGTGAGTGTCGATGAATGTAAGCCTTTGGTTGTTAAAAATTAATTCTGAATCAAAATGTTTTAAATTAGTCCGTTGTAATTAGCCATTGATATGAAAGGAGGGAAATGTAAAGGTCTATTTTGTTCTCCTTACATCTATGCAATTGGAAATGGGGAAATTATTTCATTCCCTACTCTTTTAATTTCTTATGCAAAGTATTTAGTGGCATTTTGATTAAGGCCAAATCTGAACAATGTTGCATAGTGACTAGAAATGTCACATAGGTGAACAAAAAAGGCTTCCATGTAACCATTATATAGTTTTAAAAGAAAAGTTAACAGTTTGGTTATCATAAATGTGAACAAACATTAACTATGTGAAATCAGTGGTGGAAAGGTAATTAAATTAGCCAATAGGAGGAGGGGATTCAAATAGGATTTTGGTGAACTCGAACATATAAACTACTAGGTTACTCTTAATGCACTATATTTTAGGGCTTATTTGGCAAAGGGAATACAGGAAAAATAGGCATATGTAAATTCTTAAAATTTTGAATTTTTCATTTGGATGCACCAAATAAGAATTTGAGCATGAAATAAAATAGGAATATGTATTCCAATTTTTGCCCAAACACGAGGTTTTGCAATTCCACCTAAATAGATGGAATTGAAATATTTATTCCTATTCCAATTTTATTTATTTTAGAAAACATAAATTTTTGGGTCCATGAATTCTCCATCAAATTTTGGCTGAACCAAATAGAGTATAGGAATATGTACCCCCATTTTCTATTCTAGAATAGCTATTCCTATTCCTGTAGCCAAACTGGCCCCTACAGAATAGAAATGTGTGTAAATATTATTTAATACTATCATGTACTATATGTGACTCATGCCGATTGTAAATGAAAACTAGTGTTTTTTCTATTATGAAATTAATAATTATCTTTGTCAACAACCTTATGCTTATCTTCCATTGCATTCCATTTTAGTTAGGGCAGCAAGAAGGTATAGATTGATGGCATGTATCTTGTTCCTCTTCATTCTGGTCTTAGGTTATTTACCAGATAAAAGTTACAAATAAATTTCCAATATTAGACATGTTATAGTAAAAATCAATGAGAGCATATTTTTTCTTGAGCTTCTCTCACACAAATTTTTTCGTATTACACTACACAAAAGAATAAATGGAACATATGCTCCATTTACTATTGTTAGGCATATGAAATGCATGTAAATGATTAGATTACCTTCCCAAATTGACTGTATTTCCAATGACAACAACCATAATATCAGCGAATTATTGGAAGCATGAAAACATGAATATTAGTGGATCATTAGAAGGTTGAATAGTATAAACTTTAATATTATACTAGCGAGTAATTAAGTATGTTAACAGTAATGGAGGTAGCATACCTCAAATATTATCCATCTATTTATTTTGCAATAAGAATTGATTAGAAAAATTCTATAATAGAATTTTTCTAATAATTTTTTTTCTAAATATAATTTGAAAAATGTTTTTGAATTAATTGATAGTAGACAACAAGATGGCAGGCTGACCCTGAAGTACAAAAACATTGACTAAGCAGCCAAAGGTAGCCCCCCTATCAACTAACCTAAACCAACTTTAAAATCCAAAAAAAAAAAACATGTTCATAGTTAGCTTAACAGTATTAGCAGTCTTTAAACTAATATGCATAATAGTCTATAAAATAAAATAGAAACCTTTACAAAAATTGCTGCTATGAGTCCTCTTAAATGACATAAACATAAATACCCCATGGGGTACTAAGTTCATAGATGTAATCATAAAAAAACAACAAAAGAAAAGATGCAAGTCTAGTGCCCTTTTCAAGGCCATAGTTTTCCTCCTTCTTTGGCACATCCTTGTCGGCATCCTCACCTTCCACTTTAATCAGTTTGTTGAGGATGATTTTTAACCAATCCTTAGCTAGGAAGCCATTGATGGAACAAGTGGTATTAGTGGTTTTTCCTAGGTCCTTTTCTTCTTTCTTTGCCTAAAAAAAAATAAAGGGTAGTGGCTGTGAGGTATATGACCTTGGTAGAAAACTCCACCAAGGTTTTGAACCTCTGGTAGATAACAATTTGGTTGTTGACTAGGTCCTTGTGAAAATTTTCAGCCTTTCCAATCTCACCTTGTTATGGCTATGCACACCATTCTTCCCATCACCTTTAAGGTTTTATTTTCTCGGGGAGGTAATATCATCTCCCCCATTCCTAGCCAGGGTAGCTTTAGGTTTGTCGAAGACATGGGAGGGACTTATAGGGCTTGGGGTAGGTTTTTTGTTCTAAGGAATTCTCTTCTTTTAAGACAGTTTAGCATCAGTTTCAGAGGAATTAGAGCTGGATTCATGCATCGGGGGTGACTTAAATTTTTCCATTTGGAGCCATTTTTTGAACCTCCTAGTATTTTTCTTACCCTATCTAGAGTCTGAATCTGACTCAATCACAGTAACCTCTAGGTTAATTTTGACATCAAGGGTTGGGGTTTTCATGAACTTCCTATGGCTAGGGCCAGAGCTAAGGTCAAGGAAGGCTTCGGGTTTGATTGAGACAAGGAGATTAATCAAAGCATGGATTCAAGGAAAGATGCTAGGTGTTAAGTTTTTTCATCATCCCCTAGTGGATGAAGTAAAGGTTTTCCCTTCCTCATATTAACCCCTTGCCTTAAGAATACCATCCTCTAGAAAATTCAATAATAGATACGAGAAGGGGAGGTGGTCCAAATTCCTTAAACGATTTAGTATGGGGAAATGGTACTAGTATAGTACCTAGAAATGGTCATCCAAGGTGATGTACCACATGATCACATAGCATATGATGTCCCGGGCCTTAGGAAGGCCACCCTAAGAAAACCCTCCATGCATTCTCTCTGGTTCCTCTTTGCCCTTGAATAATTTTAGGAGGATGGCTTCCTCATTGATCTTAGCTTGCCTCCACTAGTTCTTCCCTTCCATGGAAAATTCACCATCTCTCACAATGGTTTCTTTGAAAATATCAAAGCTCATGCTATTAATAGTCACCTTCCTATCCTTCCAAATCTAGAAGAATTGCATTGAAATAACCTCATCATGCTTCGTCATACCCTCCATTTACTATAGAAGGCCACCTTCTTGCCAGTACACCATTTCCACCTTGCTACTATGAATGCTATCATCCACACCCACCAGTTCAATTCAATCACTATTACCTATACTATCACTCAGAACAACCACTAATTCATCATACAACATAGCCTTGTTGCAAGTTTTGGCATTGATGCATATAAAATGAAAAACCTTAGAAAATAAAATGAAAAGGCATTGCATGACCATCATAAGTTTTTAATGTTTCTAGAAAATCAAAAAACCACTCTTCTCGGTACGTGTAAGAATTCTCTTTCCTATCATAAATGGGCATTGCTAGTTGTATCTTGTGTGACAATTCATTAACCTATCATTTTGATCACTACTATATCATTCACTACATCTTGCCAAATCTACCCTCTATGTCCATTTACAATAGTAATTAATTTTTACAACAACCAAAATGATAATGCAAATTAGTAAACAATTGTGCCAAAAACTCCCTTTATGAAGCGTCATGTTCATATGCCCACATGGAGAAAAGAAAGCCTACCACCCATTTTGGTTATTCATATGGAATTAATGAAGGTACACTCCCTTTCCATCACAACTTGAGTTGATGATTACAACCTTCTAATGTCATCCCATTCCACAAGGCATGTGACACCATGGCAAAATTTAGCCAGTCCATCTACCATCACATTTACCTCATGATATATATGGGCAATGTGGATCTCTTGGAAATCTTCCATAAACCTTCAGATTTCCTTCATTATAAATTTAATCGACCAATTGCTTCTTTCTTCTCTCTTAGTACCCTTAATCATTAACATTGAGTTACCCTCAATAGCCAGCTTAATGACACCTCATGCTGTCACAATTCTTAACCCACAGAGAAGTGCCATTGTTTTAGCTTAATTTTTAGAAACCCCTCCAAAATTTCTCATGTAGGTGACTATTGTATTTCTGATACTATTATGAAGGATACCACCAACTATAGTGCTACCCAACATAGTCGAACCATCAAAGTTTAGCTTAAGCTGGGGCGTGGGGATGCCACACTATCTTCATTTGAGTCAAAACTTTGGAATTATTGAATTGAACCACCATTGGGCCAATATTCCAAGCCAAATTCCATTTCATATCAAGCTTTCCTAGGGGTTTGGTTGGGGGGCTTCCACTGCCAAACTTGGCTACATTCTTTTAGAAGCCTAATGGTGATCTTGGCCACCGCTTGGCTTGTATTGGCTTGGTCCCTAAAAATCTTGCTATTCCTCTCCTTCCAGATATTCCATGAAATGTATGGGGGAGAATTGTCCATAAGTCTTTGAGGTATGGGGGGTTAGCCAGGCCGTCCCAATGAGTGAATTTTTCTATATCTCTATTAATGCAGCAATGGACCTCCAATAAAGCAAGAACCTCCCTCCAAACCTCCATGGCAAAGGGGTAGTGAATAAGCATGTGATTAATAGATTTAGCTTCATTGAGACATAAGATACAAAATTTAGTGAGTTGGCACCCTCTATACTAGAGGTTGTCAATAGTGAGAATCACCCATGCAAGGCCGTCCACCAAAAGAAATTTATCTTGGGAAGAATGAAAGGGTACCAAAATTTATGCCAATAAACATGTGTTGCTTCCCCTCTAGGTCACAGAGGTAAGTGGACTTAACTATGAACTTCCCCGAAGATGTGAGCTTCCAAACTAAAGAATCTTCCATAGGGGCGAAGGAGTTCTGCACCTGTGTAGAAGGTCTCGTAGCTCATAGTCATGGCCCAAACCCTTGGGCTCAAGGTTCTTGAAGGTAATCCATTTTCTATTAGGGGTGATAAAGTTATGGGTCTAGGGGCCATACATTCTAGTGTAGTCCTGCTATAGAGGAAGAAACTTAGTTTGAATGAGGGGGTTCTCATGAATCCATTGATCCTCCCTTTTCTTAGGATCTTATGGGTATTGACAACATTGTTCCAGATTTTGGATTCCTGGGGGAGAGTTTGAGCCCAAGGCAATTGGTGAGGGGAAAAACCTCCAAAATATTTAGCCGATATTATATTACACCAACTTCCTTGGTAATTCACTAAATTCTAGCCAATTTTGGTTAATAAAGCCCTATTTAAGTGAGCAATTCTTCTTAAGTTCAAACCTCGAAAGGCTTTTGGGTTGAAAACTTTCTCCCAGCTCACCAAGCTCATTCTAGTCTTCTCTTTAGTACTAGACCATTAGAAATTTTTTTGTATTTTCTCAAAAATATCTCTAATTCTACTAGGAATTTTGAATATAGACAGGAAATACACAAGGATACCTTGTAGAGAGGCAGAGAGAAGCTAGAGTTTTCTAGCATTACTCAAAAAATTTCTCTTCCAGCCTACTACCTTTCAATGAAAGTATTCAACCATACCATTGCAATATTGGTTGGGGACTTCCTTTATGGTAAGCAATAGGCAAAGATAAGTGTCATGAAGGGATTCTTCCTAGAAGCCAATAATATTAGTCACATATTCTCTCAAACTAGCCATGGTGTTGAAGAAATATACTTTACTTTTCTGATAATTGATGCATTGGTCTTATATCAATGCATAATGGTTTTGAGTGTCCTTCCATTCTCTAGCTTCATGAATGGATGAGATGCTGAATAAGAAAATGTCATCCACAAACTACTAGATAACTTGCGAGGGGCATTAGGAGGTAGGTTTAATGCCCTTAATTCTACCAAAATTAGTTAAAGAAACAAGATTCCTATGTAAAACTTCCACCACAATAACAAAATTTAAAGAAACAAAATTTCTACTTGAAACATCTACCACAATAATAAAAAGGTAGAGAGATAAGGGGTCACCTTGATGCAATCCCTATGAAGAGAAAAATATGTTTTTAGGCCTTCCATTAACAAGAACCTAGAAAGTAACAGAGGTAACATAATTTTTAATAATCCTACTAACCTTCTCACTGAAGCCAAGCCTAGCAAGAATAACAAAGAGAAAATCCCTCCCGACTTTATCATAGTCTTAGGAAATGTCTAGTTTAAAGGTCATACCTGGGATCTTAGACTTTTTGATAGAATGAATCACCTCATGGGTGGTTATAACCATATCAAGAATTTTCCTTCCTAGCACAAACCCATTCTAGTATGGGCCAATGAATTTATCCAGGAGGGGCTTAATGTAATTCACCACAACCTTAGCTAGAAACTTACAAACAATGTTGCAAAGGTGGATGAGTCTGAACTCTCCCATTCTCTAGGGATCCTTTGTCTTGTGGATGAGAATAATGAAGGTCTTTTTTAGTTCCTTTAGTAGCTTTCCCATTCTTAGGAAGTCTCTAGTAGCATGGACGATATTATATTTGACAATGTCCTAGAATTCCTAAAAAAAAGTAGGAGAGAAGTGATCAGGCCTAGGGGCTTTATTCTATTTCATATTGAAAACAACCATTTTGACTTCTCCTTGACCTTTCTCATCATCTCCTCATTAATTTGGTTATTAATCAAAGGTTGAAATGGTCTCACTATATCATTTTGTAAAATACCATCACCGGAGGTAACTAGAGGATTGTACATTTTTTTGAAGTAGGAGTTGACTTTATCTTCTATCTATTCCACTTCTGTGATTTCCTGATCATTATCATCTAGTAACATATTGATAGCATTTCTATTTCTTCTTCTTGAGATTGATCTATTGAAGAATGTCATGTTTTTCCCCCTCCTCTAGCCATTGTACCTTGGATCTATATTTCCAAAAGACTTCCTCCATATTTAGGAGGGTTTTCTATTTGCCTTTACACTCTATCTCCTCTCGATGATGCTTAGATGTGTTTCTTTGCATAATTTTATTTTGGAGAGCTTTCAACTTTTTTTCAGTGGCCAACTTATCTTTGGCCAGACTTCCAAAAGAGGATTTACTCCATTTTCTCACTTCTCTTTAGATTTTGTCATGTTTTCTAACAATCTAAAACATAGTCATGCCTTCCACCATTTCCCTCCACCATCTAGCAATATAGTCTCGAAAATCAATATGCAAATTTCACATGATCTTGTATCTGACAAGCATTAGATTCTAGTAGGATATTGTGCCCAGGAGAGAAGCAACATAGAGTGGTCTAAAATGGTCCTTGACCATGCCTTTAAGGAGGTATCCTAAAGGATTTCCCATCCATCAAAGATAAGTGCCCTATCCAGTCTAACCTAAATAAAATTTTCCCTACTTTGTTGTTAGACCAAGTGAAAGCAAAGCCTTAGAGATCAATATCAATCATGTCGTTTCTTCTCAAGAAATCTTCCAAGTCTTGCATGCTTTTGAAAAATCCTCTAACCCTCCCAATTTTTCTAAAGGGTACAATGAGGTGTTGAAATCTCCCATACACAAAATATTTCCTTGTTTCATGGAAGCATCCATAGTGATAGCCTCATTCCTAACAACAAGTCTACCATTATGAGTGTTGGGGGCATAAAAATTAAAAATAGTCCAACTACCAAATTGGTTGGTGAAATTAGTGGCTACGAAATGGGTATTGATAGAGATATCCACTCCCACTTCCTTGTTAGGATTCCACATAGTCGTAATGCCACTAGAAGCACCATTAGCTTTACTATAGGTATATCTAGCACCTAGCCAAACATACTCGGCCACTTTCGAGAAAACTTGCTCAATCATTTTAAATTCATGCAAAAGAATCATGTTGGTTTGGAGTTCATTTATTTTCTTATCAATTTTAAGAAATTATTATTGAATTATTCACAATGTTCATTTCACCCCTAAATGATGATCCTTGTCTTTGTTAGGAAATCATCCTATGATTCTTACAATAACCCTATAATCCTATAACCCCAATATTCTAATTTGAATGATATTTTAAGTAAATATATTATAACATTAAATTGAAATATTTAATTAATTCTTTAATAATCTATTATAGCTCAATATGCTATTTTGATGCGTAATATCAAATCAAACTTTAAACCTAAACACCTAGCATAACTTTCAAGTTTTAGCACTATCTTGATAGATTTTTGTTTTTTAACACTACCTAATAGACTAATGTTCATAAATATCAACTTAATTAAAAATATAATGTTCTATTATAAAGGTTAAATTCAATTTCTAAATGTTTATTCAAAGAAATATTTAAACTTATTAACTAAACTCAGACCATTAGATTACTAGCTATCCATACATACCAATACTATGTCTATTCATTTTTCCCTTACAAATTATTAATAATTTATCCTTTTTCCCTAATCACATCATTAATACAACTTTTCAAAATAAAATAACATAAAATAATTATTAAATCTAACCACAATTTCATAACCAAATACTAAACTTATTGCTAAGAACTATTACTAATCCTTACTTACTAATCCATCTAACTCTCTTCATGACTAACACATTCCTTTCTCGTAACATAAATTCAAAATTACTAATAAATATTAATAATCAAATAACATTAAAAAAATAAAATGATAACTATAGAATATAAAGGATTACTTTTCTTAATCACATACTAAACCTAACTTACTTACCTAACTAATCATCTATTGAAACTTCCCCTAGCATTCACCTAAGCCCCACTTACTAGGTGGGCTACCTATTAGTCAAGAACACTACCCAAGGAAGGCAATTGATCCTAGACCTACTTGGGCAACTTCTTAGGAGCAATTTTTCTTAATGACAGAAAGGTACATATGCATTGGCGAAAGGAAAAAGGTGTGTTGAACAAGGAGGAAGGATATTTTGCAATTAAAGTGGTTCCTCCAATGTTCAAAACCAAATTCTCCCCACCCTTGGCAAGGTCATCATACAAATAAGAAAGAATTGGATGGGAGTTAGTAAGCATGGCAGGGGTAATAAGCTGGTGTTTTGGGGGGAGATTCAAACCCATGGGAAATCCCTCTTTAGAAAGTCAAGTTAAAGGAAAAGTAAATGGGTAGTAGTGTATAAGTTTCTCCATGTTTAGTTTTTTGTTGTTAATTTATATTGTATTTGAATTTGAATTTTTTTGTTTGCATGTATGTGTCCACTTTTGGAGGAAGGGGAATATGAGTGGGGATTGGGACCATGGATGTCCCATCCCCCTCTTCTTAAATGGATTTATCAACATATTTAAACAAATGGATGAGTCATAAGGAAATGAGTTCCAAAAGGACTTTAATGCCTATATTAATTTTACTTCATAATTTATTTATATTTTGAATTTGAAAGAGGAAATTTCAAGGGATATTATATGATTTTACTTTTGATGGCATTAATATTTCCACATACATTTTCTATAGAGAAAATGTGCTCTCCCAGGAAATATATGGGAAATATGCATTTTGAGTGGCTTTCTCTTACTTTAATTATTTTCTTTCCTAGATAGTATTGCCATAAACTTTTGGATTTTTAGGTATTGAGAAAGGAATAAGGATAGTAAAATTTTTCTATGCACCATTTAATTTTCAAGGAATTAGATAATTAATTCAACAACTAGCAGATCCATGTATTACATATATTAGTTCCTCTAGGTCTTCTTGTACTTAGGGTTTTATTAAGTGGGTCTATTCCACCAATTTTAAAATGAACAATTAAATACATGTAATAGAATGAGAGTTGGATTAATCAAGAACCATAGGGTCCTATCTATAGTTGGGTTTAGTAACTAAATGAAAAAAAATCTAAGAATGTGAAAATTACATTCTTTTCTTTCTCCCATGATTGGAAACATTTTACAACAATTAAATTTGGAAGCAAGCTTCAACATTTAAGCCAATATGGTTTTCCATTGTTTTTCTTTTTTTGAGTTTGAAATCTAAGATTACAAAAGGATGCATTTTTGAAATGAACTAACTTATGACACTATTCTATTCGAATTCATTTTGCAGCAAGAATTGAAGTGCAATCAATTTGAATCTTATCAAAATATTATACACCTAGTTCATAGAATAATCTCTTTCTTATTATTGAAAATAAACATCTACAATACTGAATAGATTTCAATAGATCATAATGAAGATATTAATTCTATCTCTCAAAACATCAAATACAATTTCTTCTCCAATACAAGGATGCAAGATGAAATGAAAATTTAACACAAGGAGAAGTCTCCAACAATAGGGTGACTCAAGATCACCATGACAATTTTGAATCCAGTTTTGCTATATTTCAAGATACCATCCAAGCAATCTATAGATCCATAAGACAACCATGGAGAGCTCACCTCCCAACCAAGGCCTCAATGTGAGGCTCCACCCTAAGCTTAGGAGAACCAGAATCGACTGGGTGACTATTAGATACACTCATAATCACATACTAAACAAACAAATCCTACCCAAGGTATGCACAACAAGTTTCATATTAAACCAAGACTAGGGAGAAGGTGGATATTTCTAGGTAGGAGATGCCAATCATGAACAAAAATCACATGCCTCTTTCAAGGCTAACAAATCACAATGAACTTTCTTTCTTTCTCTCCTTATTTCCCAAAAGAATTTTAGTACATCCTAACAACAAGGGCCCATAACACATTACTTTATCCCTCTCCTCATCATGAAAAGAGACTGTGCACTTGTCTGGAGTCCAACTAAAGCCCGTCTCTTGTACATGGCCACTTCTACCTTATCCAAGGGTAAGTAATGCTAACACACCCTTAACAGTTTTCCAAACTTGAAACCAATAGGAAATCATGAAAAGAAATAAAATAGAAAACCAACAAATACTCATCCCTCACATGTTCCAACATAAAAATAAAATACACACATTCAAGAGATTTACATAAGAAAGTAATGAACAACGCATGAAGAACATAACCATGAAGAATCCTACCTTCACAAAGCTTATGGCAATGGAGTTTTGAGATGAGCTAAATCCTTCTTTCTCTTCCATTTGAAGTTTTATTCTCTCTAAATGTAGAGAATGGGTGAACAACCTTTAATTCTCAAAATAGCTACTAAATAGGCTTCTAAACTCACCCACCCAAAATGACAATTGCTCCATACTTCACTTAAGCCTTCTATGGTGTTCCTACTTGTTCCTACCATCAAGACAACCTTTTCAAAAAATTATAAAATTGAAAAACCTCATGGAGATGATCAATTTTCAATGTAAAGGGAAAATGGGATATTTAAGGGGTCATACAAGTTAACAAAAGGGTCTAGAAGGGTGGAAAATGTTCCCAACCCATACACATACCCCTTGGGCACTTGGATTAAATTAAATTTGGCCTCTAGGATCATTTTAGGAGCTATATAATTGGCTTGAAATAATTGATCTTCTAAAAACCCTAAGGATGTAACCTTTCCACTAAACCTTAATTAGGGTAATTAATCTAGGTTACCAACTAATTACTCTTAGATTAATAGGTTACTCTACTAACCCTATATTTACATTCTAATACATATATACATATTATGAGTGTCAAGTGACACCATAAGACTCACTATTACATAACATTCACTACCTTACAAAATACTGAATGATATACAGATTTAGATTATGATATAGTGAAAACACTTGACAATGAGGTTCAAATCACTTTATTAGATTCAAGCTTAGTCTTATAGTTTTCACATAGGGTTGATTAAAAATTCTCTGATAAATTCTATGGTTAATTATCCTGCACACTCAATTCGAATATAGGTAGCTCGATAGCATTATGTTCATATGTTTAAACGAAATCAAAAAATAAAAATTTTATTCAAATAACCTTTTTCTTATTTTTGTAGACATATTTGATCATCCCTAATCTCATAATTGAATTATCATAACATATTCCTTAGCTTGAATTAAAACATTGAAATAATCATCTTAATGCATACACATACTCAAAATATCATAAACATCATCAATAGGGCATATTGAGCTATCTAAGTGCATATAACCTAATCATCTAGGTACCATAATTAACATCATCATCATATGGTGAAACATCTCATATCATCATTAATACAAATTAATGTTTATACAGTTGAGATAATGTAGTAAGTCTCAAATCACGTTGTATTAAAACATGAACATATCAACTGATCACAATTTCTATTAGGATACCTAAACCATAAAATGTTAATTCATATATAACATCATAATAATTATACGTTAGATAGCCATAGTTTATCTTGATGTCCTATACATGTCTTCTAGAAAGAACAAAAACATTTCTATATACCATTTCCTTGTCGTGCTCTTATATTTGTTCAAATATCCTATAAAGGATTTAATAGAGAAATTCATATTTAAATAAGTACATATGAGGAAGGGTATTACATCCTCCCCCACTAGCCTCTGACTTCCTCCTAGAAGTCACACAACTAAAATGTTCATCCTATGCTAGACCTTGTATAAAATTATACCAAAATTTACTCCTATAAAAAAATGATTAATAATTCATATACATACTCAAGGATGATAATATAGTTACCTAACTAACCTTATGAAAAACAAGTTCAACCCATACTTTGATGTGGGTACGTTTTCTAGGGTCAGACACTTCCTAAAACATACAACTCACACACACACACACATACACACACACACACACACACACACACACACACACACACACACACACACACACAAAACATTCTAAACTAGTATGAATATACTTATATATTCTAATAATAATAGCATAAGGTGTTCCAAATCTTCCATATACTCACTCATCGGGGTAACAGTTTTACGAGACTCCCTCAAATGAGATTTCTTGTAATGTAACTTGGATCTTTATCAATATTTTATCACTTTTACTTTAGAGTTTCCATTACATACTTCTTCCTTGATAGGACACTAAACAATTCCATTGCTACATAAGTACCTTTTGCATCTAAAAGTCCATTAGGTTAACTCGTAGCCTTAACTAGTTTATATTGGGGTGCAACCCATTACTTATAATAGCCAACATATATCCACTGGTCCTATTCTAGAAGTCCTAAGAGAGGCTGGGCCACAAATAATTTCACTAACAACCCCATACCCTAATGCTATACATCCACTTGGTTGTTAGGAATCCCTTTGGTAGGCTTGTCATATGTCACTTTTCCAACAAAATTCACAAGAAGGTGCCTCAACTTTAAATTTAGAATCAAGGATGAAATATCCAATGCAAAATTAGGAAACAAAAGAAATAAAGAATGGCCACAATAGTAAAAGTTGAATCAAAAAATAAAAACATGTCTTGGAGGCAAAATAGAATCATCCGCAATCAATTTGGCTAAGAAGCCCCACATCACACTATTGGCAACAAGTAAAGAACATAAAAATACCAAAATCTGAAATTATACAATTTAGGAAATAAATTTAATTGCTTATAAAATTTACATTACTAACATAATGCAGTCATACCAGGGTCTTTGAGGGAAAGGAGGAATCTTAGTTCTTCCAAATAAATTGCATGAAACTTTCATGAAAATAATATGGTTGTCTAAAGACCATATTGCTAAAATTGTGGTTGATCCCACATACTAATTACATATCTATCTTTATCGACATCACCCTACGATTAGGTTTACTATAATAAGGGGTGTATCTATACCAGAACCCCATCATAGTATGCAAATGTGAAGATAATCAAAATGTGTTTCCTTCCATCCTCTTTTGTTATAGGGTTCTCCTTTCAAATATCCTAACCATGTGGGGACATCAGTGCCAGTAGAGTTGTACTCTAAGTTGCAATTACAATACTGAATATTTTATTCTTAATTAACTATAATTACATACTAGGGCATCTACCCATAATCTTTATTAAGTCAAATTCAACATAATATACTAGTTGAAGTTGAGCTGCTAGTCTTGCCAAATTTGGTATGATCCTTTATACATACATACATACATACATACATACATACATACATGCATGCATACATACATACATACATACATACATACATACATACATACATACATACATACATACATACATATATATATATATATATATATATATATCAATATATCACTCTCTTATATTATTTCATTGGTTAAAAAAGTTCTAATTATCATCTAAGAACGCACTAAATGCTATTGTTCTTATCAATAACCGATATAAGAACAATAGCATTTAGTGCATTCTTAGATGATAATTAGAACTTTTTTAACCAATGAAATAATATAAGAGAGTGATATATATATATATATATATATATATATATATATCACTCTCTTATATTATTTCATTGGTTAAAAAAGTTCTAATTATCATCTAAGAATGCACTAAATGCTATTGTTCTTATCAATAACCGATATTTCATGTCTCCTAGTCATAAATGACTTGTCAATCCATCCTTAGGTTGTGGGTTTATAGCTAGTTAGGTATAAAATCATTATTAGGATGTTGTCAATATTCACTTATTCACTCTTACAACTATCTCCTCACCAAAGGTATAGGTCATCATCATTGTTCTTATCATACCTCAAGGCTTATAATTCCCTAATCACTTAACTATGAAACTTAACCTTTATTTCATATTAGGTTGAGGACCTCATTGTAACTTTACTTTCTCTATAGTATAGGGACATAATTGATCCAATAATTCCAACACTAGGTTCTAAGAGTATTCACTATACAATGGGTAAAAACACACACCTGTGTCACCCATTTACAAAGGAAAAGGCTAACAAAAGTGTAGTTGTTCACATCTAATGGCATAAAACTAGTATTATTATTTAAAATTTTAAAATGAAGTAAACTAATGAAATGTGTAGAAATGGATGAATTTTAGAATTATAATTTTTAATAATTATTTGAAATAAGAAATTATATATTTTCCTATTTTTTAAAGATAAATTTTAGTTTCTGAAAAATGTTGGAAATTGGGGGTCTAGTTCCCACCACAAAACTATATGGAAATAAAATTATTTATCTTTGATCTTAGATTATTTTATTGATAATATATGTAGTTAGAACAATTAAAAATAAAAATGGGCTTTAGACCTATATTTTTTCTTGTATAATGATTCAAATTCTAACTTATTTAAATTGATAGTTTTCATCTCCCACCACAGTTTTGAAAATAAATCTATTCCAACCAAAAGAAAAATTATAGATTATAGAAGATGGCTCTCTCCTCTAGAATTTCATATAATTCATAATTTTAAAAAAATATTATTAAATATTTTTACTTTCTCAAAATTGACATCTTCTCAAGTATTAAAATACATGCAAGTGTAGAACTTTTTAATTACAATATACTATATCTAATTAAAACACTATGAAATTTATACGAGAATATTCTTGACTTTGAGATCTATACAATGATGTTTATATGTTATTAAAAAATATCATAATAAATAGTAAGAGTTAATGAAACGTCAATTTTCTAAAATACTTGTATTTTTTTAGTAATTAGATACTAACTAGTATAAAACATGCATTTAATAGACACTTCCAATTGGAAAAGTGTGACATGATATATAACTTAGTTATAATTAATTTATCTAGATCATATTTTTGAACAAAATTGAGTTTTAGATAGAAATACTCAAATTTATTCATTTTAATAAGTCAGTTTGAAAGGTGACACAACTTTTTACTTTTACACATATAATTAAAATTTAGTATTACTCATGCTTATACAATAAGCCTGTTAACATAAGTGAACACACATAACCCCACCTTAGAAGTTTGAATTTTCTATCTTACCAGTTCAATACTCTATGTTACATACTTCTTATCATCTATTTTTTCTATTTAGTATTTTAATCCAACAGTACAAAATTTAATTATGAAGATCGTAGGTTTTCCTTACTTATGTTGTAATGACCAAATCAATACATGTCTTCTTGATCACCACCATACTCGATATGAACTGCAATTCCTCCATGAGTGATCAAGTCAGGCATAATCTAACTTCTACTAAAAATGATGTGAAACACTTTCTTTCTTTGATTACTAGGTTATTTACTCATTTCCATTCACATGATTGAAAACTGTTCTAGTGTTCTTAGCTTATTTTTCCCTAAGATGATCGTATTCAATATAATTTTGAACTCTCTATGAAATCATAATCTACCTTGATATAAACATAACATTCTTGCATCTAATCAGTTGTTTCAAGTCATTAAGATTGGGTTATCTATTTTAGGGTTGACCATTCACAATCATTAATACTAATTTCAAGTTTTACTTATGTTTACTCCTTAGTATTGCAAATTAGAAAGAATAAATTTGCTTATTAAATTTCTGCAATGATAAATCCCTACTTCATATAGTCACATTTAAACATCCATACTTAACATGGACCCATTGTTGCCCAAGTGTTAAGAAACTATGCTATGATAAAATGCTTTTAGTTTTTCAATAATTAAATATCAAATGTTAATGAATCACTATATATAGAACAAAGTGAAATATCACCCTAATACTACAAAAATTGTATTCACTTTATAATAATTTTATATTTTAATTTTTATAAAATGAAGTGTTTAGAAAAAATATTTAGCTAATTATTATTATACACTATTTTTATTTCATTTAGCTTAGAAATTATATAAGTAAATTTTAATGATATAATTTTATCTTAAAAATTAAATTCAACTGAATTCTCAAAATGAAAAATAAACCAAAATGTTAACATAATTAAACCCTAATGTGCACAAAATTAAATTAAAAAATTATATATAATGAAAGAGTAGTCAAATTTGTGCTAAGGTCATAAAATCAATTTGACCATAATCATAAAATTTAACAACATTTATTCCTTAAAAAAATAGTAGATGGAACTAAATCCTAATATGATGTCAAATTAGAGAGAGAGTGGAGGAGAATAATTAAGGTGGAAGAGAGATGTGAAAGTATGGAGAAAAGGTAGTGAGACAAAAGAGACATAAGGATGACATATAGTGTAATTAGACAAAGTAGATATTCATCAAAGGAGGGTGGAATGAGGAAAGCTAGAAAGCGAATGGGTGAGAGATGAGGTAGGGTTCAAGAAAGAGTAATTTTAGGGCTTATGATAGACAATATGATGATGAGAAAGAGAGAGAGTAATAATGTGGTCACATGTGAGTAAGAGAACATAGATATGTTCAAGGAAATTAGGTAGAAATGTGAGAGAAGAGATTTGAGGAGAAAAGTGATTGAAGGAGGTGATAAGTGGAGGGAGGCAAGAGAGTGAAAGAGGATAATTAAGGGGAGGAGGGAGATGTGAGTGAGAGTGTATGGGATTCATAAAGTAGAGAGAGATATGAGGTAGAGAGAAATAAAATTATGGTATGGAATAGATGGAGATGGTAATGGTAATGGAGAGAGAGAGAGAGAGAGAGAGAGAGAGAGAGTGGGGGGGGGGGGGTCTAAAACATAAGGACAACATAGATGGCAATCATAGGAAATAGATAGTTATCAAAGGAGGATAAAATTAAGAAAGGGAGAATAGGGATGGGTGAGAGATGAGGTAGGGACATAAACTAGGGAAGGGGAAGAGAGATGAGGTAGGGACATAAACTAGGGAAGGGGGAGAGAGATGAGGTAAGGCTTAAGAAAGAGGAATTTCAGGGCTTGATATAGACAAATATGATGATAAGAAAGAGAAAAAGTAGTTATGTAGGAACATGGAAGTAAGAGAACATAAAGAGGTTAAGAAACATTAGGTAGAAATGTGAGAGAAGAGAGTTGAGGAGAAAAGTCAAGTGAAGGATGTGTTAAGTAGAGGGAGGGAAGAGAGTGAAATTTCATAATTAAGGAGTGAGATGTGAGTGAGAGTGTGTGGGATTCATGAAGTAGAGAGAGATGGACAGAGGGGGAGGGAAGAGATATGAGGTAGAGAAAAATAAAATTAAGCCATGGAAAGGATGGACTTGGTAGAGAGAGACACATAGAGAGAGAGATTAGAGAGAGGGGGGGGGGGGGGGGGGGTCTCTAAAACATAAGGACAACATGGATGGAAATCATAAGAAATAGATAGTTATCAAAGGAGGATAAAATGAAGAAAGGGAGAAGGGGGATGGGTGAGAGATGAGGTAGAGACATAAACTGGGGAATGGGGAGAGAGATGAGGAAGGGCTAAAGAAAGAGGAATTTTAGGGCTTGATATAGACAAATATGATGATCAAAAAGAGAGAAAGTAGTTATGTAGGAACATGTAAGTAAGAGAACATGAAGAGGTTAAGAAAGATTAGGTAGAAATGTGAGAGAAGAGAGTTGAGGAGAAAAGTTGAGTGAAGGAGGTGTTAAGTAGAGGGAGGGGAGAGAGTATAATTGGATAATTAAGGAGTGAGATGTGAGTGAGAATGTGTGGGATTCATGAAGTAGAGAGGGATGGATAGAGGGGGAGGGAAGAGATATGAGGTAGACAAAAAGAAAATTAAGCCATGGAATGGATGGACATGGTAGAGAGAGAGAGAGAGAGAGGGAGAGAGAGAGAGAGAGAGAGAGAGAGAGAGAGAGAGAGAGAGAGAGAGAGAGAGAGAGAGAGAGAGAGAGAGAGAGAGAGAGAGAGATGGTAATTATGATGGGCCAATGGAGAGATGGTAACTACAAGGGATCATATGAGCAAGACAGACAATAATTATGTTTGGATATGTTTAGGAAAGAAGTGAACAATGGTGACAAAATATAATTTTTGAATTTCTAAAATATATCATATTATATATATATATATATATATATATATATATATATATATATATATATATATATATATATATATATATATATATATATATATATATATATATATATATATATATATATATATATATATATATAATTTTCTAAATATATATTATAAAATTTAAAGCCTTATATCTCTTAGCTTTCATGAGAGAGAGAGCGTAATTAGGTAGCTAGACATTATTTAAATCCATGCATTCAAACCATATAGAATGTTAACCTTAAGAGGAAATATATATATGATAACCAAAGCTTAATCTACACCATTAAATTTATAAAAAGAAAATCCAATCCACTC
The DNA here is from genome assembly GCA_028749045.1 of Cupressus sempervirens. Classification (NCBI taxonomy): domain Eukaryota; kingdom Viridiplantae; phylum Streptophyta; class Pinopsida; order Cupressales; family Cupressaceae; genus Cupressus; species Cupressus sempervirens. The sequence goes on from CM053785.1 coordinate 912,359,638, forward strand.
TTACCCACAAATCCAATTATCCTAACAAAATAGTAAGCATAACCCAAAATGAAACTCTATTCAATGCAAAATTTAAGAAAACCAAAATTAAAAATAAAAACAACAATAATAATAATAAAACCATATATGTAAACATATAAACCCAAACTCTCAAAATAAACTATTAGCCTTAACATTAATAGTAAATGAAATCCATTAAGAGTCCTTAACATTAACATAATTTGGAATCTATCCCTAAATCTAGTCCTACCCTAATTTTGAGATTGATTCTACATACTACATAAATTGGACTTAAAATCAGAATTGTGAATGAAAATGAATTCTATCTCTTTTCATAATTGAATACTAACACAAATTATAACCTAAACTTAACCATAAAATACCATGTTGTACCCTTAGAGTAAACCAAATCTTATCAAACCATGAGCATGAAAATATAAATAAAGTCTTCCCCTTCCTAAACTTGACTATCAACCCAAATATGACATTTAAAAAATATCCTATTGTACCCTAACCATAAACATTTCCCCCTTTCACTTTCAAGTGTAGATTGTCATTTAACGATTCAGAATTTGAATATGAAGTAAACTAGAGTCATTTAGGATTTTCTATCTAGATTCTATATATATATATATGTGTGTGTGTGTGTGTGTGTGTGTGTGTGTGTGTGTGTGTGTGTATATATATATATATATATATATATATATATATATATATATATATATATATATATATAATTGATTTTAATGAATCCTTTTTCTCCCACAAAAATTGTTATGTTATCAAAAATATTATTTTGAAAGAGTGACACTACTTTTGAGATACATAATTTTTTTTCTACAATAGATATCAATGTGATTCTCTCAAAGTTAGTTTTTTAACATCGATACCAAAACCATGGAGGTGTTGTGATGTCTTTATACTTAGTATTTCATCTTTTATCAGAGTTTAAAGCTGACATAACACCAATTTGGACATTCATGGCTTTTTTCACATGTAGCTTATTATATATTTAATTGATTTCAAAATAACCTTGTTTGATTGATAGAGGACACAAATATAGAGAGTGTAGCTATTTAAAAAAAAAAATATTCTCTTAGTTACTATTTTTCCGGGAATGTCCAATATAGAGGTTTATTTTTCATGATGAACCTCTATTAAATTGACATAATATATATATATATATATATATATATATATATATATATATATATATATACCTAAAAAATTTAAAATGTATCAAATTCATAGTCATTATAAAGCTCTTTCAAAGTACTTCTATCATGTAAAATTACATGTCTTTAATGCTCCATCTAAACCTAGTAATTGAGGTTGGAAGCCATGAAAACATTGAAGATCTTCTAACATTTGTAGAAGACTTCTAATTAGCTTTTTCCTTGATAGAAACTATGTTTCTACCAAAACTTTAATATTTAGTTTCGATAGAAACAAAATACTATGGATTTTATCAAAACTATCAAGGTGGGTTACGCAAGTGGTTAATTGACCTTAGATAGTTTCAATCAAAACAATCTAGGTAGTTTCGATGGAAACTATAGTAAACCTTCAGGGTTTTCTATTTATTTCTTTATAAAAAATTTCATATAAATAATAATTATCTTTTTAAAATTTTAACATTCAAATCAAATCAAAAAATTCACACTTTAATTGGAAGGGAGGAAATATTTTGCATCTTGTCCTTTTTCAAATTTTGGAAGAAGAATTTGGGACATGGGAAGTAAAGATAAAAAAGTAAGTAAATATGCATGAAGAACTCACAAACAAGAAGATTAAAATCATCAAAAAACTTTAGCAAGATACTATAGGAGGCAAGGTACACTTGTACAATATTTTTTCCAATGCATATTTAATTTATAGTGTACAATCATATTCTAGAATTTTTGTATATAGTTTGGATTATAGTTTATCCAATTAGAAATATGGTAAATATTTAATTAGGGATACTATGAACTTAACATTAAGGGTTTATTCAATTATGACTATTTAGGATTAGGGTTTATTAGATTATAGTTTTTTAAATTATGAATATTTAGAATTAGGGTTCATTTTAATTATGGTCTTTTAAATTATTATTTTATTTAGGACATAGTCAACTAGGACAACTTATTGAGGTTAGAGAAGGTTCATCCCAAGTTCAAACAGGTACATGTGCATCTCTCACAAGTACAATCAATCTCTAGATTTATAGGTCTAGGTGAACTTTATATCTTTGATTTTTAATTTTAGAGACATTTCCCCTTACAAACTTGGTTGATTTATTTGTTATATCATGCACATGTAGTAGTAGATGATGAAAATGTTGGACTTGAGGAAATTGAAGATTAAGCAATGGATATTGAAGAAGGATCATCTAAAGGTTAGATAAAATTGTATAATATTTCACTTGTTATGTATATACACATATGTCCATTAAAAATGTTGTATCTTAAGTCTTTATTTTTATTTTTATGTAGCCCAAGATCAAACAACACATGAGAATGTTAACCTAGCTCAAAGCTTGATGAGAAAAAATAATCATAGAAACATGTATCATTTAATTGAAATGGATGTGGAAAAATTGAGAGAATATGTTAGTCAACTTATACATACTACAAAGAGGTAATTGAATAAAAGGTCTCAAGAAATAGCTACACAATTTGAGAATCTTGATACAGTGGAAAAAATTCATCTATTATCATTTCACTTATTAAAGATGAATTAAAAGAGCCATTGAAAGTATTGGGTATAGATACAAGTATAAAAAAGAGGAAGACTTTTAAACTACAAGAAGATATTGTTGAAAGTGTTAAGGAAGGGTTACATTCCATTGGGACAAAAACTAGATCCATGGATAAATCCATTGCATAAAGAGTGATATTATCATCTATTTTAAATAAGAAATTATGGAGAAAAAAAAAGATCTCTTCACTATCATCTCAGATTGGATATAGTCAAAAGATGATATTACATTATCTAAAAAAGAGAAACAATTTTTTTGATAGTATAATAGAAGGAAATTGGGCACTAATGTGTAGAGAGCCTCGATCTAATACAATTGTGGAAATAGTTAAAAACTTAGTTATTCAATTTTGGATTGATAATACTTTTCCTTCACCAAGTAGAAGAGATATCATCAAGTAGAGGATTGGGCTTAAGGAATATCTTCAACACACAAAACATTGGCTGGACGTCACACAACATCAATTATATCTCCCATTTTGTGATTTAAATCCTGATACAAAGATTGGACAAACAATGTTTGAAAGATTGAAACCCTATTTTGTAATGATAAATAAATATTTTGAAACTTGTTGTTGTTGTTGATATCATGAGGAATTTGATTTGTACTATCAAGGGTTTTGAATGATGATAGAAGAAAGTAGCAGTTCTCGAAATTCTTTTCATAAATGACTGAACCAATTCATAACATCAATCTTATGTGACAAACCAAATGATCATGCTATAGGTGAAATAGATTGCATAAGAGGAACTTACGAAATATGTGGAAACTTGACTAAATTTCTTTTGAGAGATGAAGATATTGGTATGATGAGGATAGTAAAATGTAAGAGATATAAGTACATAAAGTCAAAAATAAAAGTTAGAAAAGAATCAACAAAGTTGGAATATGTAGAGGATTAGATACCTACTAAAGAACTTATATCAATTTTTTCGTAAATTTATTCAAACATATATAAATCATTATTTTTTTTCTAAGTGGAAAGTAGAAACATTTCAAACACTAAGAGAAAGCTTCCCACATAGAGAAATTTTATCTATTGTTGACTTTGCAGATAATTACTCTTTCATTTCTCAAAAACAACTTCAAGCAGAATACTACATTACAATGTAGATTACTATTATGGTTCAAGTGTCTTATCAACATGCAAAAATTTAATTTGATGGTGTGGAAAGTACAAATCAAGCACAAGTCATTAAGAAAGAGTATCACTTTTACATTAGTGCTTAAAAAGAAAATGACACACATTTTATGTAACATTATTTAAAGAATTTTTTTGAATATTTGAAAAATGAAGGCATAAAAATAGAAAATTTTTTGTATGGTCTGATAGATGTACAACACAATTGAAATCATCTAGACCATTTTATGCATTGAGTGGATATCACTGATACATTAATATACCATGCATTTGGAGATTTTTCAAGAGTGGATGTGGAAAAGGTGAGCATGATGGTGTAGAAGCTTGTGTAAAACATGCTGTAAGAAAGTACTAAAATGGGCTATAAAGGATATCACATTGAGAAACACATTTTAGAGTGCCAACAAATATAGATAACACATCATCACAAGTAGATTGAGTCATACCATTTAGAGTATTATGGGAGGTATCAAGTATAAATTAATTTGAATATTTAAATTCAATCAAATTTATATTTGATATGTTAGGTGACAAATAAATTATCTACACACATGGTTAAAGATCCTTTTTTATATGTATGTATGTACCTTAAATTTAGATTTAAATATAAGATCAATGCATGCATGCAAGAGAGTAGAGAAGACATGATCTTTGCATTCACTTATGAGTATAGATAGTAAAATGTAGTCATTGTGTACAAGAGAATACTCATGTTCATGTCCTAATTGCATTGATGAGAACTATGATGTTTGTATTAATCAAGAATGTGGATATGCGAGTGAATGGAATTTGGTGCCACTAGATGTTATTAATACAAATGAGTTTGAGGATGAAAACTATGATGATATTCGATTAATTTATAGTGATTATGACCATATTTTAGGATTGATCAGAGTTGGTATGTCTGTATATACACACATAATTATTTCATAATTTTGGTTAATTTATAATATATGCGCATGTACATGACACATGGAATTTATACATATATGTTATGTAACCAATGTTTTTGTAGTCACGGAACAATCTGAAAATGTAGAAGGTGTTAGCTATAATTTATTACATTGGACCATACAAAGAGAGATGCTAACAAAGATTCAAATAGGTGATAGAATTATGTTTCCCACAGGTTAGTATAGTTTAATCATTTATGTACATCTATTTTTTTTATGCTTTCAAATCTATTGACTTATTTGATTAATGTATATATATGGATATGTGTACATATATTCAATAACTAATTAATCTATATGATATTTTTAAAATATGTATGCAAGTTCTATTGATGTACAAATATCATAACTGAAGCAAAGAAGAGTACTTAAAAATGGGACTCATTTCACTAATTATCAACCTAACAATAAGCTATATCAACATAGTAACCATGTTACTACCACTGGTCTAACTCTTCATCTAGTCAAAGGACTTGGAATACATAAGTGGAGAGTTGATATTAATAATCATGGGAAAATATTTAATGTTATCCAACAATGAGCTAACCCACTTGATACAAGATAGAAACAACTTGGAATTTGAAACAAATTGAACATTTTGAAATTTGGTTGAACTATTTGAAATTTAAAATTTGGTTCAACAATTTGAAATTTGGTAGAGCTTGATCATTTTCAATTTGAAATTTGGTTCAACTAATTAGGAATTGTAACTAATTATATTGAACTTTTACTCTTTCATTTAACTTATCAAGTTTAAATTGTGATTTGTAACTAATTATATTGAACTTTTACTCTTTCATTTAACTTATCAATTTTAAATTGTGATTTGTAACTAATTATAGAACTTAGGAACTTATATGCAACTAATTAGGACATGTGCCTTGAGGGGAAGAAATTTGAATACTTGTCTTAAGGGGACAAAACAAGGACTTGTAACTAGTTATATTGAACTTTTACTCTTTCATTTAACTTGTCAATTTTAAATTGTGATTTGTAACTAATTATAGAAATTAGCAACTTATATGCAACTAATTAGGACATGTACCTTGAGGGAAAGAAATTTGAACACTTGTCTTAAGGAGATGCAATTAGGACTTGTAACTAATTATGTTGAATTTTTATTCTTTCATTTAACTTGTGAAGTTTAAATTGTGATTTGTAACTAATTTTAAACATTAGGAACTTATATGAAACTAATTAGGACTTGTAAATAATTATATTGAACTTTTACTCTTTCATTTCACTTGTCAAGTTTAAATTGTGACTTGTAACTTTATAGAACTTAGGAGCTTATATGCAACTAATTAGGACATATTCCTTGAGGGGAAGAAATTTGAACACTTGTCTTAAGGGGATGAAATTAGGACTTATAACTAATTATATTAAACTTTTACTCTTTCATTTAACCTATCAAGTTTAAATTGTGATTTGTAACTAATTATAGAATTTAGGAGCTTATATGCAACTAACTAGGACATGTAGCTTGAGAGGAAGAAAATTGAACACTTTTCTTAAGGGGATGAAATTAGGACTTCTAACTAATTATATTGAAGTATTACTCTTTCATTTAACTTTCTAAGTTTAAATTGTGATTTGTAACTAATTATAGAATTTAGGTACTTATCTGCAACTAATTAGGAAATGTTCCTTGAGGGGAAGAAATTTGAACACTTCTCTTAAGGGGATGAAATTAGGACATGTAACTAATTGTATTGAACTTTAACTCTTTTATTTAAATTATCAAGTTTAAATTTTGATTTATAAGTAATTATAGAGATTAGGAACTTATATGCAACTAATTAGGACATGTGCCTTGAGGGGAAGAAATTCAAACACTTGTCTTAAGGGGATGAAATTAGGACTTGTAATTGATTATATTGAACTTTCTATTTCATTAACTTGTCAAGTTCAAATTGTATGATTTGTAACTAATTATAGACATTAGGAACTTATATATATGTAACTAATTTTAGAATTCATATTATACGTGGAACAAATTAGAACATTGGGCTTAAGGGGATGAAATTATTACATGTACATTAAAGGGATGAACTATACACTTACTCTTTAGGGATTATGCAACTAATTAGGATATATATGTAACTTTAATCACCTGATACCTGTTCATATTAGTACATAAAATACATGTTATATATCTAAATTTATCTAAAGTACTTGTCCAAATACCAGGACAAAAATGAAATTATCAAACATGTACATATTTAACTTGAATTAAATCAAACATATGTTTCACAAAAAACACCGTCATACACATGTACTCGTAAATTATAAATTCTAGATCAAATGTTAAATTTAATCATATCTCAATATCACTTACATAGAACAAAATTAACCACATATGTATACATCAATTTCATCAAATATATATACCAAAACATTATCCAAGATAATCTATCATGTAAAAGAAATGTCTAGAATTTATATATGTATACCAATCATCAAACACGTATATGAACCTAAACATAAACACATGTGTCGAACATCATTCTCAAGTCTACAATATATGTATCAATAATCAAACATATAACAAAAACATTTATAATATGGATCTTTGAAGAAAATATGAAATATAAATAGTGTTCAAGTATACATCCATGTACCTATATAAAATAAAATATAAATAACACATGCACAAATATAAAGTATCTATCTAATCTATGAATGTCTCTCTAGATGAAAGTCTAGATCAAATAATCTTGTTAGAAAACTATACATTGTCAGCTACAGGACTATCATTGTGAAATCTCCTCACAACACTATCTAAGAATGACTATCAAGATGCTCACTAGGATGTGCTAACCCTTATATATATTCAAGAGAAAGTGATATCAATGTACATAATCATATTAAATTAAATCTCTTAAATGTACAAATTGTATGTAATTTATATGTACATATGTATGCATGTGTACATGTGTCTAATTTAAAATATTAAAACTCACTTGTCCACTACTGACATCATTGACTGAGTCTTGACAATGTATATGATCTCACATCAAGTATGGAGTAAAAATATCCATGTCCCCCTACAATACATACATACATGTGCAATAAATAAATTTTAAAAATGTAGAATAAAAAAGACACAATATGTATACATGTATAACTTATTAGTTTCAAATAATTGAAATTTTAACATAAATGTAAAAAAGGATTTACCTATGTAGATGCTAGCATATGATAATACTTAGACTGCCTAGCATTGATCATGTCCAACAATATATCCATTTTTTTTGGGCTTCATCTAGCTCCATCTCTGCATCTATGCTAGCATGACAAGTGACTGGCACACGTCATAATAATAATGAGCCAAGTGGAGTGATTAGATTAGATGATATATAAGTAGAATCATCAAGTGTCAATAGGTCCATCGATCCTGTGGTTGTCAAGGTGAAGTCAACATCATCAAGGCCTACATCTAAACTATAATCATGCCCTGTGCCAACTAAAGGGTTTTTACTAGTATATATATGTCCCTCTACAGCAAAAGAGTGGTTAGTAGGTGGATCATGATTTGTACTACCAGCATGACCCCTACCTAATTGATGAGAGGAATGTGGCTAAGGATGTATCCCACTACTACCATGAACATGATTTCAAACAACTGATATGGGTATGCCAAGATGCTTTGATATGACTATATATGAATCTAATAGATCCTCAACTAGACTAGTCATAGTATCCTATGACAACACTCCAGTGCCACCCTCTAAGCTAGTTAGTGAAAGGATGCCTATTGCACTATACAAGTCTCCTAAAGATGAAGAACTAGATGATGATTTGGAAAAATGACAAGACATCAAATAATGGTCAACCTCATCATTCTAAATAGATCTAACAATTAGAAAAATCTCTTCAACTCCTTGAATCACCTCCTACAACTATATGCTACTCATGGCCTCATCAGCTAATAGACCTAATATAGGGGAAATAACAGGTATGCCCTCTCTCTAATAATCAACCTATGTGCATATGATGGATGACCCAATAGCCTATCAGCCAATATATCATGCCCCTATCCTAAATGCAATGGTAAATCAAAATAGTTCAACGCCCTGCCTAAGTGAACCTCAACATAAAGTTGTCATGTAAAATAGAGTGGAATTTGGTCATTATTTTGATAACAACCATGAACAGCAAGGAAGCATGGGAATATTAGTGTATCCATCTATGGATCTATACAATTAAGGGGAGAATACCCCTTCACAAACTTTTGAGGAACATAATGTGGAAAATATTCCCTCTTTAGGACATCTTTGGACACTAAGTCCTATATCTGCTACAGTGAAAGACCTTAAGAGACCTATCATTTCTTAGTTTCAAGGACAATTTGTATAGTATGTGTAGAAGATATACATTTTCTTTTTCTTTTTATGTTGGTATATTACACATACATACCATTTTTTTTCACATTCCCATTTGAAAAATCATATTGATACTCTATTCCAATAATCATATCCATATTCTTAAACAAATTATTCATAATAGACTTCTTTGTAATAATGATTAATTTTGATTGACTATTACATTGGAGAAACAATACCTTCTTTGTATACCATTGCGTGTTATAAATGGCAACTTAAAGCTCATTGATACATTTCAATTCCACTAATGCTCATTCATTACATTTTTAGGTAAATAAAGTATTTTTATTTAAACAAAGATTATAAATTATAAATAATTCTTTTTTAATTTAAAATATATCAAATGAGAGTGTTCACTCTATTTAATAACAATTATATTGGGAATAAACACATCACTTATAATATAGTAGACTATTAATAGGTCATACTAATCAAGAGTCTTGAACTATTTATAAAAAGCTCAACCAAGTCTAGCATAACATCAAGAAGTAATAACCAATAACATAAAAATCTAAACCAACATCCTTCACAATTATGTAAGAGTGTCAAATTTATGAAAGAAAACAACCTTAAACCATGAATGGAAAGGAGATAAAAGCTTTAGAAGATCTTGTATCATGTCGATGAATAGCTTTCCAAGAAAATTAGAGGTATATAACCACTAGCTAACAAAGGAGAAGGAGGAGAGACCACAAGAATGATCACTATAGTCTATTTGATTGGATGGAAGGTGAAAATCATTGCTGGCATCAAATATTGTAATATTTTTTTAAATATTTACATGCAATAATCATGATCAAAGAATTATGTCTAGATTACACTCTTAACAATCAAGATTATTTGGTGAAATTTTCATAACATGACAAATTTTTCAAAAAAAATTATCAATCTTGATGTAAAGAATTCATAAAGTTAAGGAATGATAAAATAAACCATCCTCTAACTAGTGAATTTTGTATTGTTATTTATTCTTCTTCTTCAATGCATATGGTCTAATAAGTTATACATAAATATTTACATATATAACATGTAATCATCAAATTCTAATACTTCAAACTCTTCCTATAATCCCAGTCACTTGTCCAAGACTAATAACATCCTTCTAATTTCCTAGACCAATCTAGTCATGTTCAATTATTCCTATAGATCTTGAGGATTGATTATGAAATTTTAAATTTTAAACTTCTAATTTGAGTTATTTACTCCTCCCTATTTTTTTTTTCAAAACATACAAAATTTGAATACATTTGCACGATTACCTTCCATATTTTGGCATTTAAATAAAAATATCTTGGTAAGCTATTCTTGTGAAGTTTTATAGTTTTATTAAATATCACATTCTTAAATATGATAATTTTCTAGGGGATTAAAATATTTCATAGGGTTAGTTCTTTCTACCAACTTAAATTTTATTAGACAAGCTTCTATACATATTTCTACTTCTTACTCCCACCTGCTACAATTTTACAATTATACTTTCCCACCCTATTTTTTGTTCTCTATCTTTTTGTTTTAGATCTACCTTAGACCAAATTTGTGGTGGACCTTTCATCTTTGGGTGATGTTTTTCATATGAGGTCTATAGTTTGAGCTCCCTCTAAAGAAAAGTTTGAACCAAATGTTTTGGTATCGATTCCTTCTACATCTATAGAGTTTGGTGGTGACATTTTCCATGTGTCTTTCTATACTATTTCTCGTATTTCATATATATAGATGTTCCTAAGAAAATATTACCTAATAATTTTTTTCCAAAAGGTATTGGTTTTTCTCTAATCTCTTCAATTCACTGTGTTTTTTTTGTTTCATGATTCCTCTAGGGGAAAGTATTGTTGAAATGTGATGATTATTTTGGTGCAACCTATACTTATTCCATTTCTATCCCTATCTTGTTGACTTACATTACTAGGTTCTTTAGATTTGGTTTCCTCTAGGTGAGAGGAAAATAGAACATCCTATTCTCTCACATTCCTTTCTTTTGTGGCATGTTTCAATTCTATGAAGGAATAAAGAGTTTTGCTTGGTGGTGGGCCTTAATGATGGTTTATGAATCCCCCTTTTTGTTTCATTGAGTTTGTTTGTTCAACCCTTTTAGGTAATCAATTCATTTTTTGACACGTGGATAAGGGATCCAAGATATCTTACCCTTAATTTTTTGATTGTTAAACCTTATCAAGATAGAACAAATAGTTTAGAAAAATTTATCTTAGGTACTTTTTGATCAAATTCTTTAGTCATACTTGATTTTCCCGTTTTTTTTTTTTGGTATTAGTAACTCAAAATCACTTCTTAGAGAATTTATTTAATAGGTTAGTGATAGATTTTAATGGTAGCTAGTGGACTATGAGTGAATTCTATTTTGCTCATTGTATTTTTGTTCTATTGTTACTTTTTTTGGATAATTAAGTGGGTTTTTCATGAGTCAAAGGACCTCGACATAAATAATAGGGGGAACATCATGTGGTTGATGTGATTGAAGGGAAAGAGAAGCCTCAAAAGACTACTAGGGATTTTGGGATAGAGGAATGGATGATTTCCATGACTAGGTGCTTGGAAAGAACTATAGGGCTCATAGAAAACATGAAAAAAAATAATGATAAAAATTATAAGAAGATGGAAGATGAAGTTTGAAAAATAAAGGATACTTTGAATACCACCATCGAGTAAAAAAAAAATTATGAAGAGAATTGCTACTACTATGGGCACTATAGTTGATAAGCTAGAAAAATCTTAGCAAGAAAAATTATTTATGGTCCTTGAAGATGACAAAGAAAATGGCAAGAGAAAGGATTCTAGAATGTCAAGGAGATCTAGAGGCAACCTAAAGTGAAAAATAAACTATTTACCCTAAGAAATCTAGGAGTTAAATAATTTTTTTTAAAGAGATATGTGCTCTCGAAGTTGAGGTTGTCAATACCTTAAATTCCTTTGGTTATCTTTGTTTCTTTCTAGGGTTGGATTTATGTTTTCTTTGATTTTTTTTTGAAATTGAAAGTAACAAAAAATGGGGGCTAGCTTAGAAAAAAATTATTGTAGAATAGCTACAAGTTAAGTACAACACACTAATCTACACCCCTTCTTAGTTTATGTGACCACCACCTCAGAGTGTCCCAAAATCTAAGCATTGGTAAGAAACTAAGAGAAATCATAAACATAATATATAAACCACAAGTATTAATAAAGAGTCCATAAAAGCACCTTGAATAGAGCCCAAAGGGTCAAGTACCAAATTAGAAAGCATAACAAAACTAAAGCTAAAATGAAAGGAGAATGAACTCTCCTTGTTCTTCTCCTTCCCCTCCAACTTGTCCATAAATAGTTGGAACCAATTGTCAATAAGGAACGTGTAGAGAGAGCTTGTGGTATCTTCCCCCACCATATTAGTAAGTCCTTTTAAAGCTTGTAGGAGATGAAGTTTCCATGCCACAAAGTGAATGACATTGATAGCATACTTGGCCACATCATCAAATCTTTTTCCAATAATATCTTACCTCTCCATGAGTTTCTTGAAACTCTTCTCAATGGCCACAAGCTCTTCACTACAATTTTAATTTCTATCTTTGGTGGTCGTTATCCTAGATCATTCCTTTATCATGCTAATGAGGAGGGGAGGTGAGGGTCTTACCCTTATCACTCAATCTTGTGGAATTGTCAGGGGTATCACTCTTGAGGGTATCCAAAACATGACGTGGAATAGAGCTTAAGTGAATGTTAGTAGGGATGATTTCTCCCACTTCCCCTTCACTAGTTGTCTCCTCTTCCTCATCCTTAGTGTATTACTTCCTAAAAGATGTATCTTTCTGCTTTTTTTATGGGGTTTTTCTGTTTGCACTACCAATGGAATTTGAACTAGTAGTGTGCTTGTGCTTAGCCTCAGGATCCATTTTCATCATTTTTTTCTTATTCTTTAGGAACCTCCATCTTACCCCTTCCATTTACGCGTCTGAGTCCACATTCCAAATTTCCTTTTTCATTTTTATTTTCTTAAGGACATGGTGCAAAGAAGTCTTAGAGCTCTTGGTATCAATTGTAGACATAACCACAACCAAAATTTGAGGGGTCAAGGTAAAATAGCAGGGATAAGGAAGACAACCCTGACATTAATGCCCTATTTGGTTGGGGAAGATGAATTTTTGGCATAACCAAGTTATCTTATAACCAGGTTTTCAAAAACTTGGTTTTGTGGTTTGGAAAGCTAATGGTCCGTTTGGTTGACACGGAAGATGAATATACAATGGACCCCACAATATTATTAAAAAAACTGTCATAAAGTTCAAAACCTAGTTTTAATTTCGAATTCCACCTTTTTACTAGAAGAAACTTCTTCCAATTTTTGACTAAAATTGGAAGATGAAATTGAAAACCAGGTTATAATTTTAACCAACCAAACACCAAATTTTTTTTGCAAAACCTGGTTTTACTCCTGATAACCCAGTTTTGGCCCTTATCTTCCAGCAACCAAACGAGGCCTAATAGTTTGGGAAGGGAAAAATAATTTGTAAAAGTTGTATGGTTTAAACATGAAAGTTTGATGGAGGACATTATAGGGTTTACCCATTTTCATCCTGTCCCTAACCTTAAGGATATTGTCTTCCATGGAATGAAGAATGAGGTAAGAAAACAAAATGAGATCATGGTTCCCAAAATGGTTCAACATAGGAAAGTGATAATAGTAAACTAATTGGAACCTACCCTCTAAGGTGATATAATGTATCATAGAATAGCATACTTCCTTCTAGGGATCTGACAAGGCCATTCTTATGAACCCAATAAGGTCAAGAGTCTATTTTTAACCAGGGTAGAAGAACTAATTGAGGTTGGCTTCATCCACAACATGATTCTTCTTTTTCCATTTTTGGCCATCTGGAGAGAAACCACCCACCTTCACAATGATATTTTAAATGATCTTAAATGAGATCCAATCCACCATCACCCACCTATTATTCCAAGTGTTTACAAACTACATTGAAACTGACTCATCATAGCCCTTAGTACACTACATAAATGGTTCCATTGTATTTTTCGATGGAGCCCAGCTCAATGTGCACTTTTCTTCCACCCATTTCTCCACTCTCACCCAAATCCTCCATGAAAAGACATATCTAACATTACCTTGTATTTTCCACAATGCAAAGTAAATATACTAGTAAAGCTAACACACAAAAACTTGAGAATGAAGAAATTTTAAAAGTGGTCATGTGAATGAAATAAAATAAAGTAATAATCATGAGCAATGGGCATTGACCACCAAAAATCTTTATGACCCCCCTTAGGGAAAAAATCATTCCCTACTAGATCGCCAATTAAATCACCAATCATGTCCATTTTGTAATTCATAATATTTTGACCAAATTTTTAAAGAAGGTGAGATCTATAACAATAAATAATCAACTTCACGGGGTTATTTAATTCATTTAAAATTAGAGCATGAATGTGAGCTACACTCATTGACCATCACATGACCAATCACCCCAAGTGCAGCCACCAACTGCTTTTGTCAAAGATGTGCAAAATTATTTATAAGATAAATATAACTATAAAAATGATAATGGAAACCAAAAAATATGAACTATAATAGAATTTATGTAATTTTGATATAAGATTTTTAAATTTAAATATGTATATGCCTTTATAAATGTTCATTTAACATTCATCTATTTATATGTAATTATAATCATGAACATATATGTTTTGTATTATTAAGATAATGATTTCTAAATTTTGAATTTTACATTTATAACAAAGCACAGCTATATTTTTTATTTATACCCAATAAGTGTGTCCATTGAACTCATGCTATGGGATACCTTATCAACTTTATAGGAAAATACTCATGTAAAGTTATGTCAATTTAGGATATTGAGATATCCAACAATGAATGAGGAAATTTGATTCAGGTAAAGGGTGATAATTCACCGCGGAGCCAATTTTTTTTTTAAAATGATGTATAAAAGCCTCGATTTATCTTTTGTGGCAGCTAGGATCTTTTATATTGCCCCCACAATTAGAACCCGATGATAATATCTCCACAATTTATCTTTTTTGGCATTTGGGGTCTGTTATGTGTCCCCCACAGTTGGAACCCGATGATAATATCTCCACAACTTCAACCATGTTATCAATTGATTTATTGTCGGCCATGCCTGCAAAAGTATCCACTTTTTCCTTGATCAATATCGGACGAGCAGCTGCACCGAGCGAAAGGAAAACGTTGAGCAGGAGCAGCATTACCATAATTTTCACAAGTATTGTCGATCTCGCCATTCTTAACTGCCTCGAGGAATAGAGAAATGTAAAGAAAGGGCAACTGAGAATATTTTTGGTGTTAGAGAGCAAAGATGTTGAATAGGTATGAAGGAGGAAAGCATATCGTATTTATAGAGAGAGAGATCATATTTTGTTTGAAATGGTCAAGATTGAAATTTGCTAAGGAATGGTGATGTTCAAAGTAAAAGTATGGCGTGTTGTATTGCAGCATTTCAAAAGGCCACAAACGGACTTTGAAGGTGTTTTCTATCTTGACAAGTGTAGTTATTTTTGGTATTTTACGAGGGCAGCAATTTTACGAGTCATCTATCTACTTTTGAATTCTATGTAACGGGTAAAATTTATTCGACCATATAAAATGGTAGATAACATTTTTATACATCAGTCAATATAACACAAATTCAGTACAATCAATAAGTCAATATAGACAATAAGTTTGAAACATAATATAGAGTTTACCGATTAAGAGGGAGAATGGATAAACGGAGGAAAGCATATTTTACGTAGGAAGAAGCAAACGTTTGAATAGGTCAATGTTCGAAATTCAAAGTAAAACTATGACGCGTGTAAAATGCAGGGGTTTTCAAAAAGATTGTTTATTAATTTAACAAGGGACCAAACATTCAAATTAGAGTTTCATGTATACGGTTTTTCCGGCTTTTAACTTTTGGAAATTTTGAATTGATTTTATACACTAATTAGGGTTTTAAATAAGTAAAACGTCAAGTTTTAGAAAGGTTTGAAATTTTCTGGTAAAGAAATTAATTGATTTCATTTGTGTGAATAGTATTTAAAGGAGTTCAAATATTAAAAAGATTTGTCTAAATATTAAAAAGATTTGTCTAAGTTATCAATTGTAATATAAAATTAAAAAAAATAAAATGAGTTATTAAGTAGTGAGAATAAGAGAGGGAGGGAGGTGAATGTGAACATGAATATGCGCTGTAGTCATTTTATTCATATGTCAATAAAATCTAAAGTATTTTCTAGAGGTGTTTTATTATCATTTTATTTATTTATAATTACAATTTATCTATTGAGAAATTTTACCACTACAAATTAGAGAACTAGAGCAATGGCAAGTGAGATACAATCATCCTTATTGTGAAGTTCTTATTTTTAAAAGTGGTTGAGAAGCATGACAATAATCGGTCTAATTGGTATGAATACAATATTTGTATTATTGATGATCCTTACAAGGTGGAAATTAAATCTACTAGTAATATGAGTTATCACAACAACGATTGAGGTCTAACCACATTGAACCAATAGACTTGGATGGGAGAAACTTTAAGTCAAAACTTTTAGGAAGGGTTAAATCATATGCGTGGTGTGATTTTTTTAGTGTCAGCCAAAAGAGTTATATGAAACAACTAGGAAACATTCACCAAAATGTAGAATAGAATAGTTCAAACTTTAGTGTCAGCCAAAGCGATAGGTTATTGACTAACAACTCCACTGAGAAGAAAATATTTATGGTGATACCGAGAAGATGAAATATCACAAATTACAAAAGAATGAGTTATATTCCTTAAAAAGAATGAGTTATAGTCCTTATTTATATTCACAAAACTCATTTATGTAGAATAATTAAAATATGAATACATTTGAATTTTTTTTTAAAGAAGAGTTGAATCATATGCATGATTTGATTACACTATAGTTTTTCAATTTTGAGTAGAATTAAGAAGATAAACAATCCATCATTGCATTCATTTTAACAGCTTTAAAAAATGAACTTATTGAAAGATGAGACAAAAAAATTTAAAGAAAAAATTTAATAAAAAATGAATATTTAGAAAAAAATGTATATAATATTTATCTTTGACTTTTGAAAAAGGCTAATTTTGAATAATGAGCATTCACAAATTATTTAACACTTTAGAGTTGAATAGCTGATAAAATATGTACACAATAACACTCTTAACGATATAACAGCATGATCGTTTTGACATAAATCATGTGTACCAATGAGGTATGATCTTTTCAACAAGACATAATAGTGAGCGTTGGCGCTTCTTGAATGGGTCAATCTCTGAATTACTTCAACTATTCTGATCGTTTTTTATCTGTAACTTCCCACTATAAATATATTGTATTGTGCATTGCAGTTTCATTCGACCTCGCCATAACACATTGTATTTCACCCAGCTTTTCTCTACGCCCAGTTATTCAACGAACACCATCTCTCTCTAAAGACTCTCTTGATCAGCAGTTAAAATGGCGAGCTCAAAGCTTATAACGAGAATAATTATACTACTTGTAATTCTAAACGTTTTATTTACCCTGCAAGTTTCTGGTCGATATAACCTTAAGACAAGTGTAAATACAGATGCATATGACATCTCCAACAATGGACATTACAATCTGTTTCAAGTTGTGGAGAAGCTACCATCATGTATCAACTGCGCAAGCCACATTCCAGATCCCAAGTGCTGCAAATAATAATTTGTACTATAACACTGATACACAAGTCCAAAAACCTTATTCATTTTATTCTTCTAAATGAACCGAGTGATATCTTCAATTAACTCTCAACTCTTGTATAATCTTCAGCAATTAGAGAGCAACAAAAAGAATTATCTTGCTCTGTTTTGCAGCTCAATTTTCCAACGTTGGGTGCTATGTGATAAAATTAGATTTGAGTTTCTATTCATCTTCAACAACAATAAAATTTCAATTACTTTGAGAAAGGTTTTAAAAAAAAGTGATTGTGAATGAATTAGTCCGATGAAGAACAGTAAAGGAACGTCTCATATTATGATCTGTAAAAATATAATTAATCTCATCTCCTCCTGTCTTCTTTGACTGAAAAGGGTGACCAACTCAATCTTCTGTGGAAGGGCAATGCCTGCGTGGCACTAGCGCGTGCATTCAATTTTATTTGTAATTTAACTAAATTTCTCATAAGTAATGTATTTTGGTTTCTAATTAATTTGTTAATAGATTCAAATGTGCATTATCTCTCCCTTTTTCAAATTTAAATTTTTTTATCAACATTTTTTAAGGTTGAATATGATGTTTTGTGATAGTTTAAAATAAATAGATAATTTCATCAGGCCAAATTAATTATTTATATAATAGAAAAAATTAATGTAAAATAAAATAGTCTTTTGAAAATTATAAGTTCAATATTAAATATTTAAATGCTTTTTAAATAATAAGTAGGTACAAATTTTTAAATAAATATGTAACTAGAAAATATATAATTACACTTTAATAACGTTAAAAATATCGACATAAAAATTAGTCTTTTTTTTGTATAATATTTTTCTTAAGTGATTAATATAACAATTGAAATGTCACTAATACCACTTTATGTATGTTTTAAGCCTACTTAGAAAACACTCACACATAACTATCTTATATTAATTAGGATATGGTTGCTCATGATGTATCTTTTTCAAATTTTTCCTTATTTGAAAAAATAAAATGTAAGTGCATACTATAAGATATAATTTATTTACAGGAAAATACAGCAATGGGGCATTGCTGACTTTTATATGGTATAATTGATTTCAATATTCTTCGTGAATTATAAGCTATTCAAATCTTGTTTTCTTTTATTGGTTTATTTTGAATTGAAATGTTTTCATAGTAGTTTTTTCTATCAGTTTGTTGTATTTGTTGTAGGCTATAATATTGCAATTAGTTGTACTTAACTAGTTATTAATTTTATTCATCTCAACCAACTACCCAATATTTTAGATTGAATAATATGAATCATATTAACTTTTATTATAATATTACACTGACATTTATATTTAACTAGAATTTTTTTTTTTTAAATATCTTTTTTCAAATATTTAAATATTCAAAATAAAGTAATGATTTCTTATTCTTTCTAAATTAAAATTTGATTTTTAATTAAAAGTATCATTTAATTATTTTTTAAATCAATTAAATTTAAAACTATTATTTAAATATTAATAAAATTATATGAAATTTTATCAAATCTTTAAGTTCACTACTCTATCTAGCTATTATAAATTATGACAAATACATGCCACTATGTGGCAGTTGCTTAAGAGTTGCAATCCTCCAATTTTAACCATTTGAGAGTTAGCAATAATCTTTGTACTTTTAGGTTACACAAAATGTCCACACTTGCAGTAATCTAATAAATATGAAATATAGATATATTTTTAATTAAATTTAAATTTTTATTAAAGTCAAATATAAATTATAAAATTTATTTTAATATTCAAAAAAGATGTTACATTACAAAGATGTAGTATAATATTATTTAATTATAATTTATTCGTATATAATATGTTATTTAAATATTCTATTTTTAAAATTAAATACTACTAAATTGTATGTTTATATATCTAAAATGATATAGAATATTAATCATTATAATAAATAAGAAAACCAATAAATAAAATCTATAGTTAAATAAAAAATATATATATCTAGGCAAGAGTCTACAACATAACTTGTGAGCCTCTCAGCTGGGAGGTCTTGGGTTTGAGTCTATTCGAGATTAATACAAAAATACATAATAATAATTAATAACAACAACTAATAATTAGCCTAGGCTTCGGCTCATTACCAATCAATAATAATAATAATAAATATCTGAACCAAATTGCACAAAGAGTAGCCCTCTATGTCCAAAAGAATAGAATTTTTTAGATAATAATAATATTTTAAAATATATAGTAATTATAAATATAATATTCTTAACATCTAAAAATATAATTTAATAAAAAAATTATTCAAAGTAACTATACTCTAAAATATTTATTTGGAATTTTACTTTATTGCATTCTATAGAAGTTTAGAAATAAATTAAATATTCACTAAATATTTTCTTACATCACTTTGTCCAAATTGGGAAATTGATAATATAACACTCAAACTTTCATAGCCAATCACATAATCGATAAATATTTTTCAAAATTTATTAACTTAAATTTGTGATGTAAACTATAAAAAAAATTAGTTTTTGCACATACAAATAAATATTTAATTTTATTTCATAGAAATTGGTGGGAAAAAATATAGTTAATAAATAGACAAGAGGTGTGATTCAAAAGCTTATCCAATGGCACTTAGCTTACATACTAATAGGGGCATTCATATGACTCTCGCTCAACTTACAACGTGTGATATACTATCCAATTGAAAATCTTACTTAGAATTTGAGAATTTAAAAATTCAACTCAAATTGGTAGTATTATTATTCTTTTTTAAATCTACTATTTAATCAAATGCATAAATATTATTAAGAGAAATAAAATTCAATTTAAGACAAATTACCTTTAAATGCTTTTTGACAATAGAAGTAACCTACCTTTTTCACTACCTAAAATTCAACTAAATCTTCTTCCTACAATGACCTTTCTCCTTTTAGTGACCCTTTCTATAAGAATGCTAATGTCAATGAGCACGACTCTCATGATTATAAGAGTAGAAATAGATGCTATAGAGTGTATGGAAAGTTTGTGTTTTCTTATGAACCTTAAACTTACTAATATATGTTTTTCTATTGTGTTAATAATATAAATTATTTTCCTTTATTTTCTTACAATTTCTTCACCTATTATTATTATTATTATTATTATTAATTATATCACTAACCCACTCAATTAATGTGGAGGTGGATCCTTTTGAGGTGGGTTCTCTGTTTGTTCTTATCTAAGGGGTATGTCTCTTATTAGTGTCGTCTCTTTCATTTTTTGCACATAGTCCTATAGATGTTGTTTTCTATGTAAGGATATATATATATATATATATATATATATATTTGGTAGTACTTTATTTTCTCATCCTAGATGTAGCTATATGTGTATGGATAATCTCAAAGGGTTTCCTCCTCTCTATGCACTAGATTTTTTTAGAGGTCCTCTTAGTTTTTGGCAGCAAGAAGTTATTTTTGCCTAGTTGTCTTATTTTTTCCTCCTTGTTCTATATTTTATTTCTTAACTTAACGGTAAAAATCAGTTTTCTATGAATTAGCAAGCAAATTACCCAAAAAGGAAAAATTTAAAATTTGTGGGAATCTTTGGAATGGTGGTATTTTCAAGTCTTTAGAGATTTTTGGTTCTTCAAGTGTTTTTAGAGAACTATACAAGCATTTGTGATGAATGGAAAAATAATTGAGACTCATAATCTATGTGTTATCTCAAACTATGCATTATTGTGAAGTTTAAGTTGTGTGCTACATCATTTGGTATCAAAGCATGAAGGTGGATGAGAGATGAAGATGAAGAGGAAGAGGAGCTATCACCCTAATGTAAAAATTGGTGCTAGATATGTAGAGGAAGATTGAATGACTCAATGAATGAATGAATAATCAAGGAATATAGGGAGGGAATGAATCTGATGAAGAGGAAATTGAAGATGTGTTGATCAAAATGAGAAAAATGTAGAAGAGATGTTGGGAAAAATGAGCTATGAAGATAGAGTGCTTAGGGTAATAGAAGGTAGAAATGAAGAAATCAAGATTGAAGTTTCAAACTACGTTGGTAGTCTTAAGCTAAAAGAATTGATAGACTAGTTGAATGAGAGGGGGGATTTTTTTCGAATGGAAGCCTATGACTAAGGAAACTAAGATTAAAATTTTCATGCAAAAAATTAAAAGAACATGCAATGATATGGTCAGATCACCTCCAAAAGGATCAAAGCAAAAAATGAATGGAAAAGATCAAGACATGGAGCAAGATGGAGAAAAATTTAAGGGAAAAACTCTCACACTTGGATTATTGACAAACCCTCTTTCATAGGCTCTATAATTTGAAGAAAAACTTGTCTTTTGTGCAAGAGTACATGTAATGCCCACCCATAGATTTCTTTTCCATTATATTTACCAAACTCTTTATGCTTATTTCATGCATGTGTTAGTTTCAAGGATATTAGATTTATAGTTATGACACTATTTCATGACTTGGATTACATTTATATCAATAAATTATTACTTAGTTGATTATAATTCACATGTTCATTAATGATTATGATTACTAGCACACTAATGATGCTTTAATGATTCTTAGCTAGTAAATGTGGTTTCTTTTATGATGATATCAAATGATGAGTATTTTATATTCATAATGGTGAGTTTCCATGTTTGAACATGTGATGATTTGTACTCAAGTCTTATTATGGTACTTAACCCATATTGCATGTGTATGGTGTGCATGTTTGTTTTACTTTTATGTTTGAAGTGTGTAATGTGTTTAAGGGAGGGAGTTGTAGTTACCTGCTAATCAGGATCTACACAATGTACCAGTCCCTACCATTGCTTGTTTAGCTTAGATATATATGTATTACGTACATGCTTATATTTTATGTTGATTGTAGGTATCAGGCATCGACTTCCCTAAATTACCAAGATGAGTGTGCCCTATTGCAATAACTCAATGGTAAGAATGGGGAGATAATGTTCAGGTCCCGTCTCAACCATAGCCTAATTACTTGTCTTGAGGAGGACATGTATCTGAGTTTCCACCCTTTTTAAACCCATGAGTTTATCTTTTTTCATGTTGTTTACTTTTGAGTTTTGGTCAGTTTGGTAATGTTTCTTTTATATGGATTTGACTATGTGGTTTATTTGATAAATGATTTAATTATAATATTTGGGTTAATCATCTAACATTGAAAATTATTAAATTTTTTTGATTAAAAAGAAAATATGAAAATATTTAATTAATTAAAATCTAATTAAATATATGTTTTAATTTAAAAGACTTAATTTAGAAGTCTAATTTAGAAAATTGGTAAAAGGGAGGAATTAGAGTATGATGATATTTAATTAATTAAATATGTCCTTCAATTTAAAAGATTTAATTTAAAAGTCTAATTTAAGAAGTTGAATAAAACGAGAATTAGAATATTAAAATATCAAAAATTTAATATTATTTTATTATAATTATTTAATTAATAATAATTAAATTAGAGTTGTATTTAAATAATTAGCTTTAATTATTATTAATTTAAATAATAGACTATGCTTTCAATAGTGCTTGTACTAATTAATAAAGGCGGAGGAAAATAAAATATAAAATAATATTTTAATTAAAATGTTCATTAAGTGTGCATGAAAGGATTAAATAATAAAAGTTAATTTTAAGAAGAGGGCTTTGAATGCTTGAAAATTGGAAACCCTAGGTAGAGTTAAACTCTTTATTAGGAGATTCGAGCTCATTTCTACACACACAAGTTTTGGAGAGCAAAATTTAGAGTTACATCAGAAGAATTGTTCAAAGTGTCAGAGGGTTTGGATTTGCATGCATTCATAGATTGTCTCATAATTTAGCTATGGTTTTGAGGTAGGGTTTGAGAACCCATTATAGAATTTTATAGAAAGATCTATCTACTTCATCTCTTCCTAGGTGCTTGTATAATGTTTATTAATTTATTGCATTGAATCTAGATAAAGAATTATATTGTAGTTTTTGAAAAGGAAAAATTATTGATGAAGTAAACCTAAATGATGAAAATTGTAGAAAAATCTAAAAAATTATTATGATTGTATTATTTTAAAACCCTTTCTAATATAAAAAAAAATTGATTATAGAAAATTGGAAGAGAACAACAAAATGAATAGTTTGGGTTTCAACTTTAAATTTTCCATTAGAAGCATGTGATTATCATGAATTTTCTAAATAAAGATAAATATTATTTTTACATCTAAAATAATTTAATTGCAAAATTTATTGGTAAAATCAAATATACTAAAAATAGAAAACTAAAAATACTAAAAATAGAAAACTAAGTACATTATGGTTGGATGATTTAAGAGATCAAAGGAATGTGAAAATAATAATTGTATGTTTATTTTTATTTTACAAAAAAATAATTTAATTTTCATATTTATTTATTAAAAACAGTTTTTTTTATGATTAATTATTAATTTAAGAATTTTTTTTTAAAAAAAACTTAAAAAGTTATTGTTACCTCATGTTACCTGCCAAAGATTTAAATTCGAATGCATGGCTTATTCAATGGTTAGTGTCGGATTATTATTTTAATGCTATGACCCACGAGTTTTCTGGCTGTCAGATCTGAGCGGTACCGACGGTTGGCATCATCACGCTATAAAGGAAATGCACGATATTTATGATAGCGAGATGACGCCCTGTCGACACGTTGCAGGGGTGGGTCCGGCGTTCGGCAGGTCGGAAAATTCTTTATTCATGGCGGCGAGTTCCAACGATCGGTAGAGTCAGGTGTCACGGCGACAAATCAGAAGGAACCACATGTGCCAGGTTAGAGTTTCTGTCGACACGGCTAACACAGTCGGGGTTTACGATCCCCACCATCAGATCAGCTCAGATCAACGGTAAGCGCCATCGCACTATAGAGGAGTTGCGCGAAGGTTATGATGGTGACATAACACCTCAATGACATGTGTCAGGTGGGGCCATGTCGCAAGGCGATGCCAGGTGTGCTGACATGGAGGGCACAAGCACGAGGTACAACGAGTCCTCACGATCATCAGCTTGGGTCGCATCGACGGATGGCGCCATCTCGCTATGGCGGAGATGCACGGATTTTATCATGGCGACATAGCGACCATCTGCCACATGTCCTGGCGAGGCCACACTTCATGCCGCCGGTGCAGTTAGATTTAAGTAACCAACAGACCAACGAGGAGATGCCACGTATCAGTGGGCTCAGTGAATCAATAGAGAAGGAGGGTCGCAGGAGGTCTAGTTTTGTGACCGTCGGATTGGAAATGGATTGGCGGTAGGTGCCATCTCGCCATGGCGAAGCTGCAGGGTTTTTAGCATAGCGACTTGGCACCCTTTTGCCACATGTCAGTGGGGTCAAGTCTCGCCAAGATTCATCGCTGAGGTGGTGCCAAATAGGATGGGCCCAGTCACAGATTGGAAGGTCCACCATGAATCAGGAATCGCCATACATGCCAGGTAGGGCATGGACATGTCATGGGACCAGCTTCTTGACGTGACCAACACGTTGTAGGGGCGAGTTCTACACCGTTAGATCTATGGAGATCACCGACGAACGCTATCTCGCCATGGAGAAGCCGCTCAAATTTTATGATAGCAAGTTAGCGCCCGTGCGCCGCGTGTCCTCGTGGGCCTGGATTTGGAAGCGCAATAAGTAAGACGATTAACAGATGGCATTGATTGTGATCATCGTAGTCGACGTAGCGGTTAGCGCGTGGTTGCGGTTAGATGGTAAAGGTGGCATAGTCAAGTTGAAACCCTTAGGCGCTATCGAGATCTTTGAAGACTTTTCTGATAGCGACATAGTGCCCAGTCGCACGGAAAGGGTGGTAAGTGCCCAGTCAAATGTAAAGGGACTGCTAGGGAGGCGAGATCGAAGGTGTGATTGGCCTACATGGCCCAATTTTCTCGTCTAGCCTGTTGACTGATCTATTCCGATGGATGCATAAATCATGAATGATGAGAAGTCAAGGTTTTGCCACAAATCCGATGGTGGGATTAATTGCCACCAACTTGGAATGAATGCCAAGTGCAGAAAGATACTCCATCCATCCTGTCGATCCATCTACCATGTCAGGGAATGTTGTGGCGCCGTTCCTGTCTTCTCCAGGGTCTTTCTCAGAGGGATATCAGATTTCTTGGTATGCAGGCCATGTTCAATCAGATCTTTGATTGGATTCTCAGTATGGAAAGTTAATGCCAGTAGGTGAGAAGTGAGTATAATGCAGAAATCTTCAGTTATGCCTAATCTATAAAGGCAATTTGGTGATATGTTCTTAGGGTCGACTCTTCCTGATTTTCTCTACTACTGCTTGCAAACTTGCAGTGTAAAAATCCCTTTGTCTCTGAGCTAGATAAGCATCCTGTATCATCTCTTTTAGCCATCAACGTGTACGTGTATCGTTTTGCCTCTCATTGATGTATTGTTGAGATCAGTGGTCTGCATACTATATCTATCTTTGGCCTATTGAATAATATACGAGCGAAATCTTCTTTTCTTGGTGTTATTCAGTTGGTTTCCCGATCTGTATGTGGTTGTTGATTGATATAAGTCTGAATGAATGTATGAATTTTGATGTTACCCTAGTTCTGTAGTGCATATATGGGCAGAAATGAGTCTGAACACTCTGTTTTGGTGCATCACCACCTTAGATTAGACTAGGTAGATTTTCTTTAGTGCTCTCTTTCTCCCTTTTCCTTCTGAGAATAGATAGGTGTGCCCTAATAGTAAGAGGAAGCCGGCCTTCTCCATAGACTCAACCTTGCAGTTTAAGTCCCACAGCTTGGAGGTTGTTTCCATGTTTCACTAGGTTGTCCTTATGCATAGGCCTTGGACAAGGGTGCAAACCTAAGTGACAACAGTTTTTGGCATGCTCGATGGGACTCATATCAGAAGATTTCAGGTCTACTGGTGTCAAGAAGAAAGAATTCTAGAGATAAATGTTGAAGAAGTAGTGCTAGCTTCAGTTTTCAAGCCTTCAACAGGCTAATTCTTCAAGTACTTGGCGACTCTAAACATCAAAAAAGTCTGGTTCCAGACCAAGTTTGTAATGATTCATGCCCAGGACTGAAACAAGGGCATCTTCTAGAGGTAAATTTCAATATCAAGAGCTTTCTCTTTCAAATCCTAGGAGAAGAAGGACTAGAACTTCATTATCGCCAGTTAGGGGTAGAATAACAGTTGATATACCTGTAAGATCTGTCTCTACTACCCCTACTATTCTAACTCAGCCTAGATTGTCATCAACACTCATCAATAGGACACTTGTTTATATGGCACAGCCAAGAGTTCATCCTTTTGCCACCTTTAATGGTGGAAGTCCTCTGTTTTTAGCGCAAAGACATGATATACCAGTATCTGCACTAAAAAGTATACCTGATTTTACTGGTGAAAATTCTATTTCCCCTTTAGAGAATATCCAAGAGGTAGTGAATGTTTGCAATATTCATGGTATTACAGAAGATGATGTTGCTGTCAGACTTCTAGCCTCATCTTTAAAAGGAAAAGCATTACAGTGGTATAGAGGCTTAGCTCATGGTTCTATAACTGATTGGGATGGACTAGGAGCAGGATTATGAAAACATTTAGAGGATAAGAGTGACCATTTGTCACTACTAGAGCAGTTGACTACAATAAAAAGAGCCCCCCATGAATGTATGACTGATTTTAATTACAGATTCCAAAAGACATGGGATAGAATACCTACTATAGCAAAACCTACCCCAGGTAATGTCTTCTTGCATTATCTTAGAGCTTTCAATAGTGACATTGCCACTACAATCCAAACTATGGGAGGAGATACATTACCGAATGCTTATGAGACAGCTATAAAAGCTGAGAATATCCTAATACAAGGAGGAAAGTTGGCTCCAAGGCCTCTTATGCCTTTCTTTCCTGATGTTCCCAACCACCAACCAGCAATAACCCCCCTTCCTACAATTTCTACGTCACAAGCCCTTACTCCAGTTCCCCAAGGTTCCACATCCTCAAACGAAATAGATGAACTCAAGGAAATGCTCCAAGGTCTAGTGCTGAATACAAATAAAAGAGAGAGGACTTTGGATAAAAAATTGCAAGAGTAGGGGAAGGAGTTGAAGGACCAAGGGAAGAGATTAGAGGATAATTTTTCTCTAATACAAAAAATGAGTAACAAGGTGGTGGCCTTAGAAAGGCAGCAAGCCCAAAGTGGCAAGCCTCCGCAATTACAATATCAGGCTCCAAGTGGTGGTAGGCCTCCTAATCATTGGAATAGCTCTTTTGATCATAATAGGAAAAATAGTCATGTTGCTGCTTCAAGCTCAAATCAGAACAGAGCTTTAGTTCCTCAAAATAACTTAGCCCAAGATCAAGACTTCTGTCCTTCATGTAACTATTCTTATAGCTATTGCCCATGTCAGAAAGCGGAATCTTATTTGACCTTAACTGTCCAGGAGCCAGCAGTAAAGCAATCATACAAGGAAGATCATCCCAAGGAGGCCTCATATATTCAAAGGCAGGGTGATTGCTCTTTCATGAATCACCAGATGGAGGAGCATTGTAATGTAAACCAAGATTTCGTTGCTCATAACACAAGAAGCAAGAAGAGAGCTATGGAACATACTGCCCCCCTTTCTCCTAAGCAGGCCTCAACTTCAAGTGTTACACCTCATACACAAATAGCAAATGAGCAGACAAACACTTCACAACAGCAAAGGCAAGGTCCAAGAAAGGAGGATGCAAGTGATCCCTATGTTGCTCCATCTCAACCTCTCATGAGTACAACTCCCAAAGTTTTCGCCAAAATTCCTAATGCACCCTTGAGTGTGGTAGAGCAAATGAAGAAAACCAATGTAAGAATTTCCATGTGGGATGTTGTTACCACCATACCAATGCAGAAAAGGATGCTGCAACAAGAATTGGAAAAGATTGAACCCAAAGATCAGTCATCTACCATGGAGAGTGACACTAGTTTAGTACAACTAGCAGGTGATGTGGAGACAAATAAAAAGGTTAGACCTCCTCCATTCTATGTTTCTCTGATTATAGGGGGCAAATTAGTCCATAATTGCATGATAGATTCAGGGGCTAGTAGCTCAGTAATGCCTAGGTGTGTTGCTGATGCTTTAGGAATGAAATATGAGCCCATTATTAGGGATGTGTTACAACTAGATGGGAGTGCTGTCAAAATTGTAGGCATCCTTAGGAATGTGGAAATAGCCCTACATGCATGCCCTGGTTGTACTGTGATTCAAGACATATCTGTTGCTGACGTCAAGCCCTATTTTGCCATCTATCTTTCAAGAGACTTCACTGCCCAAATAGGTGGATTCATATCTGCTGACTGGTCTTATATGTCATTTAAGACCAAATATGGGGCCAATGCTTCAATTAGAGCAGAACCTCAAGCCCTTCATCACATTGAACACTACACCCCCAACTTCATTAATATGTATTGCCCTATTCTAGAGATGGATGAAAATGACATAGTAAATGAGCCTGCCACCATCATAGAAGAGATTCTTGATTTCTTCTTAGATGAGTGGGCAAATACATGTCAGTTTGAGCCTATGTCAGAAACTCTTGAGACATGCCTTAGTACATATTGCATAATAGAGAAGGAGGCTCAAGTTCCTGATCTTGTTGGAGCTAATGATGACATAAGTGAAATATAGAGTATGTACTTTGATGGCTCAAGGAATAGAAATGGATTAGGGGCTGGTCTCCTACTTGCCCAAAAGAGGGGAATTCAAGCCTTGAAAGTATATGGAGACAGTGAGTTAGTAGTGAACCAAGTGAGAAATTAGAATATCACCAAAAATGGCCTGCTCAAGTCTTACAAACACAGAGTCTGGGATTTGCTTGAGGGTTTCCAAGCATTTAATATCCAAAGCATTCCTAGGAAAGAAAACAAATATGGTGATAGACTTGCAGCAGTGGGTGCATCTTATGATGTGCCAGGGAATCTTGAGGAAGAGAAGAAGCAACAAATAAAGGTGGTAGTAAGGCCTGCTATTCCTGATAATAATACTCATTGGCAAGTGTTTGAGTCTGATGAGCAGATTGTGAGTTTCTTGCAGAATGAAGCAGAATTTTCAGAAAGAAAACAGTTAAGACTACAAGATCAGTATGGTGATCAGATCATTCACCTCAGTTCCAACAAGTTGCCCAAGGGTCTCATTACCTTGGAGAGTGTCTTTAATCCTGATGATCAGTCAAGAGGCAAAGGAATGAATCTACCTGCAGAAAAGGATGATCATGCCCCAGTTACTATTGTTGATGGAAAATCTCTTAACATGGGGAAGGAATGTTCTGAAGCGGAGCAAGAAAATTTCATTCATCTATGTCAAGAATTTAATGATGTGTTTGCTTGGACATATGATGACTTAAAGGGGTTTGACCCTAGTTTTTTTCAGCATACCATAGATTTAGTTGATAGGGTCAAACCAGTAAGACAAAGATAGAGGCCAGTGAATCCCAAGATTGAACCCTTAATGAGGAAGGAACTATCCAAGTTGATTGAAGCTAACATAATTTTTCCTATCAAATACTCATCATGGGTAGCTAACCTTGTCCCTGTAAGGAAGAAGAATGGAGAAATCAGATTGTGTGTGGACTTTAGGGATCTTAATCAGGCTTCCCTTAAAGATCACCATCCTCTCCCTTCTATGGAGCAAATTCTTTCCAAGGTCAGTGGGTCAAGGAGGTTCTCTTTTCTTGATGGATTTTCTGGTTATAACCAAGTGTTGGTTAAAGAATCTGATAGATACAAGACAACATTTACTACTAAATGGGGTACCTATGCTTATTGCAAGATGCCATTTGGACTAACAAATGTAGGTGCCACATTCAAAAAGGCAATGGAGGTGGCTTTCAAAAGATTAATTGACAGGTTTGTCTTAGTATACCTTGATGATATAACTATATATTCCAAGAATGTAGAAGATCATCTTGATCATTTGAGACAGGTATTTCTAAGATGTAGAGAGTTTGGGGTTTCCCTCAACCCAGCCAAGTGTGTCTTTGCTACAAGCCAAGGAAAATTACTGGGACACATTGTATCTAAGGATGGATTGACCATTGATCCAGAAAGAACAAAAGCAATACTTTTCCTTCCTCTCCCTAAACACAAGAAGGGGCTGCAAAGTTTCATTGGTAGGATAAATTTTGTAAGAAGGTTTATTCCTAATCTTGCCATCATGGTGAAACCCCTTACAGCCATGCTTAGGAAAGATATGGTCTTCTCATGGACCAAGGAGGGGAAGGAGAGTTTTGAAGAAATCAAGGCAGTCATAGCCTCAGCCCCCACTCTCATGAACCCAAATTTTGAGAAAGATTTCATCCTCTACACTTTAGGTGGTGAGTCAAGTATTTCTGTTGTCTTGACTCAGACAAATGACAAGAATGAGGAGCAGCCCATAGCCTTCTTTAGTGAAGGACTCAAGGAATATGAAGATAAATATAGCTTTGTCGAGAAGCAATTCTTTGCAGTCATTAGAGCCTTGAAGAAATTTAGACACCTCTTATCCCACAATAGGATCCATTTTTTGGTGCCCCATGCAAGCGTAAAAGACTTCCTGTTAAGCAAGGACATTAGTGAAAAGAGAGTTGGATGGATCACTAGGGTAATGGAATATGATGTTGATATTCAGATTACCAAATTGGTAAGAGGGAGAGGATTATGCAAAGAAATGTTATCGGGTCAGAATTCAGATGAAGAAGTTGCTATGGTAATTGCAGAGCAGCAGGAGGAAAGAAATGTTAATGCCCCAAAGAGCTGGATGGATGACATGAAGAAATTTTTATTAGGGAATGGATACCCCCAGGGATTGGATAGAGCTAAAAGAAGACAATATAGACTACAGTCCATTCCCTATGTTATGATTGATGACATCCTATTCAGGAGGGATTTTAATGGGACCCTGTTGAGATGTATTGAAGAGGATCAGGTTGAGAGGATGATTAAAGAACTTCATGATGGCCTTGATGGTGGCCACTTCTCTGCAAGAACAACCGCCATGACGATCATGAGGGCTGGATATTATTGGCCATCTCTGTTCCATGATTGTTATAGGTATGTGAGAAAATGTGAGAAATGTGCTTTTTTCTCAAGCAAACAGAGACTTGCAGCTCTTCCTCTTCATCCTATTCAGGTGGATCAGCCCTTCACCCAGTGGGGGTTGGATTTTATAGGCCCCATTAATCCTCCATCTAGTGCAGTTCATAAATGGATCTTGGCTACTACCGATTATTTCACTAGGTGGACAGAGACAGTTGCCTTGAAGGATGCTACAGAGCCATCAGTTGTTGAATTCCTTGATGGAATTGTATCTAGGTTTGGTGCTCCTTCTACTATCATCTCAGATAATACCAAATCTTTTGTTGGAACCCAGATTTGTACATGGGCAATGAGTCACAATATCTATCTGAGCACATCATCAAACTACTATCCTCAAGGTAATGGTTTGGCTGAATCCTCCAATAAGAATCTGATCAGAATCATAAGGAGAATGATAGAAGTCAATCAGAGGGTCTAGCATAAAAAATTAAGGACTGCTCTATGGGCTGATAGGATAACACCCAAGAGATCTATTGGGAATTCACCTTTTGTGCTGGTATATGGTAGGGAGGCCAGACTTCCAATCTCGTTGGAATTCCCATCCTTGGAGTTGGCTCATCAGCTAGAATTGGTTGAAAATAGTTCCATGTCAGTAAGAATGGCAGAGTTGATTGAACTGGAAGAAAAGAGAAACAAAGCTATGCAAACCCTGGAGATACACTAGCAGCAGATAAAGAAGAGTTTTGATAAGAAGGCAAGGGCCAGAATCTTTAGAGAAGGAGATTTAGTTCTCAAGTGGGACTCAGACAGAGAAAAACCAAGAAGGCACTCCAAATTTGATCCACTATGGAGTGGCCCTTATCTGATCTCCAGTTGCAAACATGCCAATGCGTTCCAGCTAAGCAAGCCAAATGGTGAAATTCTACCCATTCCAGTCAATGGGATCCATCTAAAGCCCTGTTTCTGAAAAGGTTGTGAATCCATGTACATAGTTAGTCTAGTTGCTTCCTGTTTGTTTTTGTTTTGCAATAAGTGCGCGTGCACATGGCTCTCTTCTTGATTCACCAGTTTTTGAAGTTTTGACAAGTCTTAGGTTGCTGAGGAGGTTCTGTTTTTGTTTCCAAGTCGCAGAGACAGAGCCAGAGTTTCAAGGGTTTTCAATGTTTTGATTTCCTCATTAAGGGTTAGGGTTTCTTGCAGCCCTTAGTTTCGTACCTTCCAGGTCCTCTTTTCCAACTCCATGGCCCAATGGATCATTCTCAGGCACTGGTCATGCATTGAGCAAGCTCATGCCTGCTGCGAGTCGCTAGAAGTGTTACCTCATGTTACCCGCCAAAGATTTAAATTTGAATGCGTGGCTTATTCAACGGTTAGTCTCGGATTAGTATTTTAATGCTATGACCCGCGAGTTTTCTAACTGTTAGATCTGAGCAGTACTAACGGTTGGCATCATCGCACTATAAAGGAAATGCATGATATTTATGATAGCGCGATGATGCCCTATCGACACGTTGTAGGGGTGGGTCCGACGTTTGGTGGGTCAGGAAGTTGTTTATTCACGACGGCGAGTTCAAACGATCGACAGAGTCAGGTGTCGCGATGACAAATCAGAAGGAACCACGTGTGCCCAGTCAGAGTTTCTGTCAACATGGCCAACACAGTCGAGGTTTACGATCTCCACCATCAGATCAGCTTAGATCAACGGTAAGCGCCATCACACTATAGAGGAGTTGCGCGAAGGTTATGATGGCAAAATAGCGCCTCAGTGACATGTGTCAGGTGGGGCCATGTCGCAAGGCGATGCTAGGTGTGCCAACATGGAGGGCAGAAGCACGAGGTATGACAAGTCCTCACGATCGTCAGATTGGGTCGCATCAACCGATGGCGCCATCTCGCTATGGAGGAGATGCACGAATTTTATCATGGCGACATAGCGACCATCTGCCACGTGTCCTGGCAGGGCCACACTTCATGCCGACAGTGTAGTTAGATTTAAGTAACCAACAGAGCAATGAGGAGATTCCACGTATCAGCGGGCCCGACGAATCAATAAAGAAGGAGGGTCGCGGGAGGTCAAGTTTTGTGACCGTTAGATTGGAAATGGATCGGCAGCAGGCGCTATCTCGCCATGGCGAAGCTGCAAGGTTTTTAGCATAGCGACTTGGTGCCCTTTCGCCACATGTCAGTGGGGTCAAGTCTCACCAGGATGTGTCGCTGAGGTGGTGCCAAACATGATGGGCCCAGTTGCAGATTGGAAGGTCCACGGCGAATCAGGAATCACCACACATGCCAGGTCAGGGCATGGACATGTCGTGGGACCAGCTTCTTGACGCGACTAGCATGTTGTAGGGGCGAGTTCTACACTGTCAGATCTACGGAGATCAGCGGCAGTCGCTATCTCGCCATGGAGAAGCCGCGTGAATTTTATGATAGCGAGTTAGCACCCGTGCGCCGCATGTCCTCGTGGGCCTAGATTTGGAAGCGCAATAATTAAGACGGTTAATGGATGGCGGTCATTGCAATCAGTGTAGTCGACGTAGTGGTTAGCGCGCGGTTGCGGTTAGATGGTAAAGGTGGCGCAGTCAAGTTGAAACCCTTAGGCGCTATGGTGCTATCGAGATCTTTGAAGACTTTTCTGATAGCGACATAGCGCCCAGTCACACGAAAAGGGTGGTAAGCGCCTAGTCAAACATGAAGGGACTGCCAGGGTGGCGAGATCGAAGGTGTCATTGGCCTGCATGGCCCAGTTGGCTCATCGAGCCTGTTGACTGATCGATTCCAATGGATGCACGAATCATGAATGATGAGAAGTTAGGGTTTTGCCAAAAATATGATGGTGGGATTAATTGCCACCAACTCAGAATGAATGCCAAGCGCAGAAAGACACTCCATCCATCTGGTCGATCCATCTACCATGTCAGGGAATGTTGTGGTGAAGTTCCTGTCTTCTCTAGGCTCTTTCTCAGAGGGATATCAGATTTCTTGGTATGGAGGCCATGTTCAATCAGATCTTTGATTGGATTCTCAGGATGGAAAGTTAATGCCAGTAGGTGAGAAGTGAATGTAACGCAGAAATCTTCAGTTATGCCTAATCTATAAAGGCAATTTGGTGATCTATTCTTAGGGTCGACTCTTCCTAATTTTCTCTGCTACTGCTTGTAGACTTGCAGTGTAAAAATCCCTTTGTCTCTGAGCTCGATAAGCATCCTGTATCATCTCTTTCAACCATCAACATGTATGTGTATCGTTTTGCCTCTCATTGATGTATTGTTGAGATCAGTGGTCTGCATACTGTATCTATCTTTGGCCTATTGAATAATATACGAGTGAAATCTTCTTTTCTTGGTGTTATTCAGTTGGTTTCCTGATCTGTATGTGGTTTTTGATCGATATAAGTCTGAATGAATGTATGACTTTGGATGTTACCCTAGTTCTGTAGTGCATATATGGGCAGAAATGAGTCTGAACACTCTGTTTTGGTGCATCACTGCCTTAGATTAGACTAGGTAGATTTTCTTTAGTGCTCTCTTTCTCCCTTTTCCTTCTGAGAATAGATAGGTGCACCCTAATAGTAAGAGGAAGTCGGCCTTCTCCGGAGACTCAACCTCATAGTTCAAGTCCCACAGCTTGGAGGTTGTTTCCATGTTTCACTAGGTTGTCCTTGCGCATAGGCCTTGGACAAGGGTGCAAACCTAAGTGACAACAGTTATTTTTGAAATAAAAAGGAATTATTATTTATTAATTTTCAAAATTAAATAAATATTATTCATTTAGTTATAAAATAAATGTTAGTATTAGTGATTCTTTAAGTCTAGTTAAACTCTTAGTCGTGTATAAATAATTGTTATATTTATTAATACAAGAGAGAAGTTAATAAATAAGTATTTATAACTATATTATATTTTAAGAGAAGTTGTGGTGAAGTTCACTTTGTAATCAGTAGGGTAATAACTATTTGATTTTATGAGAGAAATTATAAATAATTTAATTAAATTTATAATTTTATCTATAGTTGCATTATGAATTAAAGAAAAATAAATATTAATATTGGAATTAAATAGAAGTCAAATTAATATTTTAGAAATAAAATTGATATTAACATTTAGTCTAATAATATAAATTTATGTTGTTAATTAAATCATTTATTATTTAAGTTTATTTAAATTAATAACATGATAAAATTTCATGATGTTTTATATGCACAAAGAGAATTGACATTTGAATACTTTTTTACTTAAATATATATATTAGCCAAACTATCTATCTAAACATGTGTATTGTTAATTTAATGCTAAACACATCCTTATGACCCAAATCAAACAAGAGAATTGATGGAATTAGATCATGTGGCTGAAAACTATCTGTTTTCTAATATTCTATGTATAGTCTTGTGATGTTTATTTTCATGATGATTTTTATTTGTGGGTTGTTTAGTTGGCCAAGTTAGGATGTGCACTAGAGGCACTTTTGAGATTTATTTTATGATTATTTGACTAGGTATCATGATGAACTTTATTATTTGAATTGAGATTTATGTTTTATGAGCTTTGTACTATTGAGTATTTATGAGAATTTGAGTTTTGAGAATGAATTTTATTTTTGGGTTACCTGATAAGAAATCAAATTCGATCAATATTAATTTTTTGGTATGGGACACAATTGTAGTTTGTATGTTTTGGGAAGGTAGTCTAGGTACATGTCTATGGGAGTGGCTTGCAATGGGGGTCCAGGCCCAAAGTGGCTGCCAAGGTAACTAATTGTAAGTTGTGTAACAAGTGATAACATAGTAATTAAAATAATTTCCTTCCCCATGCCTTGAGATAAACTAAAAAGATTAGTTAGAGATTTTTCCTTGTCCATGTCATGAGTGCTTGTATAGACTAAGGATGTGAATGAGATGATACCTTGAGAGGTATGGCTAGTCTCATCATCTTCATGAGAGGGTATTCTAGTTCTGCATAGAGTCACTAGGGTGCCAAGGTCATAAGAGACTTTTAAGGTAACCTTAGGGTTGACTCATGTGATCAAACTCCATAGTATGCAGCTCGAGTCTCATTTATGATTTTTTTAATATTTACCTCTAATGGTGTAGTTGTTGGATATTACTTTTGATGGTGTATTTATTGTGAGTTGTTACTCATTCATTGGATGTCATTTATTGTTGACAATTGAATTTCATTAATGAATGATCAATTATTCATTGGTGGTGTTTTTATTGTTGGAGTTAGTAATTGGTGGTTTAATTTGATTGAAAACAGTTGTAATTTGTTGATTATTGTGTGTGAGACACTTGAAATTGATTTGGAGGTGGTTGTATTATTGTGGTTTTCATATTTAATTTGTTCTTGGTATCAGTTGTTCATTTTGGTATGTGATGTTGGTTTGGACAAGTGTCCTTTTCATTTTGATTATCTCTTTTTCTTGCATAGTTTGTGTTACCCTTGAGGTAGATTTGGCTATCAGGATTCCTTACCTAGGATTATTTTAAATACATTATCTCTGCTGTGTAGTGGGAGTGGAAGCCTAGTTAGGTGACCACATGGTCGAGAGGTAGTGTCTTCTTACCATTTGGGTCTCCCTCAAATTTGTGGATGTTGGATGCTCATTGGTGCAGGTGTACCCTTTATCATTTTTATTCATATCTTGGAGACTTCTATTCAGTTGATGTATATATGTTTACATGTATCTTATATTTGGATGTAATTATATCTATTCTTGCATACATTCAGACATGTGTAGTGGATACTATCTATTAGATGCATTTCATTGTATCACTTGTATTTATGATTTTACTTATGAGATGATGTATCTATTATTTCCTTGTGGTCATGACATTGTACATGAGACTTAAACTAATTATTATAAACTTCTTAAGTGTGACTCAACATGAAGGAACCCTTGAGGAATGGAAAATTGTATTTGTATTTACTTATGCATAGTTAATGTGCATGTGTATATTGATTCTGCATTGTTACGTTGATGTTGTTTAATTTATTTTTTAAATAGTTAAGTAAACTTTGTACCATATTAGGTTTAGTTCTTTTGGGTTCCCAAGTGGGGTGTTACACTACACAGATGAGTTCTACAAGCTATCCACGCATATAGAACATCAAGAAAATGATGAGAAGATGGCTTCTAGATACATGAATGACCTAACATTTTCCTTTGAAGATGATATGAACTTCAATCATGTTATTAGTATAGATGATACCTACTAGTTGGCTTTAAAGGCTAAAGAAAAATAAAATGAGCAATATATTTAGAGGAATAGAGGAGGTTGGAGGGGTACCTCAACCCCATTTTGGAGAGGTTCAAATTATAGCCAAGGAAAGTCCCTCAAAGGGGATGAAAAAAAAATCAATAGTAGACAAGATCCTATGATTCAAGAAAGATAAAGGGTTTTTTAGAGTGGATGAGGCTATGGAAGAAAAAGAGGTTGAGAAAACCAAAGTGGGACTTTCTCTTTTTTAATGTGAAGAGAATGACATAGGGCCTATGAATTATCAAATTATAGCATGTTAGACAAAAACCAATGAGGAAAACCTAGAGTGAAATTGGTTCAGACGAAACTCACAACACAAGGAGCACTAACTTCAATGATTCATAACTTCAAACCAATAACTTCAAAAATAGATGCACTTCAAGTGGAAAGGGTATGTCAAGTTATCATTGATAGGGGTAGTTGTAAGAATATTGTTTTTAGAGAAATGGTAGAGAAATTGAGTCTCGAGTGTGAGAAACATCATCATCCTTTCCAAATTGCATGGTTTAAGAAAGGCAATGAAGTCACTATTGATAAGAGGTGTTCGATTATATTTGTTAGCATGAATTTTGATTATATTCTTGTATGGGAGTATGATATCTTTTTGGAGACATGATTTAGTCAGCTTATGTGTTGCATTCATGAGAATATTCATCATTGATGTCAACATATACCCTATTCTATAAAGAGTTGTAGAGTTGTAGAGGTAGATGTGCTTGGCACGATCACTGGTTAATGAGATGGGTTATGTGCACTTGGAATTATAATCAATGATGTATAGAGATGATTTAGTTATGATCATAGATAGAATATGAAGATATGTTTATGCACTATTTTCTAGAGGTAGCTTTTATAGAAAGTCTCTAGAAGCGAGTAGTGGTAAATCAGATGTATCTTTTGGTTGAGGGAGCTTAGAGGATGGTTGGGGACATGTTTAGGATGCTATGTTTTAGATGGAGAAAACTAGATGTTTAATCTGTGAGTTTTGGCAAAGAATTTTCAGCATATGATTCCCTAAAGGCTAACTATTGATAAGATCATTGTGTAAACAGTATTTATTATAATGTACCATGTTTTGTAATATTTTATTGATGTCCTATATTATCACTATAAATTGATAAATCCTTAGGCCAATTCAATACTTGTTTAACAACTTGATATAAAGAAAATCTCACTTCTTTGTGGTAAATCATCATATGTGGTCATATGCATTATGATCTGGTTATACAAACCTTGATCAAAAATTGTATTTGTTAAAAGAACATGTAGATGTTAAGAATGTATTCTGAGCTTCAAAGGAACTATACTAGAAAATAAGTTTTTGTTTAGTCATTTCAAATCTTGGATATGCTTATTCGAAAGATTGTCCAGTGAGGACTATTTTGAGGCTATTGGACAGTTAGTTATGTTGTCCTCCTTTCAACTCCTAACAGGGTTGGCACAATTTCTAATACATTTTTAATATTTTGAAAGGAATTTAAAGATGACAATATACACCTCAAATATTGTCGTTGATAATTATTCTCTAGGGTTTTTAAATACTAAATACCAGATTAGGATTTCCTTCATATTCATTTATTTATTTTATGTTTTCTATTAGTTTTATGTTCTCATAGCTTTGTAGAGTAGTTACTTTCTAGTTTCTAAATATTTCTATTTTATTTTCAATCTTGAGCAAATATGAAATGAGTATAACAAGGTTAAGATATGTAATTTAAATGTAAGATATTTAGAATCAAATAATGTATATATATTTAATCATTATTTCCAATTATATTTAAAATGACTTATTTTTCAATATTACTTATTTTCATAATGAAATATTTGAAAAATAAGCAATAATATCCAATGTAGATAACAAATACTGATATCATCACCTTCATTCATCTTCAACTCAGACAACTTCTACTTCATTGATATATTTATATGAGAAATATATGAATTACCAATCAAGGTTGTGACCCTATAATCTTTAGCCATCCACTTCCTTACTTTGTTTGCATCTTGGAGTTTTGGAGTAGTTTCATTAACAATGTCCCATACACTTTTTCAATTATTTTAATTTTCCATGTTAAAACTGAGACCCTTTAAATTTGAACATCATAATTAATTTATCCAATGTCCTTGTTATCTATCAATCCTAGTTTCTTGTCAGTGAACAATTGCATTATAACTAAATGCAAACCGATATCTAGGCCTCCTAAACTAATAACTATCAATGAAAAATACCAAGGAAATTAGCATGTACACAATAGATTTCAAAGACTTTTCTTGGAGTAAAAAAATGTCTACAATCCATAATACCCGAGAACCATTTCAATCCAAATCTCCTAATTTCTTCATGTGTAGTAATATTTCATAGCACTTGTTAGTTTTGGTAGCTTTGGAAAACTATTTTTCCATGTGATTAATTTGCAAAGAATTATTTAACTAACAAATTGGTTAGATTTGGGACAAATATTTCTTAGTTAATTGGCCACTTTCAGAAGCAACTAGAAACCAACTTGCTTAGGGTTGTTAAGTTATTCTTATTCTTTACCGTCGATTGAGAATCAATCTTGGCCATTGGATTTCCAATAGGAGTAGTATAAAAGGGGGTCAGAGGGGCTTTTGGAAAGAAAAGCATAGTAGAAGAATTTATAGCACATTAGGAAATGAATTTAAAATGATAGAAAATAGTCTTGTAGTATTAGCAAGGCCGTAGTGATAGAGTTAGGGATAGCATTGAGGAATATCAACATGAGAAATTACTAGTTTGTTGGAGTTCTGCTAGTAAAAGGAAGGGAATTTTATATCTCTTGATTTTTTAAAGTATAAAATAATTCCTCGTGTAGAACTAGTTTTCCCTCTAGGGTTTTTCTAGGCATGATTTTTCTAAGAATATTTTTTATTGTGTTACTTATTTCTTTTCATATTTTATTGGTGAAGTTACAGTTGTATTATTTTTTGATATTAGCTATGAATTTGTTTTCAGTAGCTAAATAATCATTTAAGATAGGAGATTAATAATCAGTGATTGCAATAGTAATTTTCACATGGTATCAAAGCAATGTTGAGGGTAGAAGAGGTTTTCCATAGGAAAGAATTTAAGAGTTTATTAAAACCTAGTTTGATCTCTTTAGATTTATTATTGCTTTAATCTCTTGAGATGGTTTGAGAGATCAAGATAGCTTGGATGGTGCCTTGAATATTGGTGTCTGGAAAACCATAATTTCTTACTATTGGAAGAGAATGGTATCAAGGATTATGTTACCAGTGTTGTAATTGTACCTACAGGTGTGAGATATCTTGCATCATGCAAAAAGGAAGATGCCAAGGTGAGGAGGGTAATCCTTGATGGTTTCAAGTATTAAATTGTTCCACATATCTCAGAGCTAGATATGATGAAGAAGATGTGGGATGTCATTTTGAATCTATACTAGAATGCTACCACCAATAAGAAGATGATTCTTCGAGAGAAGTTGAAGAATACCCAGATGAACTAGGGAGAAGATGCCATAAGTTACCTCATAAGGATTTCACTTGTTAAGGAAGAGTTAGTAGTTATTGGAGATAGCTCTAATGATGATGAGCTAGTGAGAATAGCCCTGAATGTGTTTACTAAGCAGTGGAGTGTCTTTGTTCAAGAGCTGTTAGTGGATGATATACCTTACTAAATTGGGATCGACTATGGATAGATTTGATTTAGGAGGATTTTAGACTACTTGGTCATTTCGAAGTGACCAAAAAGAGTAACAAAAGTGAGGTGGAATAGCAAAATGTTATCCTAGCGGGAATATGGAAAGAAAAGAAGGGGTCTAGCAAAGGATTGAATTCATAAAGTGAGAAGAAGAAGAAGAAGAAGGACCTTTCTAGGGTAAAGTGCCTTGGTTTTCACGAGTATGGTCACTATGTTAGTTATTTACAAAAAAATAAAAAGGGAAAGAA
This sequence comes from Cupressus sempervirens, assembly GCA_028749045.1. Lineage (NCBI taxonomy): Eukaryota > Viridiplantae > Streptophyta > Pinopsida > Cupressales > Cupressaceae > Cupressus > Cupressus sempervirens. The sequence goes on from CM053785.1 coordinate 912,401,763, forward strand.
GCAGGTAGCAGATTTGGCAAGTGCAGAAGAACTCTCTAGTAGAATGGAAGATGGGTTTGCACTCATGGCCTGTATGGTTAGCTCAACCTCATGGTGTGTTTGGTATATAGATAGTGGGGTGTCATTTAATGTGATAGTAGTTAGAGAGTATTTCTCTAGTTATAAGGAGGAGAACACCAATATCCAAATATATATGGGAAACTTGTCCAAACTCAACTCGGTTTGTAAAGGGATTGTTTAGTTTCAGAGGGAGAATGGAAAGATAGTTCTACTTCATGATGTGTTGCATGTGTGAGGCTTAGATATGAATTTTATTTTTGTATCTGTTATTCAGGATATGGGGTATAATGTACTCTTTAGAGGGACACGTGTTGATTAAGCATAAGGATTAGAAATCACCTATAAATATTGGAATTAGAAGTTGTCACCTTTATAAGTTGTAGTCTAATACTCCTAAGGAACTCATTGGTAGTAATAATGCTAGAGATTCTGGAGAGTTATGGCATAGGGGGATGGTCCATATTCATCATGGAGAACTTAAAGTGCTTTGTCAGATGGTGATAGGTGTTCCAGAGGTGAGCATAGAGCATGATTATGTATGCAAGGGATGTGTGTTGGGGAAGATTGCGAAAGCATCTTTTCCAAGGAGTGACACCAAATCTAAGGGTGTTCTTGATCTAGTACATTCAGATGTATGTGGACCATTGTTGACAAAATCTTTCAAAGGATATGAGTAATATGTTACTTTTATTGATGGTTTCTCCAAAAAGGCTTGGATATACTTCTTGAAGACCAATGATGAGGTTTTTTTTAGATTCCATGAATTCAAGGCTCTTGTGGAGAACTATATAGGAAGGTATATAAAGGATATTTGGTCAGACAATGGAGCTAAGTACAAAGGAAACAACTTACTAGATTTTTGTACCACAGAAGGAATCAAGGGATAGTGGGTTGTTCCTTACAATCCACAACAAAATAGAGTAGCTGAGAGGAAGCATTGTTTTATGTCAATGGAAACAAGGACTATGATACATAACTAGGATATGCCCTGATACTTATGGGTAGAGGCATATAGTACAATAGTATACATTTAGAACAAGGTTCCACATAAGGTGCTATAGAAGATGACACTAGAGGAATCTTTCACAGGAAAGAAGCAAGATATTGGTCACTTTAGGATATTTAGGAGTTTGTCTTATTGTCATATTCTAGGTGATAGACATACCAAGTTAGCTCAAACTATAGAGAGGAAGTACTTTGTTTGGTATAGTGAAACTTCAAAGGCATATCATATTTTTATTCTAGGTGTTGGTATCTCTAACTACTTTTATCTATTAGTGTCAAGCAATTACTCATTTACAAGGTAGTATTAGGCATTCATTAGTGCAAATGATATACTCTATAAAGGTTGATTCATGTAGATAAGAAAGTATGTACCTAAGTCTATAAGAGTCGAGCAAGTGTATGGTCATTTAGTAATTTCTAGACTAGCTGAGTTTAACATCGACCAAGGAGTTTTAAGCATTGACATGTTACATAGTATGTGCTGACCAACAATAATGCCAAGTGTCAAAAAATAGTAAAGGCCGAGCAATGTAGAGTTCACATGAAAGTCAAGAAAGGAATAGATTTTGAGGTAAATCATTTTTGAGCTGACATGGAAGGAACATTTAATATTTTTAGAGCTTGTTAGAGAGAGAGTACATGTGAGTGACATGGATTATAGATCCCTATGTTTTGTGATCAACAATTCAGATGGAGAGACAATTATGGAAGCATATAGAAAACTCTTTCAATAGATGATATCTTAACCTAGATCATCTAATATAGCATGGTGACAAGAAGAGGAGAGTATGCATGCAAACAAGGAGAAATATGTAATTAATGAAGTGAAGGATCAAGATCAGAGGAGAAGTCAATAAAAGTGTTTTGTAACACCCCACGAAGAGATCCAAAAGAATTAACCTAAAGTTTTACTAAGTTTGCCAAGCATTTTTTTTAAAGAAAAAATAACATACAAATCAAACATAAAGTAGTAGAAGTGATAACATACAATTGTACAAAAGAAAACATAAAAAATTATATTACATAAGGATCCCAAGATGTTGACTCACATTTAAGTTTAATTCAAACTAAGTCTAATAAATACTACATCCACATGAAAGAATAATTATAAGTTCAAGTCCATTTAAATAATATACATTTGTTCCAAATACCACTTGGTAATAAAATTTGGACTGCTCAATCATCCATTGTACATGTCACAAGGTATGAAAAGATGAAAGAATATACATTTAAAATAGGTTACATCTTCCCTTTTGGATCCATAAAACAAAGTACAATACAACAAGTAAAACACATCCACCATAAAGATATAACCATCCATCATAATGAGATATCCATCCATCATAATACACAAAGATAAATTGAAAGGAAAAGTAGACAAAGAACTCCATGTTTGATACAATTATCCAATTGTGTGTTGTCTTTGGTGTTACACAAATGGCATACAAGTCATCTGTTAGCTCTTACCGAGCTCAATTGGTTTGCAAGAAGGTTTACAGTGTCTACCGAGCATTCTCAGACTTTACCTTGTGCAGATAGTCATTATTGAGCTTTCAAGGTTAGCAAAGGAAATTTAGTGTCTACCGAGCTTACTTGGTCATCAAAGGAAAATGTGGCAGAAAACAATTCTTACCAAGCTCTCATGGCTAGTGAAGGAAATTCAGTTCTTACCAAGTTCACTCGGTAGCCAAAGGATTTCACAGAATTTTTAGTTTTAACCAAGTTGAGATAGTTAATGTAGGAAATTGTTTCTGAAGTAGTGTTTGCCGAGTAGGGTAAACTAGTAAAGGGGTTAATTTATGAATTAATGCTGAATTGTTTTAAGTATTATTTCTAGTCAACTACGATAATGATTATAGGTGATTGTAACTTGATAATCTGAATGGTATAAATGAGAGGTCAAGTTGCAAATTTTAAGTGTGATGAATTTGATGTGATATGAATGTGGAGGTGGACTAGTTATTGCAAGAGTGAATTCTAAAGGATGATCAGAGATCATTAAGGAGCAGCAAAGCTATATTTGATCAAGGAGGATCTAATGGTGCAGAATAGAGATTTGTAATCAAAAAATTCAGTTGCATCTTATTCAGGTCATTTCATTGTTACTTTCTAATCATTGTAATACCAATTCCTAAATCTCTTAACAGTGTGTTTTATAACCTTTAACAGGGTTGGCTCCTAACATGGCTTACTTCAGAAAAGTGAAAATTGGTAGCTAGTTACTTGGTGTTTTTTTCCATATGGGGTTTCCATGTTAAATCTGGTGTCTCTTGTGTTTATGTTATTCACTTTTGCATGCATGTTAATAATTATGAATTCTTAAAGATCAATAACAAGTTAATCTACTAAGTTACAACATTTTTGTGAATGTTTACCAAGTGACAGCAGTAAATAACTTGTTTGACATCTAAGAGATTTGTGGATTTGTTTTTGAAGTAACTGATTCCCCCCCTCCTAGTTACTCCATCTACATTTCTAACAATTGGTATCAGAGCTTTTGGTGCTTGCAAGAAAATATTTCAAGGATCTAAGCTAATGATCAAGATGTATTACAAGAGGGAAATTCCAAGACTTAATAGGGACAACTTCTCAACAGGGTGGGGACTGATGAGACTTCATTTGGCTTTCATTGGAGATATAGGACTGAAATATCTAGATGAATCATATGTAGAATCTACTAGCACATTATTTCTCAATGATGTTGCTGAAAAGAAGACTCACAACAACATGATGATAGATATTGCATCTGCCCTAAGTTATGAAGAATTTGATGATATCAAAGATTGGAAAAATGCTTTTGAAATGTGGAACAAGCTAAAGGAAATCTATGGAGGAGATGATAATGTGAGAAGAGCCAAAGTATAAAATTTGAGAGGTCAATTTGATCAAATGAGGATGAGAGAAGATGAAAACATTGCAAAATATGTTGAAAGAATCAAAGCAAGTGTTAGTGCAATCAAAGCTTCTGGAGGAGATATCAAAGAGGAAATAGTTATAAGTAAAGTTCTTAGAACACTACTTCCCATTTATGCAATCAAAGTTTGTACAATTCAAGAAAGAAGATGTGAAGCAAATCATAAGATAAATTTAGAGGCCATAGTTGGAAGATTGACTGCATTCAAGCTAGATAACTATGAAAATGATGTTCTAGCTACCAAGAACATTGAATCAGCATTTGAAGCCAAGCTTTCACTGAAGGAGAAAGGCAAGAAGATAAAGGATTCTTAGTCAAATAGTGAAGAAGAATTAGAGCAGAGTTTAGATAGTGATCTTGAGGTGGTTGAATCTTTTCTAGTAAGGAAATATTCAAGAGGCAAATGGAAATACAAAGGTAAGGTTCCTCTACTCTATTTTTCTTGTGAAAAATTTAGACATATTGTTGCTAGGTACCCAAATAAGTAGAACAAGGATGAGAAGAAAGGTCACAAGTGCATTGGCAAAAAAGACTTCAAATTATTCAAGGACAAAGGTAAGAAAATATGTTTCATGGCTAAAGAGTCTAATGATTATGATGATGAAGAAGAAGATGAAATTGTTTACATTGCTGTAAAAGATGAGTCTGATAATGATGAGGAAATGGCACTTATTTCTCATATGAGAAAAAATGATACATGGATTATAGTTAGTGGTTGTTCTCATCACATGACTGGTGATAAAATTAAGTTTGAACATTTTCAAGACTATAATGGTGGTAGTATGAGGTTTGGTAATAATGAACTTTGTTGCATAAAAAGAAAATGAAGAATCCCACTAACCAAATAACTCATACATCATAATGCATATTGGGTAGAAGGAATTAAGCACAATCTGTTGAGTGTGGCATAACTACTCAATAATGGATTCAAAGTAGAATTCATGCATGGAAAAACAAGACTGCTAGATAGCAAAGGAAAAATGATTGGATTAGGCACTCAAACAAAAGGTAAGTTGTTTTATCTTGAACTTGGTGAATGCTCATGCTTTATTGCTCAAATTGAAGAAAGTTGGTTATGGCATAGGAGGTTGTGTCATGTGAACTTTGATAACTTGGTGAAAATAAGTAAATTCAAGAAAGTAAGAGGCATTCCTAACATAAAGAAACCTGAGGTTGGTCTATGCAAGAATTGTCAAATTTGCAAGATGGGAAAGACTAGTTTTAAAAGTAAGAACTATCAGTTTGAAGAAGTTTTAGAAATTGTGCATACTAATTTGTGTGGCCCTATTGAAATTGAAAGATATACTGGTGAAAAATTCTTCATTCTTTTTGTTGATGATTACTCAAGAATGATGACTATCATGTACCTAAGAGAGAAATCAAAAGCATTTGAGAAGTTCAAATGGTATTTGGATAGAGTAGAGAAGGAAATAGGCAAAAGACTGAAATTCTTGAGGTCAGACAGAGGTGGTGAATTCATTTCACATGAGTTCAATAACTTTTGTATTGAAATAGGAATCAAAAGGTAGATTTCAACACCTAGAACTCCTGAGAAAAATGGAATAGCTAAAAGAAGGAATAGATCTATCATGGACTATGCAAGAACCTTAGTGATTGAAAAGAGCATTGCTATCAAATACTGGAAGGAATCTATTAGCACCGTAGTTCATAACTTGAACAAAGTACAAGTAAAGAATGACTCATTCAAAACTCCCTTTGAGTTATGGTATGGTTACAAACCCAATGTAAGTTACCTAAAAGTATTTGGAAGAAAATGTTACATTTTGTAAGAATCTAGAAAAGGTAAGTTTGATGTGAAGGGTGATGAAGGAATATTTTTGGGATATTCTTGTAACAGTAAAGCGTGTAGATGTTTGAATTTGTCTACTCACAAAGTTATAGAAAGTGCACATGTGAAAGTTGGTGAGTTTGTAGAAAGAAGGAAAGAACCTGAAGATTACAGAAGATTTATTTCTATTGACACATTACCAGATACATCTATCAACAAAAGGACAGTACCTACTAAGTCTAACATAACTACTAAGTTACAGAAAGTTCAAACCAAGCTACAGAAACTTGAGTCACATTCCGATGCTACTGAGCCAACGTCTACCAAGTCTGAAGGACCTGAGAAGTAGACAAAATAGTTAGAACTTGAAGCTGAAGTGTAAGAGGATGAAAATGGTAAGCATTCAAAAGGAAAGGAACCTATATTAGCTAAGTATGTTAGGAGACATCATGCATTAGATTAGATCATTGGAGATAAATCTGAAAGAACTATGACAAGAAGTGAGTTGAAAGGTACTTGTTTACATGCTGATTTGGAACCTAGAAGTGTCAAAGATGTATTAGAAAATGAAAGTTGGATTGAGGCTATGAATGAAGAGATAGAGCAGATAGAGATAAAGAAAACATGGACTCTTGTACCTAGGCCTAAAGACAAAAATGTGATTAAAACTAAGTGTGTATTTAGAAACAAGTTAAATGAAGATGGTAAGGTGTCAAGAAACAAAGCTAGACTAGTATGCAAAGGATACTCTCAAGAAGAAGGAATAAACTATGAAGAAACTTTTTCTCCTATTGCAATATTGGAAGGTGTCAGGACCTTACTTGCATATGTTGCATATGAAGGATTCAAAGTTTATCAGGTGGATGTCAAGTCAGCAGTTCTCAATGGTATGTTGGATGAAGAGGTTTACATTGAACAACCTAAAGGTTTTGTTGATCCAGACAAGGACATGGTCTGAAAATTACATAAAGAATTGTATGGTCTAAAGAAAGCACCTAGAGCATGGTATGAGAGATTGCATAACTATCTTATTCAGATTGGTTTTCAAAGAACTAATGATAATAATAGCTTGTATATCAAGGAAGGACTAGATAATAAGATTGTTTTGGCATAAATATTTATGGATGATACTTTGTTTACAGGAAATGATGATCAATGTAAAGAATTCTCAAAGAAAATGAACAAAGAATTTGAAATGTCAATGTTTGGTAAGATCAAATTCTTTGTTGGTCTTCAAATTTTGTAGAATAAGAATGGTATCTACATCACTCAATCAAAATACATCAAGGAGATACTAAAAAAATTTGGTATGGAAGACTACAAACCAATTGGGACTCCTATGTGTACTAGATTGAAACTTACCAAGGATGATGAATCAAAGAAAGTGGATCAGACATTGTATAGATCTATGATTGGAAAGTTGCAGTATGTAGTGCATACAAGACTTGATATTTCCCTTGCAGTTGGTATTGTAGCAAGATTTTCAGCAAAATCAAGAGAAAATCACATGATGGCAATCAAAACGATCATGAGATATGTGAAAGGCACTAAAGATTATGGATTATGGTATAAACTTGGAGGAAATATGGAGTTAAAAGTGTTTACTAATGCAGATTGGGTAGGAAACGTTGATGATAGAAAGAGTACAAGTGGAGGAGATTTCTTTCTTGGAAAGAGGTTGGTTTCTTGGACAAGTTAAAAACAAAATTGTACCTCCCAGTCCACAGCAGAATTAGAGTATGTTGTAGTAGCAGTAAACTATTCTAATATTGTTTGGTTCAAATAGTTATTGGAAGGAATGAAGGAAGAAACCAAAGAACTAGTTGTCATGTTTTGTGATAACACAAGTGCAATTAACATATCCAAAAATCTAGTGATGCATTCAAAAACCAAGCACATTGCAATAAAGTATCACTTTGTCAGAGAATTGGTGTAGGATAAGGATATCAAATTGGAATATGTCCATACAAAGGAATAAATTGCTGACATATTCACTAAGCCACTACCTAAGGATGCATTCTTATATCTAAGAGGTAAGTTAGAGGTCATTCCCTTATTTGAAGCTCACTAAAATACAATTTTAGTGATGCATAAACAGGCAAAGAGTTGAAGATCTATCAGTTGATGCTGCAAAGTAATGAAGACATTTCATATGAATCAATACTTAAGGTACATTGAAATTCATTTGAGTTGTGTTTTCTTTGGTATGTGTTGTCAAAGACGGAGAGTTTACTATCATACCTTTCTGAAATTTGCAAGAAAGTGAGTTTATGCAAGAGGGAGAGATTACTATGAAAGAGGGAGAGTTTTCCTAAAGATAACTAAAGTTTGAGGTGTAAAATTCTAGAGGGAGAAAACCTTCTACTAGAGAAAGTCTTGTTCTCAAATTTCATTATGCTATGATATGTTGTGTTTCCATCAATGCTAAAGAGGGAGATTGTTGGATACAATTATCCAATTGCATGTTGCCTTTGATGTTACACAAATGTCATACAAGTCATTTGTTAGCTCTTAACAAGCTCAGTTGGTTTTCAAGAAGGTTTACAGTGTCTACCAAGTCTTCTCAAACTTTACCTTGTGCAGACAGTTGTTACCGAGCTTTCAAGGTTAGCAAAGAAAATTTAGTGTCTACTGAGCTTACTCGATTATCAAAGGAAAATGTGGTAGAAAATAGTTCTTACCGAGCTCTCATGGTTAGTGAAGGAAATTCAATTTTTATTGATTTCACTTGACAGTCAAAGGATTTTGTAGAATTTTTAGTGTTAACTGAGTTGAGATGCTTAATGTAGGAAATTATTTTTGAAGCAGTGTTTACCGAGCAGGATAAGCCAGAAAAGGAATTTGTTAATTTATGATTTAATGCTTAATTGTTTTAAGTATTATTTTTTGCCAACTATGGTAATGATTATAGGTGATTATAACTTGTGCTAAATTGATAATCTAAATGGTGTATATGAGAGGTCAAGTTGTGAATTTTAAGTGTGATGAATTTGATGTGATATGAAGGTGGAGGTGGATTGATTATTGCAAGAGCGAATTCTGAAGGATGACTAGAGATCATTAAGGAGCAGTAAAGCTATATTTGATCAAGGAGGATCTAATGGTGCCAAATAGAGATCTATAATCAGAAAATTCAGTTGCATCTTATTCAGGTCATTTCATTGTTACTTTCTAACTATTGTAACAGTAATTCCTAAATCTCTTAATAGAGTTCTCTAACAGCTATTTTGTAAACCCTCTAACAAGGTGGATAGTTCTATTGAATTCTCTAAAGACCTCTAGCAATACCACTCCTAGTAGGGTGAATAAATCCTCTAATAGGGTCACACCTAACAGTGTGTTTTGTAATCTTTAATAGGGTTGGCTCCTAACAGGGCTCACTTCAGAACAATGAAAATTGGTAGCTAATTACTTGATAGTTTTTTCCATATTGGTTTTCCATGTTAAATCTAGTGTCTCTTGTGTTCATGTTATTTACTTTTGCATGCATGTTAATAATTATGAATGCTTAAAGATCAATAACAAGTTAATCTACCAAGTTACAACATTTTTGTGAATGTTTACCAAGTGACAGTAGTAAATAACTTGTTTGACATCTAAGGGATCTGTAGATTTATTTTTGGAGTAACTAATCCCCCCCCTCCTCTTAGTTACTCCATCTACATTTTCAAAACTCTAGACGTGGCATCAATGGACAAATCTCAATGGTAAGATTAAAAAGAACTACCACCCGACTGTGTGGTAACCCAAAAAAGCTAACTCCCACCGCAAGGAGGAGATAGTCTCAAGTCCCAAATAGGATATCAATCCTAAAATCAAAATTAATATGTAAGTTCAAAAAACTCTAAAAGTAATCTAACTCAAAGGTTCCAAGGTAAATCAACATCTAGACCTAGAGGCAAACACAAACATGTAGGAAACCTACTATGTAAGTAGGAAAGTATCATCACATGAATCAATGCTAGAGTTACCCTGGCAGTCTAACTTGATCCCATCCCCCTAGTGATTCTATGCAGCACTAGTGTTCTCTTGTACTGACAAGGCATGCTAACGATGCATGCTCTCAACCAAGCATTCTTTCTACTCCCATCCTAGTTCATACTAGCACTCGAGGCATAGGTGAGAACATACATAGACTCTTATTAGGTTCATTTTACTCTCATTTAGTATAGTGTTTTCACTTTTTAAACAACTTACAATGGGTTACCCTAGCAGCCACTTAGGGCCTCAGCCTCCATTGAAAGCCACTTCCCAACATTACATATAGATAACCTACCCTAAGCTCATGAAATCAAAAATTAAATAATCAAAGTGTTTCACCTTAGTCCTATAAAAGTGACTAGAAAGAATTAAAGGATAAATCACAATAACCCATTAGTTCTTTACAATCAACTAGAAAGTATCCCAAAAATACTGATCAAAGACTCAAAAATGGTTAAGTCAAGTATGTCATAGCATTCATCTCATTATCCCACAAGGACATTGAAAGAAATAACCAACAATATAATCAAACTCATCATAGAGCATACCAACACATTATCATGGTTGAGTTTAAAAGATCAAGATCAATTCATCATAACAACACAAACACAAAACTCCCAAGGCTCTAGTAGACATTTTAAAATTGGTCAACACTCTAGTCAACCCAAACCCAAAACATAGAAAAAATATAGATAACATATTAGTTTCATAGTTTGGTTTGATTTTGAAAGCACATAGTTGAGTCAATAGTAAGGATTAAATATTTGTTTCGATGTAAGTTTGTGAGTACCTACGATTTACATTTTAATGCTTACATTTTACCCCCTTCTTATATTTGAATAAAATGCACAATTAGCCTAATTCAATTTCAAGTGCATTATTGCAAATGACTTAAGGGTAATTATTTATTTAAATTATTAGAATAATACTCATTGATTTCAAATAAAATAATTTACAATTTCATTAAAATCAAAATTATTAATAATAATTAAATAAATTTACAACTCTATTAATTAATCTCTATTATCAATTAAACTTAATTAAATTAATTAATAGTTATATATAAAAATTTATTAACTATTCATTAAATTTATAAATATTAATAAAATTATTAATAAAATTCATAATAATTAATAATTTAAAATGTAATATTATTAATTATAATAAAATAACTTTTTAAAAAATTTAATTTTAAAACAAATCGCATAAGTCTATATTTAAAAGGCTCGCTAGCCTTTGACCTGTGGTGACAGGTTTGATTGCTGCCGCAGGCAGTAGTATTAGCTGCTGTTGTGACCTCCTACCATAATTTTAATGGTAGCCAGGTATTGGGGGGAGAGGGGTGTGGGGATTTCCCACCTCCTCAATAAATATTATATATATATATATATATATATATATATATATATAATTTCTTACATAAATTTAAAAAAACAAAAACCCTTCACCATTTATATATATATATATATATATATTATAAAGTTCTAACAATTCTCTAATAGGGAAAATATGACCAACTAGTCGAATTTTTAATTTAAAGTATCCTTTTCAATTCAAAACCCTTCTTGATTTAAATTCTAATTTTTAAGTCTACTGAATGAGGATTCTATGATATTTTAATATTTACGTATACAAAAGAAACTCGATACGGAAAAACAAAATATTCAGAACGAAGATTGAAAGATTCATACAATACAATTTGGGAAATAGATTTCAAAAATCACGAATAAGACATGAATAATAAATTACCTAATTAATTGGGTGAATCAAAACACAAGAATCTACCTAGTTCTGATGCTAAAATTGCAAACACCCAAAAGATTTGTGAGAGAAATTTCTTCTCTCAAAACCTTCTCTCTAAAAATTCCTTCTTCAAAATTTGTGGTCCCTCAAAAATGAACCCTAGGAGTTCTCTCCTAAATTTGGGGCACTAATTGTGCGATCACCCAAGAGGACTCTTTGCTTACAACTCTTTAGCTCTTTATGATATTTTTATTATGTTTTCATGCACGTTTATTGCAATATAAAATATCTTTATTTAAATTCACTCGGCTTCTCTTTTTTAATCAATTTATTATATCTTAAAATCATGCATACTTTATGTAATTTTAAAACTCTTTAATAAATCAATATCTTTTCCATTCTTTAATTTATTTTTGAAGCATTAATTTATAAAATATTTATTAACTTAAATAATAATAATGTTTAGCCTTTATTTTAAAATGATCACCTAAATATATTATTATTAAATTAAATAAATATTATTATGCTTTAAAATTAAACTTATAATTTTACCATTAAATTTAATTCCTTTTATTTAATTAGTTTTTCAATTAATGAAATATATTTAAATATTAAAAATATCATAATAATTTTCCATTAAATTAAATCATTAATTTAATCTTTTAATTTGACATAATTAATAGAAAAATCACCAAAGATCGATAGGACAAAATATGAAAACCCATCATAGAAAACCACATACAAGATCAAACTAAAAGGTTATAATCACGAATTTACATCATACGATGCATTTGGAAGGTAATCAACTCAGATACTTGTCCTAATTTTCTAGGACAAATGGGTTTAAAGGTTAGGATTTGGACTTAAGAATTTATCTCCCCTCTGTTACCATTGAGATAATGCGATAGGGTATGCTCATCCTAGCAATTTAGGAAAGTTGATACCCAATACCTACAATCTGCATAAAATCCATGCATGTACAAATATATAAATACTAAGCTAAATAGGCAATGGTAGGAAGTGGTGCATCATGTAGATCTCGACTAGCAAGTGACTACAACTCCATTCCTTAACCACATCAGAAATGTCATACATAAAGAAAATATACACGCACACCATACACATGTAGTATGGGGTAAGTATCCATAAGAAAACATGTATTCAATAATATATCTAACTAATCATCAACAATAACTAAAATCACTGTAATAATCATCATGCATGCATACATGAAGCATAGAGTACCAAGTAGTCTCATTATAAAATCAACTGAATATGAAACAATATCTGATAATCATAAAAATAATGCTACTAATCATCAAACATAAAACTGGCCTAAAAGGGTTTGAAAATAATTACAAAATGTAAACTAGGGGCAGGCACTACATTCACCCCTCCTACACTTAGGCTATCTCCTGGAAGCTTATAAACAAGTAGGGATATAAATCTTGTAAACCAAATGCATCCTCCCATGTAGTTGATGACTCATCAATAGGGTCCCATTGGACCCTTACTTGCTCTATGGTTTGACCCCTAAGGATCAACTCCCACTGCTCCAAAATGTGAACAGGCTCCAAAGCCAGATGCCCATACTTACTTGCAACACATTCCAATCAAGAACATGCACCACATCAGGAATATACTGCCTAAGTATAGAAACATGGAAAACATCATGAAGGCAAGCTAGGATGGGTAGCAAAGCAAGATAGTAGGCAACTGGACCTATCCTCTCAAGAATCTCAAATGGTCCCACAAAGTGAGGTGCTAGGTTCAAACTCTTTCCATAACAGATCAAACTCTTCTACAAACGCACTCTCAAGAAAACCTTCTCTCCCACAACAAACTGCTTATCCATCCTATATGCATCAACTAAATTTTTGTACCTATCATGTGCCATACACACATCCTCTCAGATGCACACTACCTATTTCTCCATATCTCAAAGCATCTCAAGACCCAACATGATGCAATCCTTAAGAATATCCCAACTCAAATGTGTACGACAAGGATTACTGTACAAGGCCTGAAAAGGTGCCATGCCAATAGAACTATGATATCCGTTGTTGTAAGAAAATTCCACTAGGTAAAGATAGTCCTCCCAAAGAGTTTATCTATCCATCATGTACATCCTCAACATATCCTCCAAAACCTAATTCACTATCTCAGTTTGCCCATCTATCTCTGGGTGATAAGCTAAGCTAAAGTTCAACTCTTCTTCAAGATCATGTTGCAGTGATATCCAAAATACAGAAGTGAATACAAGAATCCAATCTGAAATGATCATCTAGGTAATTCCATGTAGTCTCACAATATCAGGCACGAAGACATTAGCTATAAAATTTGCAGTGTAGGATGACCTCATCAGTAAAAAATGTGCCACCTTAGTCAACCGATCAATGGTGACCATGATAGCGTCATATCGATGAGTAGTCATAGGCAATCCTACTATGAAATCCATAGAGATTATGTCCCACTTCTATGAAGGAATGAGATTTTCCTATAAAAGCCCTATTGGACACTAGTGCTCTACTTTGACTCTCTGACACTCAAGGCACCTAGCCACAAAATCGGCAATATCACACTTCATCCCTATCCAATAGAATAGACATTGTAAGTTTGCATGCATCTTCTTGATACCTGCATGTGCTAAGTAACGTGTGCGATGAGCCTCTAATAGAATCAATGTATGAACCTCATCCAATAGTAGTACATAGGTCTGTCCTAAATGTCTCAAAAGGCCATCTAACTCTAGAACATACTCTGAAAACCTACCCTCTGATGGTCTCCCTACATCTATCTCTCTGCTCACCTCTTGATACCAAATATCTATAGGGAGTGCCTGAAGTATCTAACTCCTCAAATACACACTAAGAGTCATAGATTATGTCTCATGTCTCCTACAACTCAAACCATTAGCTACCATGTTCTCTTTCCCCTTAATATACTTCACCTAAATTCATACTCGCAAAGAAACTCCATCCAATGCCTCAACCTAGCATTCAAATTACGCTGTATGAATATGTATGGTAGACTACGATGATCACTGTGAAGTTCAAATCTATGTCCCAACAAGAAGTGTCTCCATCTCACTAGGGCATGAACTAGCGCAACTAACTCAAGATCATGCATAGAATAATTTAGCTCATGATCCTTGAGATTGCATGATTCATATGAAATCACCCATCCATCTTGCATTAATACTACTCTAATCCCCTCAAGGGAAGCATCTATAGACACCATGAATTCATGTGCTAGCTCAGGTACTGATAAGATAGGTATGTACTGGTCAAAAGCTCCCTAAGCTTCTAAAATTCTTTCTCATATTTCTTCATCCATAAAAACTTATTTCCTTTCCTTTGAAGGTAAGTGATAAGATGTGCTATTCTAGAGAATTTTTGGATGAATGTGTGATAGTAACCATCTAGACCCATGAAACTATGAATCTCCAACATAGTAGTGGATGTGGGCCAATCTACCATTTCCTAAATCTTTGCAGGGTCTATAGAGATACCCTCACCTGATATGATGTGCCCTTGGTACTATATCGTTGATTGAAAGAAACCACACTTTTCCAAGTTGGCATAAAGTTGATTATCTTTTAAGCATTGCAAAACCAAACATAGATGTACCTCATGCTCCTTCTTGGATCTAGAATTTATTAGTATATTATCTAAGAACATGAGTACAATCTGTCAAGATAGGAATGGAACACTCCATTCATTAGACACATGAAAATTAATGGAGTTTTCATCAGTCCAAAAGGAACCACTATTCCAAAGGTAGTCTTATGAATATCAACATCCTTAATGCGAAGCTAATGGTAGCCTGAATTAAGACTGATTTTGGAGAGCACTATGGCTCCCTTAATTTGATCAAATAAATCACCGATCCTTGGTAAATGATACATGTTCTTTTTTGTCACCTTGTTTAGCTATCTATAATTAATACAAAGTTACAAAGAACCA
Organism: Cupressus sempervirens; assembly: GCA_028749045.1. Lineage (NCBI taxonomy): Eukaryota > Viridiplantae > Streptophyta > Pinopsida > Cupressales > Cupressaceae > Cupressus > Cupressus sempervirens. The sequence goes on from CM053785.1 coordinate 912,417,220, forward strand.
TCCTTCTTCAAAAAGAGCACTGGAGCTCCCCATGGTGATACACTCAGTCAGATACTACCCTTGGCCAAAAGGTCCTCAAGCTGTAGGTGTAACTCACTCAATTCTTGATTGGTCATATGATAAGGAGCTCTAGAGATAGGCTCCCCTCCTAGAGTGAGATCAATTCTAAAATCTATATCTCTCTTTGGGGGCATGTCTGAAATCTCAATCGAAAAGACATCCACATATTCCTATAGAATAGGGTGGTCTATAGTCTTTCCCACAGGGTCTCCTTCTTCGAGCTCATTTATCGTAATAGCAAATACCTGACATCCCTTACAAAACCTTCGCTTCAATTGCATAGTTTATATCATCCATAGAGATATAGGCCTCGGTATCCCCATAATCTCCACATCCTTCCTTGACCATCCTCACACACAATGGTCTTTTTCCTATAGTCTATACTAGCTCTGTGAGAGCCAAGCCAATCCATACATAAGACCATATTATAAGAGCCAAGAGGAAAAAACAAAAGGTCAATAGATGTCACAAACCCTCCTAAGCTTAGTTCACACTTTTGAACTATGAAATCTATGGAAACCCTAGCAACTAATGCTAGTTCCACTTGCTAACCCAGATCTTGCTTAACCACTTCAAGCTTACACTTAGCAACTAATGATGGTGAAATAAAATAGTTTTTGGAACCTAAATCAAACAATACAGAGAGAGATGTACCTTAAATAGCTCCCACAGTCCCTTGATGGTCTACTTGACCATGATCCACCACTACAAATTCCTTGTGCACTCTATCTGTATCTCTAACTGTGGGCTTAGATCCTGTTGGCCTAGAACCTAAATACTAAGATGCACAGTATGGACAATGGGCTGCAATGTGTCCAAACATCCCACAAGAGTAACATCCTATGCCTTTTCTAGATCCCCTCCCTATTGGAGGTGCACTCAACTTTTGGTGGCTATCCCTACTAGAAAAATACTAGTTGCTCTGCATAGGTTGAGTGTTCTAATTTTGCCTATTATACTGTGCATTCTGATAGTTCTTAGAGTTAGAACCACCACCAATACTCTATGCTTGATGGTATGATCCCTTCTACTATTGTTGTTGCTGAAGTTGCTATTGGTTATGATTCCTCTTAGGAAAAAGAGGTTTCCTTCTCCCTCATGAGTTGTGGTTACCCTTAGGTCCTAATACTATAGGTGCTCCCACAAAACCCCCATGTTCTAGATAAACACTCTGCTCTATAAGGATGGATCGATGCATTGCATCTTTGACGGTTTTAGGTTCAAATACCTTAACACCCTAAACTAGATGGTTGTTCAAGCCTCTAATGAAATATTGTGCCAAATGTGTTGGGTTATCACTAATTCCCAAAAAGGGCATGAGCTCATAGAATTTACACTCATACAATACTATGGTCATAGTGAACTGTCTCAGCTTGGGGAATTCATCTACCCTATACTAGTTCCATTCCTCTGGTAGGAATTGCTCATGAAAGTTTTCTAGGAATAATTCCCATTTGACGTTGTTCATGTTTATGCCTAGCTTCTTATCTTTGATAGTCCACCAAGTGGCTCCAAAGAGTTCTAGGTCGGTAATAGCAAACCTCGCTTTGACATTAGTGTCAAAGTCCTAAATAGTAAAAGCCCTATCAAGAACAATAAGCCACTGCTCAGCTACATTAACCTCAACCTAACCCAATAAAGGGTTTGACCTTGGACCTTTGAAGGTCCTTCATCTAAGTAGATACAATTCATATTTTTCAATCCCTCTGAGGGCTCCTAGACTTGGGTCTATGCTCATGTCTTGCCTAATGTGCTCCATCCTGACCATGAATAGCAGGTAAGTGATCAATAATTGTTTTCATCATTTGCCTTAGGTCAACCTCCTCTAAGTTGGCCTAGTGCTCACTATGGTTCTCTTCCTGATGCTCACTGACATGTTCTTCCCTATTCTCTTCCTGAATAGGGCATTCATGGATAGACTCATGTAAATTGATGTCTCTACCTCTTCCATGGCCTCTACCATGACCAAGGCTATGACCTCTAATAGAAGATCTCATCCTAGATACCATCCTACAATAATATCCAAGATATAAGATACTATAATAACCATAAAACCTACTACTATAAGGTATATATAAAAGACACATGTTTTCAAAATAGTAATAGTTCAATTTTCAAGTTTGCCTAATTTAAGGTTTACATATAATTCAATTTTGAAGTCTAAATGCTCAAGTTTGAAAATATATAACTAAAAGTTTAAGTTCTATTTCAGTTCAACTAGTTCAAGTTTCAATTTGTAATAGGTATATGTAACAGTATAAATTACATTTTAGTTCAACTAATTAACAACAAGTGGCATTCCAATATGCCCAGAGCTCCCAATGTAGAACTCAGGCTTTGATACTAGATGTAATACCCCACCAAGTGATCCAAAAGAATTAACCTAAGGCTTTACTAAGTTTACCAAATGATGTTTTTTTAAAGAAATAATAACATACACATCAAGCATAAAGTAGTAGAAGCAATAACATACAATCATATAGAAGCAAACATAATAGATTACATTCCTTAAGGATCCCAAGATATTGAATCACATTTAAGTTTAATTAAAATTATTTGTAACAAATACCACATCCAAATACCACATCCACATGGAAGAATAGTTATAAGTCCAAGTCCATTTAAATAATATACATTTGTTCTTAATGTCACTTGGCAATAAAATAAAGAATTCTCAATCATCCACTGTACATGTCATAGGATATGAAAGGTTGAAAGAATATACATTTAAAATATGTTACATCATCCCTTTTAGATCCATGAAACAAAGTATAATACAACAAGTAAAGAACATCCACCATACAACCATCCATCATAATGAGATATCCGTCCATCATAATACACAAAGATAGAATGAAAGGAAAAGAAGACAAAGAACTCCAACCACTGCATCAATGGACAAATCTCAATGGTAAGAGTAAAAAGCACTACCACCTAACCACATGGTAAACCAGAAAAGCCCACTCTCACTGCACTAAGGAGATAGTCTCAATTCCCAAATAGGATATCAATCCTAAAATCAAAAGTAATATCTAAGTCCAAGAAACCTTAAAAGTAATTTAACTCAAAGGTTCCAAGGTAAATGAACATCTAGACTCAAAGGCAAAAACACACACGTAGGAAACCTACTATGTAAGAAGGCAAGTGTCATTGCACAAATCAATGCTAGAGTTACCCTAGTAGTCTAACTTGACCCCGACCCCCTGGTGACTCCATGCAACACTAGTATCCTCTTCTACTAACAAGGCATACTAATGATGCACAGTCGCAACCAAGCATTCTCTTTACTCCCATCCTAGTCTGTACTAGCACTCGAGGCATGGGAAAGAACATACAAAGACTCTTATTAGGTTGATTTTACTCTCATTTAGTGTAGTGTTTTCACTTATTAAACAACTTACAATGGGTTACCCTGGTAGCCACTTAGGGCTCTAACCTCCATAGCAAGCCACTTCCCGACATTACATATAGATAACATACCCTAAGCTCATGAAGTCACAAATTAAATAATCATAGTATTTCACCTCAGTCCTATACAAGTGATTGGAAAGCATCAAAAGATAAATCATAATAACCCATTATTTCTTTACAAGCAATTAGAAAGCATCTCAAAAAAATTGATTGAAGACTCAAAAATGGTTAAGTCAAGTATGTCATAACATTCATCTCATTATCCCACAAGGAAATTGAAAGCAATACCCAATAATATAATCAAACTCATCATAGAGAATACCAACACATTACCATGGTTGAGTTTAAAAGGTCAAGATCAGTTCATCATAACATCACAAACACAAAACTCCCAAGCCTTTGGTAGACATCCTAAAATTGGTCAACACTCTAGTCAACCCAATCTCAAAACATAGAAAATGTATAGATAACATGGTAGTTTCATAGTTTGGTTTGATTTTGAAAGCACATAGTTGAGTCAATAGTAAGGTTTAGATATCTGTTTCAATGTAAGTTTGCGAGTACCTACGATTTATATTTTAACCCTTACAATTTACCCCATTCTTATATTTGAATAACATGCATAATTACCCTAATTCAAATTTTAGTTCATTATTCCAAATGACTTAAGGGTGATTATTTATTTAAAATATTAAAATAATTCTCATTAATTTTAAAACAAATGATTTACAATTTCATCAAAATCTGAATTATTATTAATAATTAAATTAATTTACAACTCTATTAGTTAACCTCGATTATCAAATAAACTTAATTATATTATATTTGGTTAAATTAATTAATAATTATATAAAAAGTATACAATCATTTATTAAATTTATAAATATTAATAAAATATTAATAATTAATAATTAAAAATGTTATATTATTAATTATAATAAAATAACTTTAAAAAAATTTAATTTTAAAACAAATTAGATGCATTTATATTTAAAAGTCCTATCAGCTTTTAACTTACAGTGACAAGTTTGATTGCTGCCACAAGCAGCAGTATTAACTACTACTGCAATCGACAGTCTGGCCTATTACCACAATTTTAATGGCAAGCAGGTATGGGGGGTGTGGGGATTTCCAACCCCTTCTCAATAAACTCTCTCTCTCTCTCTCTCTCTCTCTCTGTATATATATATATATATATATATATATATATATATTTTTTTTTTTTAATTTCTTTTTGTTTTATAAAAAAATTTATATAATTAATCTATAAAAACAAAATCCTCCACCATTTTAATTTATGTATGTATGTATGTATGTATGTATGTATGTACACACACACACACACACATATTTGTTATAACAGTCCTAACAATTCACTGATAGGGCAAATGTGGCTAACCATTCAAATTTTTAGTTTAAAATATCCTTTCCAGTTCAAAACCTTTCCTAGTTTAAATTCCAATTTTTAAATCTACTAAATGAGGATTCTATGATATTTTAATCTTTATGTATAGAGAAGAAACTCGATACGAACAAACAATAGATTTAGAACAAAGATTGAAAGATTCATACAATTAAATTTGGGAAATAGATTTCAGCAATCATGAAGAAGACAGGAATAATAAGTAACATAATTAACTAGGTGAATCAAAACACAAGAGTCTACTTGGTTCTGATGCTAAAATCACAAACACCCAAAAGATTTGTGAGAGAAATTTCTTCTCTCAAAAACTTCTCTCTGAAAATTCCTTCTTCAAAATTTGTGATCCCTCAAAAATGAACCCTCAATTGTTGATAAGGAGTTCTCTCCTAAACTAGGGGCACTATTTGTGTGATCACCCGAGAGGACTCCTTGCTTACAACTCTTTAACTCTTTATTATCTTTCTTTTATGTTTTCATGCACATTTATTGTAGTATAAAATATCTTTATTTAAATTCACTTGACTTCTCTTTTTTAATTAATTTATTATATCTTAAACTGATGCATACTTTATGCAATTTTAAAATTCTTTAATAAATTAATATCTTTTTCATTCTTTAATTTATTTTCGAAGTGTTAATTGATAAAATATTTATTAACTTAAATAATAATAATATTTAGCATTTATTTTTAAAAATAATCTCCTAAATATATTATTATTAAATTAAATAAATATTATTGTGCTCTAAAATTAAAATTAAAATTTTATCTTTAAATTTAATTATTTTTATTTAATTAATTTCCCAATTAATTAAATATTTAAAATATCATAATAGTTTCCATTAAATTAAATCATTAATTTAATCTTTTAATTTGACATAATTAATAGAAAAATCACCAAAGACCTATAGGACGAAATACAAAAATCCATCATAGAAAACCACATATAAGATCAAACTAATAGGTTATAATCATGAATTTATGTCATACAATACATTTAGATAGTAATCAACTCAGATACTTGTTCTAATTTTCTAAGTTAAATGGGTTTAAAGGTTAGGATTTGGACTTAAGAATTTATCTCCCCTCTGTTACAATTGAGATAATGCGATAGGATATTCACATCTTGGTAATTCAGGGAAGTCAATACCTGGTACTTGCAATTTGCATAGAATCCATGCATGTACAGACACACATATATACTAAGCTAAATAGGTAATGGCAGGAAGTGGTGCATTGTGTAGATCCCAACTAGTAGGTGACTAGAACTCCCTTCCTTAACCACATCAAAAATGTCATACATAAAGAAAATATACATGCACACCATACACATGTGATATGGGGTAAGTATCCATAGGAAAAAACATGATAATCCATCTAACTAATCACCATCAATAACTGAAATCACTTTAATAATCATCATGCATACATGACGTATAGAATACCAAATAGTCTCATCATAAAATTCACTCAATATGAAACAATATCTGATAATCTAAAAAACAATGGTACTATTGTCACTTAGGTTTGCACCCTTGTCCAAGGCCTATGCATGAGTACAACCTAGTGAAACATGGAAACAACCTCCAAGCTATGGGACTTGAACTACAAGGTTGAGTCTCCAGAGAATGTCGGCTTCCTCTTACTATCAGGGCACACCTATCTACTCTTGGAGAAGAAAAGGGAGAAGGAGAGCATGAAAGAAAATCTACCTAGTCTAATCTAAGGAGGTGATGCACCAAAATAGAGTGTTCAGACTTCCTTTCTGCCCATATATGCACTACAAAACCAAGATAACATTCAAAAAGACATACACACCCAGACTTATGTCAATCAATAACCACATATAGATCAGGAAACCAAACTGAATAACACAAGGAAAATGATTTCAATTATATATTATCCAATAGGCCAAAAATAGATACAGTATGCCAGCCATAGATCTCAACAATACACCAATGAGAGGCAAGACAGATGCACATACACATTGATGGCTGAAGGAGATGATACAGAATGTTATACAACTCAGAGACAAAGGGAATTTTACACTGTAGACTTGCGAGCAGTAGCAGAGAAATCAGAAAGGAGTCCTCCTTTTAGAAAAGATCACAAAATTGCCTTTTTAGTTCAGGCATAATTGAGGATTTTTTGCATTACATTTACTTCTCACCTACTGGCATTAACTTCTCACCCTGAAAATCCAATCAAAGATCTGGTGGCTTTGAGTACCAAAATCTAATATTCCTCTGAGAAAGAGCTTGGAGAAGATAGAACGTTGCCAGAAAACATCCCTTGACATAGTAGATAGATCTATAATGGTGGTAGAATGTCCTTGCACTTTGCATTCACTTCTAAGTCAGTGGCATTGATCACAGGATCGAAATCTCGCAGCAAAAAACTTGATTCATCATTTCTGGCTCATGAATCTACGAGATCAAACCAAGTCAAACAGTTCCTTATGTGCCAACTAGGCTATGCGGGCCAATCGTCTCTCTTTATTTTGCCACCAGGTCCCACGTGCTGACCATTCCTTACGTTGGACTAACCGTGCCACCTTTGAACTGTTATCATTAACTGCGGCGATTGCACCGACTGTCAATCGTTAATCATCAACCCTGGTCTACTAGTGAGACACGCGTCAGCAAGATGCTATGTCGCTATTGTAAAGATCGCACAACTTTACGATAGCAACATAGTGCATTCCGTTGATCTGCCTTGATTTGACGATCATGAAGACTCGTCATGTTCCATGCTTGCTTTACCGCGAGCCCATCATATCTGGTGCCACCTCAGCAACCGCACCACACCCAAATGACACCTGGCAATATCTAACGATCGTGAAGACTTGTTGTACTTTGCACTTTTCTTCTCCACCATCAGTACACCTGGCATCACCTCAGCGACTGCACCCTGGCAGGACTTGGACCCACTGACATGTGGCAAAAGGGTGCCATGTCACTATGGTAAAGATTGTGCAACTTCACCATGGTGACATGGCACCTTTCATCAATTTTCCTTGATCTGATAGGAAGCAATAGATACTACTCCTCAGTGCATCGATCAATAGAAACCGACCATGTATCACTGTCTATATTCCCTGCACCTCCAACCCTGGACCCATGAGGACATGTGTCCTCCAAGCGCCATGTCGCTAACATAAAAATCACACAACGTATTCATAGCACGATGGTGCCTGCCATTGATCTCTGCAGATCAAACGATGGAGATCTTAGCCTTGACTGCAGTGGCCGCGTTGAAGATCTGATCCCATACGCTGACTGTATTCTAACCTGGCATACGTGGCTATTTCCCATTGGACTAATGAAGCACCACCTTGGTCTAACAAGGCACCAACCTGGAGGGTCCGTACTACTTTGACCCTACTGAGGGACATGTGGTGCCCAGGCACTATGTCACTATTGTAAATCTCACGCAACTTTTCCATAGCACGATGGCGCCCATCGTAGATCAACTTCAATCTGACGATCAGAACCACCTCGTACTCTGCACATCCTTCCCTCTGAAAATCGCTAGGCCCATGAACCACATATTTCCCTGACTCATACACTTGGCACGTCCCTATTGGCTTGTGAACCACATATTCGCCCGGCCCGCTGCAAACATTTTTTGGTGACGTAACTTGCCCCTCGTGAAACTTTCTCCGTTGGGCACTAAGTTGCTATGAAGATTTTTCGGCCAACACACAATAGCGACATAGCGCCCGCAGTGCCGTGGAACTTTTTTGACCTTTCGAACATGTTTTTCTGGCCTGTTCGACCCACCGGACATGTGGTAAAAGGGCGCCATGTTGCGAACATAATTCTCTTGCAACTTTCGATGGCGAGATAGCGCCAACCGTCGATCTTCCTCGGATCGGACAACAGAGAACTTGCGGGCCGCAAAAAATATGTTATAAGGCTTGGCATTAAAATAGTATTATCTTTGGGAATTAGTCATTGGATGGGCCGAACATTTGAAATTTGAATCTTTGGCGGGTGAACAAATGATAACATTTCTGGTGACTCATCAAGGGCATGAGCTTGGTCGATGCATGACCAGTGGCCTGTGAACAATCCATTGGGCTATGGAGTCAAAAAATGGGTCCGTGCATACTGTGAAACCCTAACCCTTCCTGTGAGAGATTAAAACATGAAAACCATATCTCTACAACTACAACTGGAAACAAAAACAAAACTTCCTCTACAACCTGAGACACGATCAAAATCCGCTACCTCATAGGGAGGCGGTTGTGCCCACGCACTTCTTGAAAAGTAGGAAACAATAGGAAAGAAACTAAACTACCTATATACAGGAACTCGACCCTCATCAGAAACAAGCTTTAAGATAAATCCCATTGACTGGAATGGGAAAAACTTCACCATTGGGTCTGCTCAGCTGGAATGCATTAGCTTGTTTGCAACTGGCAATCAGATAGGGGCCACTCCATAGTGCATCAAATTTGGAATGTCTTCCTGGTTTTTCCCTATCTACATCCCACTTTAGAACTAAATATCCTTCTCTGAAGGTTCTGACCCTAGCCTTCTTATCAAAACTCCTTTTCATCTACTGCTGATGTATCTCTAGGGTTTCAATAGCTTTATTTCTCTTTTCTTCTAGTTCAATCAGCTCTGCCATTCTTACTGACATGGCATTATCTTCAATCAATTCCAACTGATGAGCCAACTCCAAGGATGGGAATTCCAATGAAATTGGGAGTCTGGCCTCCCTACTATATACCAGTACAAAAGGTGAATTCCCAACAGATCTCTTGGGTGTTATCTTATCAGCCCACAGAGCAATCCTTAATTTCTTACGCCAAACCCTCTGATTGTCTTCTATTGTCCTCTTCATGATTCTGATCAGATTCTTATTGGAAGACTTAGCCAAACCATTACCCTGGGGATAGTAATTTGATGATGTGCTCAGGTAGATATTGTGATTCATTACCCATGCACAAATCTAGGTTCCAACAAAAGACTTGGCATTGTCCGAAATGATAGTAGAAGGAGCACCAAATTTGGATACAATTCCATCAAGGAACTCAACAACTGATGGTTCTGTGGCATCCTTCAAGGCAACTGCCTCTATCCATCTAGTGAAACAATCAGTAGTAGCCAAAATCCATTTATGACCTGCACTAGATGGAAGATTAATGGGGCCCATAAAATCCAACCCCCACTAGGTAAAGGGCTGATCCACCTGAATAGGACGAAGGGGGAGAGCTGCAAGCCTTTGTTTTCTTGAAAAGAAAGCACATTTCTCACATTTTCTCACATATCCATAACAATCATGAAACAGAGATGACCAATAATAACCAGCCCTCATGATCTTCATGGAAGTTGTTCTTGCAGAGAAATGGCCACCATTAGGGCCATCATGAAGTTCCTTAATCATCCTCTCAGTCTGAACCTCTTCAATGCATCTCAACAGGGTCCCATTAAAATCCCTCCTGAATAGGATACCATCAATCACAACATAGGGAATGGATTGCAGTCTATATTGTCTTCTTTTAGCTCTGTCCAATCCCTGAGGGTATCCATTCCCTGATAAGAAGCTCTTCATATCATTTATCCAGCTCCTTGGACCATTATCATTTTTTACCTCCTGCTGCTCTGTTATTACCATAGCAGCCTCTTCATCTGAATCCTGGCCTGATAACATTTCTTTGCACAACCCTTTCCCTCTTACCAGCTTGGTAATTTGAATGTCAACATCATGCTCCATTACCTTAGTGATCCATCCAGCTCTCTTTTAACTGATATCTTTTCTTAACAGGAAGTCTTTTACACTAGCATGGGGCACCAACAAATGGATCCTATTGTGGGATAAGAGGTGCTTGAATTTCTTCAAGGCTCTCATGACCACAAGGGCCTGCTTCTCAACAAAACTATACTTATCTTCATATTCCTTGAGCCCTTTACTAAAGAAGGCTATGGGCTGCTCTTCATCCTTGTCATTTGTTTGAGTCAAGACAACAGAGATACTTGACTCACCACCTAAGGTGTAGAGGATGAAATCTTTCTCAAAATTTGGGTTCATGAGAGTAGGGGCTGAGGCTATGGCTGTCTTGATCTCTTCAAAACTCTCCTTCCCTTCCTTGGTCCATGAGAAGACCATACCTTTCTTAAGCATAGTTGTAAGAGATTTCACCATGGTAGCAAGGTTAGGAATAAACCTTCTTACAAAATTTATTCTACCAAGGAAACCTTGCATCCCTTTCTTGTGTTTAGGAAGAGGAAGGGCAAGTATTGCCTTTGTTCTTTCTGGATCAATGGGTATCCTTAGATACAATGTGTCCCAATAATTTTCCTTGGCTTGTAGCAAAGACACACTTGGCTGGGTTGAGGGAGACCCCAAACTCTCTACATCTTAGAAATACCTATCTTAGATGATCAAAATGATCTTCTACATTTTTTGAATATACAGTTATATCATCAAGGTATACTAAGACAAACTTGTTAATTAATTTTTTGAAGGCCATCTCCATTGCTTTCTAAAATGTGGAACCTACATTTGTTAGTCCAAATGGCATCTTGCATAAGAATAGGTGCCCCATTTTGTAGTAAATGTTGTCTTATATCTGTCAGATTCTTTAACCAACACTTGGTTATAACCAGAGAATCCATCAAGGAAAGAGAATCTCCTTGAACCACTGACCTTGGATAGAATTTGCTCCATGGAAGGGAGAGGATGGTGATCTTTAAGAGAAGCCTGATTAAGGTCTCTAAAGTCCACACACAGTCTGATTTCTCCATTCTTCTTCCTTACAGGGACAAGGTTGGCTACCCATGATGAGTGCTTGATGGGAAAAATTATATTAGCCTCTATCAACTTGGATAGTTCTTTTCTCATTAGAGGTTCTATCTTAGGATTTACTGGCCTCTGTTTTTTCCTTATTGGTTTGGCCTTATCAGTTAAATCTATGGTATGCTGAAACAAACTAGGGTCAAACGCTTTTAAATCATCATATGTCCAAGGAAATATATCATTAAATTCTTGACATAACTGAATGAAGTTTTCTTGCTCAGTTTTAGAACATACCTTCCCCATATTCAAAGATTTTCCATCAACAATTGTAACTCGGGCATGATCATCCTTTTTGCAGCTAGATTCATTCCTTTGCCTCTTGTTTGATCATCAGGATTAAAGAAACTCTCCAAGGTAATGAGACCTTTGGGAAACTTGTTAAAACTAAGGTGAATGATCTAGTCACCATACTGATCTTGCAGTCTTGACTGGTTTCTATCTGAGAATTCTACCTCATTTTGCAAGAAACTCACAATTTGCTCATCAGAATCAAACAACTGCCAATGAGTGTTGTTATCAGGGATGGCAGGCCTCACTACCACCCTTATTTGTTGCTTCCTTTCTTCCTCAAGATTCCCTGATACATCATAAGCTACACCCACTGCTACAAGTTTATCAACATGTCTATTTTCTTTTCTAGGAATGCTCTGAATATTAAATGCACTAAAGCCCTCAAGAAAATCCTAGACTTTGTGTTTGTAAGACTTGAGCAGGCCATTTTTGGTGATATTCTGGTTTCTCACTTGTTTAACTACCAACTCACTATCCCCATATACTCTCAAGGCTTTAATTCCTCTCTTTTGGGCAAGTAAGAGACCTTGAATCAAAGATTCATACTCGGCCACATTATTGGTGCAACTGAATTGGAGCCTAAAGGAGAAGTAGTATCTTATTCGTGCAGGAGAGATCAACATAACACCAGCTCCCAATCCATTTCTATTCCTTGAGCCATCAAAATACATACTCCATGTTCCACTCATATCATCATTAGTCCGAACAAGATCAGGAACTTGAGCATCATTCTCTATTATGCAATATGTACTAAGATCTGTCTCAAGGGTCTCTAACATAGGCTCAAACTGATATGTACTAGCCCATTCATCCAAGAAGAAATCAGGAATCTCCGCTATGGAAGTGACAGGCTCATTTACTATGTCATTTTCATCCATCTCTAGAATAGGGCAATTCATGTTGAAGGAATTAGGGGTGTAAGATTCAGTGTGATGAAGGGCTTGAGGTTCTGCTCTAATTGAGGCATTGGCTCCATATCTAGTCTTAAATGACATATATGACCAATCAACAGATATGAATCCACCAATTTGAGCAGTGAAGTCTCTTGAAAGACAGATAGCAAAATAGGGCTTGACTTCAGCAACAGATATGTCTTGAATCACAGTGCAACCAGGGCATGCATGTAGGGCCATCTCCACATTCCTAAGGATACCCACAGTTTTGACAGTACTACCATCTAATTGTAACACATCCCTAACAATGGGCTCATATTTCATTCCTAAAGCGTCAGCAACACACCTAGGCATTACTGAGCTACTAGCCCCTGAATCTATCATGCAATTGTGGACTAATTTGCCCCCTATAATCAGAGAAACATAGAATGGAGGAGGTATAACCTTTTTATTTGTCTCCACATCTCCTACTGGTTGTACTAGACTTGTGGCACTCTCCATGGTAGATGACTGCTACTTGGGTTCAATCTTCTCTAATTCTTGCTGCAGCATCCTCTTCTGCATTGGTATGGTAGCAACAACATCCCACATAGAAATATTCACATTGGTCTTCTTCATTTGATCTACCACACTGAATGGTGTTTTGGGAACTTTGGTAGAAACTTTTGGAGCTACACTTGTAAGAGGTTGAGATGGGACAACATAAGGATCACTTGCACCTTTCTTTCTAGAATCTTGCTTTTTCTGTTTTGAAGTACTTGTTTGTTCATTTGCTGCATGTATATGAGGTGTAGCAGTTGAAGTTGAGGCTTGCCTAGGAGAAGGAGGGGCAGCATGTTCCATAGCTCTCTTCTTACTTCTTGTGTTATGAGCAACAGAATCCTGGTTTACATTACAATGCTCCCCAATCTAATGATTCATGAAAGAGCAATCATCACATCCTTGAATATATGAGGCCTCCTTGGGATGATCTTCCTTGTATGGTTGCTTTGCTGCAGGTTCTTGGTCAGTCAGGGCCAAATAAGATTCTGCCTTCTGGCACATGCAATAGGTATGAGAATAGCTGCAGGAAGGACAAAAATCTTGATCTTGGGCCAAGTTATTTTGAGGGACCATAGCTCTGTTCTGATTTGAGCTTGAAGCAAAAGCATGACTATTTTGCCTACCCTGATCAAAAGAGCTATTCCACTAATTAGGAGGCCTACCACCATTTGGAGCTTGATATTGCAATTGGAGACGCTTGCCACCTTGAGCTTGTTGCCTTTCTAAGGCCACCACCTTGTTACTCATTTTTTGTATTATAGAAAAACTATCCTCTAATCTCTTCCCTTGGTCCTTCAACTCCCTCCCCTGCTCTTGCTTTTTTTTATCCAGGGTCTTCTCTCTTTTATCTGTATTCAGCACTAGACCTTGGAGCATCTCTTTGAGTTCATCTATCCCATTTGAGGATGTGGAAGCTTGAGGGACCGGAGTAAGGGCTTGTGATGTAGAAGTTGTAGGAAGAGGGGCCATTGCTGGTTGGTGTTTGGGAACATCAGGGAAGAAAGGCATAGGGGGCCTTGGAGCCAACTTTCCTCCTTGTATCAGGATGTTCTTAGCTTTTATGGCTATCTCATAAGCATTAGGCAAGGTATCTCCTCCCATAGTTTGGATTGTAGTGGCAATATCACTGTTAAAAGCTCTAAGGTAATGCAAGAAGGCATTACCAGGGGTAGGTTTCACTGTAGTAGGTATTCTATCCCATGTCTTTTGAAATCTATAGTTAAAATCAGTCATACATTCATGGGGGGCTCTTTTAATAGTAGTCAACTGCTCTAAAAGTGACAGATAGTCACTTTTATCCTCAAAATGTTTACATAATCCTGCTCCTAGTCCATCCCAATCAGTTATAGAACCATGAGCTAAGCCTCTATACCACTGTAATGCTTTCCCTTTTAAAGATGAGGCTAGAAGTCTGACAGCAACATCATTCTCTGTGATACCATAAATATTACAAACATTTTATACTTCTTGGATATGCTCTAAAGGGGAGATGGAAGTTTCACTAGTAAAATCAGGTATACTCTTGAGTGCAGATACTGGTATATCATGTCTTTGGGCTAACAATAGAGGACTTCCACCATTAAAGGTGGAAAAAGTATGGACACTTGGTTGTGCCATGTAAACAAGTGTTCTATTAATGAGTGTTGATGGCAATCTAGGCTGAGTTTGAATAGTAGGGGGAGTAGAGACATATCTTACAGGTATATTAACTGTTATTACACCCCTAACTAGTGATAATGAAGTTCTAGTCCTCCTTCTTCTAGGATTTGAAAAAGAAAGCTCTTGATATCAAAATTTACCTCTAGAAGATGCCCTTGTTTCAGCTCTGGGCATGAATCACTGCAACTTTGGCCTGGAACTAGATTTGTTGATGTTCAGAGTCGCCAAGTACTCTGAAGAATCAGCCTCTCGAAGGCTTGAATACTGAAGCCAGCACTACCTCTTTAGCATTGATCTCTGAAACTCTTTCTTCTTGACACCAGTAGAATTTAAATTTGTTTGAAAAAATGTCCCACTGGGTGTGCCAAAAACTATTGTCACTTAGGTTTGCACCCTTGTCCAAGGCCTATGCATGAGGACAACCTAGTGAGACATGGAAACAACCTCCAAGCTATGGGACTTGAACTACGAGGTTGAGTCTCTGGAGAAGGTCATCTTCCTCTTACTATCACAGTGCACCTATCTACTCTTCGAGAGAAAAAAGGAGAAGGAGAGCACGAAAGAAAATCTACCTAGTCTAATCTAAGGAGGTGATGCACCAAAATAGAGTGTTCAGACTTTCTTTCTGCCCATATATGCACTACAAAACCAAGATAACATTCAAAAACACATACACACCCAGACTTATGTCAATCAATAACCACATATAGATCACCAAATTGAATAACACAAGGAAAAGGATTTCAATTATATATTATCCAATAGCCCAAAAATAGATACAGTATGCTAGCCATAGATCTCAACAATAAACCAATGAGAGGCAAGACGGATGCACATACACATTGATCACTGAAGGAGATGATATAGAATATTATACAGCTCAGAGACAAAGGGAATTTTACACTGCAGACCTATGAGCAGTAGCAGAGAAATTAGAAAGGAGTCCTCCTTTTAGAAAAGATCACAAAATTGCCTTTTTAGTTCAGGCATAACTGAGGATTTTTCACATTACATTTACTTCTCACCTACTGGCATTAACTTCTCACCCTAAAAATCCAATCAAAGATTTGGTGGCTTTGAGTACCAAAATCTGATACTCCTCTGAGAAAGAGCCTGGAGAAGACAGAACGACGCAGAAAATATCCCCTGACATAATAGATAGATCTGTAATGGTGGTAGAATGTCCTTGCACTTTGCATTCACTTCTGAGTCGGTGGCATTGATCACAGGATCGAAATATCGAGGCAAAAAACTTGATTCATCATTTCTGGCTCATGAATCCAGGAGTTCAAAGTATGTCAAACAGTTCCTTATGTGCCAACTAGGCCACGCGGGCCAATCGTCTCTCTTTATTTTGCCACCTCCTCAAGGTCCCACGCGCTGACCATTCCTTATGTTGGACTAACCGTGCCACCTTTGAACTATTATCATTAACTGCTGCGATTGCACTGACTGCCAGTTGTTAACCGTCAACCCTAGTCTGTGAGTGAGACACGCGTCAGCAAAATGCTATGTCGCTATGGTAAAGATCGCACAACTTTACCATAGCGAGACAATGCCTTTCGTTGATTTTCCCTGATCTGACGATCGTGAAGACTCGTCATGTTTCGTGTTTGGTTTACCCCAGGCCCATCATATCTGGTGCCACCTCAGCAATCGCACCACACCCAAATGACACCTAGCAATATCTGACAATCGTGAAGACTCATCGTACTTTTCACTTTGCTTCTCCATCGTCAGCACACCTGGCATCACCTCGGTGACCACACCCTGGCAAGACCTGGCCCCACTGACACGTGGTGAAAGGGCACCATGTCACTATGGTAAACATCGTGCAACTTCACCATGGTGACATGCCACGTTCCATCGATTTTCCTTGATTTGACGGCAAGCAATAGATACTGCTCCTGAGTGCATCGATCAATAGAAATCGGCCACATATCGCTGTCTGTATTTCTTGCACCTCCAACCCTGAACCCATGAGGACACGTGTCCTCTAAGCGCCATGTCGCTAACATAAAACTCACACAACTTATTCATAGCATGATGGCACTTGTCGTTGATCTCTACAGATCTGACGGTGGAGATCTTAGCCTTGATTGCAGTGGCCGCGTTGAAGATCTGATCCCATGTGCTGACTGTATTCTGACCTGGCATACGTGGTTGTTCCCCATTGGACTAACAAAGCACCACCTTGATCTGACAAGGCACCAACCTAGAGGGTCCGTACTACTTTGACCCTACTGAGGGACACGTGGTGCCCAGGTTCTATGTCACTATTGTAAATCTCGCGCAGCTTTTCCATAGCGCGATGGCGCCCATCGTAGATCAACTTCAATCTGACGATCAGAATCACCTCGTACTCTGCACATCCTTCCCTCTAAAAATTGTTGGGCCCAAGAACCACATATTGCCCTGACTCATACACTTGGCACCTCCCTATTGGCATGTGAACCACATATTCGCCCGACCTATAGAAAACATTTTCCGGTGATGTAACCTGCCCGCTGTGAAACTTTCTCTATCGGGCACTATGTCGCTATGAAGATTTTTCAGCCAACACATGATAGCGACATAGCACCCATAGTGTCATGGAACTTTTTTGACCTGCCGAACATGTTTGCCCGACCTGTTGGGCCCACCGAACACGTGGCGAAAGGGCGCCATGTCGCGAACATAATTCTCGTGCATCTTTCGATGGCGAGATAGTGCCAACCATCGATCTTCCTCGGATCAGATGGCAGAGAACTTGCAGGCTGCAAAAAATATGTTATAAGGCTTGGCATTAAAATAGTATTATCTTTGAGAATTAGCCATTGGACAGGCTGAACGTTTGAAATTTGAATCTTTGGCGAGTGAACAAATGATAACAGGTACTAATCGTCAAGCATAAAACTAGGCTAAAAGAGTTTGACAATAATAATAAAATGTAAATTGGGGGCAGGCACTACATGTTCTATTATCTCTTAATAGAACAAGATCAGAGGATAGGATTAGCTAGCAATGAGAAGACTCAAAATAAGCTTAAAGAGAATACCAAGAGTTAGGTACTAAATCAGTTCTAACCAACTTGAATTAGGGTAAATCTCTTAATAGGTTGTTCTTAACAGATCTTTGTAAATCTCTGAACAAAGTCCTTACTTTGATTGTATGTGTTATATACTCTAACAAGGTGAGACCTAGCATTGTCTTAAGTTTTTAATAGGGAAGAGCCCTCACAGGGTAGATCATATTTTATTATCAAACATTGTAACCATAAAATGCTAACTATATTACTACAGTAGTGATAATTTGTGGGGGTCATCCCCACCCTAGTTTTACCTTCGTCTTGGAGGGTTTCTAGGTAAAAAAAATGGTGTTATGTCTTTACTTTCATGCATGTGATAGATCATATGTATATGATATGTAACAAGTTTATTATTACAAGTTTTACATGCATGGATTAATTAGTGAATGTGTGAATGAATTGATGAAAAGTAAAAGTGCTTAAGATTTTGATTCACCCCTCCACCCCCTCCTCTCCACACCCCCCCCCCCCCCCCCTCTTGATAGTATCTTGTTATACTATTTATACCTCCATCAGTTAACAATTGGTTCTTTGAGAGAAGCTTAAACACTTGGAAATTAGATCTTGGAGATGGAGGCTTTTACACTATACAAGATTATTGACAATCATGAGATTGACATTCAACTCATACTGCAAAAACTTGAGAAAGAAAGAAAAAATCTAAAGGATTCCCTAAAAACAGAGAAAGTAAATTTCTACCCAGATAAAACAATTTTCTTATGAAGAAGTTGAGACTAAAGGACTATTTGAATTAATCAATCTAAATGACAAAGCATCTATAGATCTACTTGAAAAAAAAAAACTCTTGAATGAAGAAATAAGAGGACTAAAAAGAGAACATGAAATCCAATCAGTAAGATTATGTGAAGTGACTAAACAAAAGAAGAAAGTTGAAGAAGACAAAATTATGGTTGAGGAAGATGAAAGAGTAATGGCTACAAGACTTGAAGAAAGGATATCAAATGTGCATAAGTTCACAAACACACAATTAGACATAATAAATCAAATAATGCTTGAAAATTAGGAATTGAATCACAAGGATGTGGAAATCTCAAATGTCATATAAAAGAAGGACATACTAAAGAGTGAACTAAAAACTATAAAAAAATCTATGGAAAGATTCAACAAACCTAAAGAGGCAATAAAGTACTTTGAAGAACTTATGAAGTCATCTAGTTGTTCTGATGGGTTGGGACAATCATGCACTGTACAAGGAGGATCATCTAGGAATGAAGAGCTAAGGAATGAAAACAAAAAGGATAAACCAACATGTTGTCACTATAGAAAACTTGATCATACTGCAATTATTTTTCAAAGCAAATATGGTATGCAAAATCCTAAACCTAACTTTACTAGTTACTATTTTTACTACAAGAAACAAGGGCATCAAATACATGAGTGTAGGTCAAGAATAAGGAATGCATCTATTACAACTAGATTTGAAGGATATTTCTCTAACTATTAGAAGTATGGGGATGGAGCGTATGAATATAGATCTCAAACAAAACCTTACTAGACAAATCAAAGGAAGAGTAATGTTGGGCCCACTTGCCATTGCACCAAAAGCCATGACTATTAGTTAACATGGAACACCACATAATTAACCACCTGTGGGTAGGGGAGCGCATCGCATCACCCAAAAATCTCCCCCTCGACACGCATACCAAGTGCTTACGCGGGTCGGGATGGCACCGAGGAGATTTGAACCCATGACCAAGCCAAAACTAGGCTCTGATACCAATTGTTGGGCCCACTTGCCATTGCACCAAAAGCCATGATTGTTAGTGAACATGGAACACCACATAATTAACCACCTGTGGGCAGGGGAGCGCGTCGCATCACCCAACAAGTAATGCATATTCCAAATCTCACAAGTTTTGACATCTAAAAAATAATTGCAAGACTCAAGTACATTCAACATATAAAATAAAGACAAAGGAAAGGGAAAAGTAGACATTGAGAAAATTAAAGAAGGAAATGAATAAAAAATGGAAAAAGAGAACATAACATGGAAATAGTGGAGCAAATGGAGCTGAGGTCACCCAATCTAATGAAAAAGGTTATCATGTCATCTCAAACTAAGCAAGAGAGGTATGTATGGAACTGTATATTAAATTGATATATCATATATCAGTTCCTTACATGAAATGTGCCAAAGTTCATGTTTGCATATATGAAGATGCATAAAAAAGATTTATGAAGAAATTTTGAACATTAGTAAAATTATCTGTGTTGACTGAGTATTACAACATAGATTGAGCAATTCAGAAGTTAAATGGTAGAGACTAAATGATATGGAAGAGACTGAGCTGTAAACCAAATACCTAGCTCAAAAGGCATTAATATCAATGAAAATAACTTGCTTCAACCTACTTGAGTACACAATATTAATGGAGATCCTGGATTGATCAAAAGAAGGTATATGTTGAATTTTGAAAACATTATCTCATACCTTGCATACAGATTTCAAAAGCATAGAGCAATTTGGTGATTTGAGTGACTAGAAAAAGATTTCAAGACCAATTTGGGCAAGAAGCTTCAAAAAGTAAATATCTGAACCATGTTGAATAATTGAAAGGTGAAAGAAAAGAGATCAAACACTAATAGTGAAGATGACAGCTTCATCTACCAGTAGAATGAACAAAGAGGTTAGTAAACTTCAATTGGTAAAGGGTGACACTTGTCCTCCACCAAAGTTTTGTGCTATTCTAGAAATTGCAATGAAAGGAGACTCAATGGATTCACTATCCTCGGTACCGCTCAAAGTTATTATGATCCATGATGTTAGGAGCTATTACATGTGTAAGATCAAAGAAGTAGGAGACCATGAGATCAAAGAAGAATATGAAAATTTATACAATAAAGGAATATTGAAGGATGAATATAATGTTGTTGAGAGGAAAGAGTTAACTTGTGCCCTAGAATTTTTGAAGAATTTCAAGATCGAATGGATTAAGATTGTTTCGAGAAGAATCCATGATATGAAGTATTGATTATAGAATGGACCCATGGAGATCACAAAGAAAATCATTCACAAAGTGATAGGCTATCCAACCCTAGAGAAGAAGAAAACCATGTGATGCCTGATTCATGAAGAAGTTGAGGCAAACACTGGAGTGGAGTGGAATAGATGAGGACTATCCATTACAAAAAAATTGATCCACTAATAGAATTTACAAAAAGGTTTATTTCTCACAAATTTTACTAGTCAAGTAGATTGAGTAGTGTGTCGTGTATAGTAGTGGAACAAGCATGAAAGATAGTCATGAAAGATCCTGAATATGATCTGGCCGAGTTGCAAAAAATGCAACTAGTAGAGAATCTATCATCTATAAGGAAAGTAAATAATTCAATGTGTTTGGATCCCTCATTGTCTATATTTTCTTTTATATAAAGGAAGTATTTTCCTACTGTTGATGATATTATTTGGGAACAAGGAAAACTAGTTCAACTAGACAAATGAATGAATACATTACTTAATTAGGAGCAAATTTTTAGAATTTTATGGATGCTTACTTTGAGTATTTTAAGAAAATAATGAAAATGAGGATGAGGATACCAGAAGAATTAGTCAAAAGGTATTACAGTGACATTTTTTCTCTTATAGATACAAAAAACACATTTGTGCAGGCAGTAAAGCCAAGCAAGGCTTGGCTACAAATATTTGACTATGAAATTGATAATAATTTAGTAAGAACAAACATAATTGCACTATTGAAAGAAGATATAGACACTGAGGTTGAACCTTTTGGTAAATATGAGGAAGTTAAAACAAGAATAACTGTAAATATCAAGATTACTTCTAAGGAGAAGAAATGGAAAAGAATTATTGAAGACCTAGAAGAAAAATTGGGCACACTAGACAAGGCAAAGGAACCACTACAGTGTAAAAGCACAAACTTGTGTCACCTTTTATGAAGGAAAATGATATTAGAAATTAAACTATTCAATTTTAACAAAAGAAAAAGTGGCATTTGTGTATGGAATGTGAAAATGATAAAAACTAATGAAATGTGCAAAATTGGATGATGTTTTAGTCTATAATTTTTTTTAAACAAATTGAGAAATACTTTTTTCTTTAAAAAAAATAAATTAAAGTCCATTTTTAAATTTTTGTAAAATGCTGAAAATATAGAGTTTCATTCCCGCCAAATAAATATTTGAAAATGATCATATTTTTCTCTAATTTTCTAGTATATTATAGCTGACATGTGTATCTAGTTGACAAAAAACAAAAAATTATTTTTGGTATATATTTTTAAAGTTATAAGTGTTCAAAGTCAAACTTATCAAAAATTGATAGTTTTTCTTTCCAGCCAAACTTTTCCTACCAAATCTACATATTTTTGAAAACAAGTTACATATTCTTAAAGAGAACTCTCTCCTCTACAGGTACACATTAATTTTTAAATTTTTGAACATAATTTACTATTTTCTTTCCTTTTTTGAAGTGAAACCTTCTCAAAAATTAAAATACCTATTTGTAATATTTAATAACATATTATAACTACTCAAAAAACTATAATATCTATATGAGCATAATCTAAACTCCATAATCTACAAAAGGGTATTTTTAGTTTTTGAATAAACTTCATTTTTAATGGAGAAATTAGCCTTAGAAGTGAGAAGCTTTTAAAAAATGTATTTTTTTGCTTGTGTGGCTGCCATATAGGACAACACATAGACAATTTTTGTCCAAGGGGTTTTAGCTAAAACCCATGGTTACTTTTATACCCACTTACATGACCTCATATAAGAGAAACACTTTTCTTCATTAATTTCTAAATGACTATTACAGCCAAAAGTATCATGGCCAAAATTGTGTCAGTCATAACTAGTTTTCCACATTAATGCCACATGGCACCACATGGGTTTGGCCCTAAAGCTTTCAGCCATAACCATTTCAGCCATAACCCTCGAAGATATCCCAAATGGTGACATAGGTTTGTGCTTTTACCCAACAGTTAACACAAGGTCTTGGAGAGGATGAAGATAAAGACAATGGTGATGTGGAAGAGGAAGAATAAGGAGACAAAGGCAAATTCCTAGTCATTGTCACTCCACCAAACAAGAAGGCTCAAGTAACCATGAAGAAGTTAGTAGTAACAACCCTCTCTCCTCCACCACCAAATAAGCCAAGAATTAGGGCAGCTATTAGTGCTAAGCAGGCTACAAAATAAAGAGTAGCAGATACTACTAAGCCCAGTGCCCCTAAAACAAAGAAAAGGAGATTGGTTAGAGGACCACCTAAGGGACTATCTAAATCTATTCAAGAGGTATGTATAAATCTACAAGGATCTTCAAGATCATCTTGTTTTAGTTCTCTAATGTATGGTACATTGGATAGTACTGACCGAGTTGAGGCTATTGTAGACATGATTGTAACTTACAATCTATATCCTAGTGAAGTTGAGAAGAAGATACCTAAGGATTTATTTGAGAGATTAAAAAGGAGACGAAAACAAGAAGAAGTAGAAGAGAAAAAATAATTGGATTGACACATTCATCAGAGTTATGCCTAATCTATCCCAGGATCAACAAGGCACATTTTTGGTAAAGTATAGGAAAAGATTTGTTCATAAATATAGAATGTGTTTAATCTTAGAGAGAAAAATGAAATTTTTAGCACAACAGAATGAATTTCTTTGGAGATGATTACAGTAGTGGATAAATCTTAGGTGTGCCAAATCCACAAGGCAGAATGTCACCAGTTCATGCCGACACCCGCGACACTCTAGAGGCCAAACAATCAAGGCTCACAGATATAGAGGTGGGAGCTGAGGAAATTTTTTTTTGGAGATAATAAGACTATTTTAGCACCTCACATTGAGGAAAACAAAGGAATAAGTAGAGTTAAACCAAGTGTGACCATTATTTTCTTGAGTGATAGACCAACATGAACAAATGGTACAACTCCTTCATCAACTCCTAAAGTAGTTCCAAGAAGCAATACTCCTTCACTGAGTAGAAGAGGAAAATCAATAAAGACTATATCGCCAGATATTGAAGTTAGTCTAGATGAAATAGTTGAGATGCCACAATTAGACTTGGCAAATCTCAGCTTGGAGAAACCATTTTTTCTACAAGAGGTTTTGGTGAAGAAGAAATGAAAAGAAGAGCAAAGAAGAGAGAAGAAGAAAAAGCAAGTACTCTATGCTGTAAAAAAAAAAAAATCAATGCTTTTGATATACAAAAGTTTGATGAAGAATCCTCAATCATCACTCAACTTGTAAATATTATTGAACAAGTAAATAATGCTAATATGGAGTCAAACAAAAAATTGATGGATTGGTCTGCAAGAAGAATCAAGAATAAGGTTGTGGACAAAGTTTCCATAACCATTTCCAAGCATAAAGTGTAATTGCAAGAGAAAATATAGGTTATCACACAAATAGTACAAAATGTAAAACAATTTTACAATATTGGGTTAGATGTGCCAAGATTCACAAGTGATCTTAAGGCACAAATAACAAAGATTCAAGCTAAAATGAAGATATATAGAAATATTATTTTTCAGTCAGCAAGATCTAGCATAGATCATTACAATAATTTACTGAATGCTCAAGGGATCATGTATTGTCCATGATTACCTAAGTTCATCATAGATTCATTGACAAATATGGATTGCTTCCACCCATTCAACCCTACCAACCATGACACAAATGTTCACAAACAAGGGGTAATTGGATTTGGTAAACAATTTTTTAACAAGGAGAATTTTTTACATTGTCTATTCATTGATTAGTTTTGGCATAAGTCATAAGACTTAGGGGGAGAGCTTATATTAGATTATATTTGTAACAATGTAAATATGAAAAAGTTTTTTTTCTCCAACTATTTTTGTCTATTAGTGTCAAACACTTAGTCATTTACAAGGCAGAGTCAAATCGTCATCAGTGTTACTGGCCTACTCTATATAGGTCGAGTCATGTACATAAGAAAGTATGTACCGAGCTTTATAGCAGCCAAGAAAGTGTATGGTCATTGATAATATTCTATACAAGTTGAGCTCAACATCAACTAAGTAGTTTTGAGCATACAAGTGTTGTGTTATATAGGATGTGCCAAGCAACAACAATGTTGAGTGTCAAAATAATAAAGGCCGAGCAATGCAGAGTTTACATGAAAGTCAAGAATGGAACATATTTTGAGGTAAATCATTTTCAAGCCAAAATGGAAGGAACATTTAATATTTTTAGAGCTTGTTATAGAGATTTTTACTAGTGAATGACATGGATTACAGATCCCTATGTTTTGTGATCAACAATTTACATGGAGAGGCTATTATGGAAGCATCTAGAAAAATCTTTACAAAAATCATTAAATTTATGAGATCTTAACCTAGATCATCTAGTATATCATGGAGATGAGTAGAGAAGAGTATGCATGTGAACAAGGAGTAACGCATGATTAGTGAATTGAAGGATCAAGATTAGAGCAAAAGTCAGTGAAAGCATTATGTTATCTCTTAACAAAGAAAGTGACCTAATCATAGAAGTGAAGGGGAAGACAAGTATTAAATCATATTAGAGGAGAGAATTAGTTAGTAAGGAGAAGAATAAAAATCAACTTAGAAAGAATACTAAGAGTTAGGTACTAAATTATTTCTAACAGACTTGAATTAGAATAAATTTGTTAACAAAGTGGTCTCAACAGATCTTTGTAAATCTCTTTAAAAAGTCATTACTTTGTTGTAAGTGTCAAATCCTCTAACAAGGTGAGACCTAACAATCTCTTCAGCTTTTAAGAAGTCATACCCCTCACAAGGTAAATCATATTTTATGATCAAACATTGTAACCATAATAAGTTAACATTATTATTATAGTAGTGAAGATTTATGGGTGTCATCCCCACCCCATTTTTACCTTCACCTTGGAGGGTTTCTAGGTAACAAATATTGTGTTATGTTTTTATTTTCATGCATGTGATAGATTAGATTTACATTATATAGCAAGTTCATTATTACAAGTTTTACATCCATAGGTTAACTAGTGAATGCGTGAATGAATTGGTGAAAAGTAAAAGTCCTTAAGATTTTGATTCACTCATCCCCCATTTTAGTACCTTGTTATCTTATTTTACCTCCATTATTTAATACTAGGAATTAGAAGAATTATAGCTAGATGTACTCTCAATTTCATGGAAGACAAGATATTTAGAAGGTCAAGAGATTTTCCATCAAATAATTAGTGTGAACAGCCAATAGAAGCTCCAAGACCTATTCAAGGGAAGCAAGGCCCAAGTATAGTTACTAGTACAAGCCTCAACTTAGGTGGTAAAGATTCATAGAGTATGAAGCAATAGGTACAACAATAAATGCATCTAGAAGACTTAGAGGTTTATAATTCATCCTCTATAGTTGGAAACAAGAATTGTGAGGTTCAAGAGACATAAAGGGATACTTAGGTGTTTGTAGAAGCTCATAGAAGGAGTGATAGAGAGTAGAGACAACCATCCAATTTCAATGACTATGTGGCATTAGTTAGTTAGTTGGTAAATAGCGAGCCTTCTAGTTATGAGGAGGTCGCACAACATCATGTATGGAATGATGGTATGGTTGAGGAGTATAACTCAATAATGCAAAATGATGTGTGGGAGGTAGTTCCTAGATGAATAGATAGAGTAGTAGTTGGATCATGTTGGATCTATAAGATAAAGCACAGTGCATATGGTAGCATCAGGAAATATAAGACAAGGATCATGGAAAAGGGGCTCTCTCAAAAGGAGAGAATATACTATGAGGAAACATTTTCTCTAGTGGCCAGGTATACTTCTATACATGTTGTGATCTCATTTGCAACACATATGGGATGGTAAATCAATAAATGGATGTCAAGATAACATTCCTTAATGGTGAGTTGAAGGAGGTATACATAGAGAAACCAAAAGGATTTGTAGCACATAATAAAGAGAACCATGTGTGTAGATTAAAAAGAGCCTTGTATAAACACAAGAAGGCTCCCAAAGTGTGGTATGAGTGCATTGATACATACTTGTAGGAAATGGACTTTGTAATGAGTGAGGCAGATGCTAACCTTTACTACTTGGTGGTTGGGTGTGAAGTTCTCATTCATGTTCTATATGTGGATGGCTTGTTTCTTATAGGGGCACTAGGGCTCATAGAGGATTGCAAGAGGGCCTTTGTAAAAGAGTTCAAGATGAAGGATTTGGGACATATGCACTACTTTCTATGCATGGAGGTGTGGTAAATAGATGAAGATATTTTTCATTGTCAAGAGAAATGTTGCATTGAAAACTTGAAGAGATTTGGGATGGATGATTGCAAATCTATGTCTACATCTATAATCATGAACTGGAGGGAGGTAGATACATCGAGGGAGAAGGATGTAGATCCCACCTTATATAGATAGTTGATTTGCTCACTTATGTATTTGATCAACACCAGGTTAGATATAACATTTGTAATAAACTCTGGTAGTCAGTTCATGGTTGAACTAAAGAGAATGCACTGGATAGTGGCTAAGCATGTGATGCATTACTTGCATGATATAGTTGAGTATGGGATTAGATATGTTCAAGGTGAAGGTATCAAGTTGATAGGCTATACTAATGAAGATTGAGTAGGTAGTAAAATGGATAAAAGGGGCACTTCAGGGTGTCGTTTCAGTTTACAATCGAGAGTTATATCTTGGTTCAATAGGAAGGAGAAGTCTATGGTTCTAAGTTTAATAGAAGTGGAAAACCTAGCAGCTAGCATGACAACATGTGAAGCTATATGACTTTGTAAGTTGTTAGTATCCTTATTTGGTTAGAAGGTTGAGACTACTGTGATACACTGTGTCAATCAGAGTTGTATCAAGTCATCTAAGAATCTAGTATTTCATGACAGGTCTAAACACATACACATTAGATATCACTTCGTCAAAGATTGTGTTCAATGGGGGGGTTGTTTAGCTACTGTACATACCTAAAGAGGAGTAGGTAGTAGACATTCTAAGGCATTTGAGAAGGAAAAATCCATCTTCTTTAGAGATAGGTTGGGTGTGATGTAGAACAACTTCCTTGTTAAGACGAAGTGTTAGTTTTGGTAGCTTTGGATAGCTTTTCATCCATATGTGATTAATTAGAAAATAATTGACCTACTAAAAAATTGGTTAGAGTTGGGACAAATATTTATTAATTAATTTTCCACTTTCAAAAGCAACTAGAAACCAACTTGGTAGGGTTGTTATGTTTTTTTTAATCTTGATTGTCAATTAAGAATCCATCTTGATTGTTGGTTCTCCAATGGGAGTAGTATAAAAGGAGGACTGGGGGAAATTTGAAAAGGAATAAGCTATATAAAAAAATTTAGTGTTAGTTAATGAGTTTGTAGTGATATGAAATAGTTTTGCAGTGATAGCATTAGTGATAGCAGTGGGAAATATCAGCAGGAGAAATTAGAAGATTGTTAGATTTCTGGTAGTAAGGGGCAAGAAATTTTGTATCTCTCGATTTACTGAAGTATAATATAATTACTCATCTATAGAAATTGGTTTTCTATTAGGGATTTTTCTAGGGATTATTTGTCCAAAAATATTATGGTCATTGTGTTGCTTATTTCTTTCTACATTTTATTGTTGAAGTTGCAATTATGTTATTTTTTGATATTAGCTATGAATTTATTTTTCGATATTAGCTGTGAATTTATTTTTGGTAGTTAAATAATCATTTAAGATAGGAGATTAATAATCATTGACTTCAATAGCAGTTTTGACAACAACATAACATGTCTTCTACATTGATGACTTTTCCATGTACCAAAGACGAGCACATGCCAGAATTACTCCTATTTTTACTATTGAAAAATCCAACATAGATATATAGATGAGAAAGTCAATGTGATAACTCAAATACCTACCTTGTAAGTGACATTTCACCAATATCATATGAAATTGCAAGATTCAATCAACAATCAACCATGAGAAGTCTTGATTTCCCCTTGGATGGATTCCATATAAGAAACAATGATATTCAAATTGTATTCAATCTAATGATAATACATTGATGGGTAATGCTTTCTTAAAGCCTTATTATTTTTTGATATAACCAATCTATGGGAATAATTCCAAACTAACATTTAGTTTATTTAATCTTAATATTATCTATTAATGCAAATATTTCATAAGATTTACAAGTCAAAAAAATTATATATAATTTTTTGAATTTACTTTTATCAAACATGTGTAAAGTTATTTATAAGATTATATAATTATGAAAGATGATAATATAAATTATCCAATCATCTTAACAGAAGATAAAGATGGTTTACAGGCAACTCAACCCATCTTTGTCAGAAATCTAAGCTTCTTGGCCCATTAGCATGGGATCTTTTACCCAACCAATTGCAATTGGGGAGAAGACTAAATAGCAGAGAATGAGGTATAGGAAAACAAAGTGATGTAGGAAGTGGTCCAAGGAATTGCAAGAGGAGATTGATGAAGATTCAAAGTAGTTACGTCCACTAACAGAGTCAGATCTCTAACTAGGAACCATTGTTTTAGGCTATGTTGGAAGTTTTTAAACAATCCTTCAGTTTTAATAACCTCCCATTTTGTTTAAGGGAATAGAAAACATTGTTTTAAATTAGCAACCACTATAAACTTGAATATTATAATTTTAAAGCAAATGTCATATGTAAAGGCATATTACTATATAAGGATAGTATGTTTGAGAAGGTTGTTTGTTTACTGCCTATTTCCTAACCATATAGACTATTTACAACTATGGCATGAACTGACATTTAATAACCAAAAGGTAAAACTGGAAAGTTATCTTAATCTTGAGATGAATCTAGTATATTTGAACTTGTTTTGGGAGGAAATAATTTGTTTTATGTAGCAAAGTAGTTTTTTTCCTTTAAATTTGTAGGTCACTAACAGGTTATTACTTAGAACCAACGTCACTACTTCCACTCACCCGATGACTTATGGAAATTGTTGCTCTCTCCCCAGTCAGATGCCTCTTCAAAACAAAATGAAGTTCAATTCATCTTGTAATTTTTATATCTTTAAAATTCAAATTGACATGAAACTAGAGACAGATTTATTGTAATAAATTAGTTTGTATTATAGATATAAAAGATTTCCAAGGCCAAGACTTTGTAAATTGGGAATGCCCTTTTGATATTGTAATAACATAGACTATTCCAGGCAAGATTAGAGGTTTTCTTCTCGGTTATGAATATATAAATCAATGATTTTGACTATATATATATATATATATATATATATATATATATATGATAATGTAAATTAGAAAAGATGAATTATAATAGAACTTATGTAATTCTAATAAAATAATTTTAAATTTAAATATGTATACACGTTTATAAATGTTTATTTAATTGAATTCAAATGAAAAATCAATGTTTAATTAAAATTATAACATTCATTTTTCTCTAAAATTATTTTTAAATATTTTTATTAAAAATTATAAATAATCATGAACATACATATTTTGTATTATTAATTTAATAATTTCTTAGTTACAAATTTTACATTGATACCCAAGCACACCTACAACAATTGCCAATAAAAAGTTAATTTGAGTGAGAAAAATTCCGAATTCAAAATTTGAAGTTTAGACATCCTCCATCACCAAATATGTGTGCACATTGAACTCATGCAATGGAATACCTTATCAACTTTATAGGATAATACTTAGGTAAAGTTATGTCAATTTAGAGTATTGAGATATCCAACAAAGAATGAGGAAATTTGATTCAGTTAATGGGTGACAATTCACCACTTAAGGGTGATAATAATAAAGTAATAGATGTCAAGCCTAATACGAATAGAAGGAATGATGTTGTTTCTAAATGAAATTAGAATTAGCAATACACCGGGCCACTTGAAATGTGGAAAATAATGAACAATTAGAAAACGAATTGTCAATGAATCAGATTTAAGATAAAAGATTTGAGTCGGCTGAATATGCATATTCTTGATTACAGAACGAATAACTAGATATTTTGCAATCCACATGGCCGAAAGCTTGGGAATCGCTATAATATATTCTTCCATGCCACCACGGAACCAAAAAAAATACCGAAATGATGTATAAAAGCCTCGATTTATCTTTTGTGGCAACTTCAACTATTTTATCAATTGATTTAAAGTCGGCCGTGCCTGCTAAAGTATTCACATTTTCCTTGATCAAAATCGGACGAAAAATGTTGAGGAGGAGCAGCACCGCCATAATTTTCACAAGTATTGTTGATCTCGTCATTCTGAACTGCCTGAACGATTGTTAAGCTGAATAGAAAATGTTGAATGGGTATGAATGGGTATGAACGTATTTAGAGAGAGAGATCATATTTTGTTTGAAATGGTCAACATTGAAATTTGCTAAGGAATGGTGATGATCAAAGCAAAAGAATGGCGCGTTGAATTGCAGCATTTCAAAAGGCCACAAACGGATTTTGGAGGTGTTTTCTATGTTGACAAGTGTAGTTAATTTTGGTATTTTATTAGGGTAACAATTTTACAATTTGTTGGTTCTATTGGTCATTTATCTACTTTTAAATTGTATGTAACGGGTAAAATTTATTTGACCACATAAAATATTAAATTTTTATACAACAGTCAATATAACACAAATTCATCACAATCAATAAGTCAATATAGACAATAATTTCGAAACATAATGGATAAACAGAGAATGCATATTTTCCATAGGGAGATGCAAACGTTTGAATAATTCAATGTTCGAAATTCAAAGTAAAACTATGACGCGTTGAAGATGAAGCGGTTACGGACGAGACAGTTAAGCGCTTTCACAGTTCAAAAAGAGTGTTTATTACTTTTTATCATTATTTGGATACAATTATTACCGTGTTAAATAAGTAAACCGTCCATTTTTAGAAAGGTTACATATTTTTAAGTTAAGAATTTAATGGAATTTTTTTCCTTGTGAATAGCACTTATACGAGAGTAAGAGAGTCCTTCAAATATTAAAAAGATGTTGTAGGTTATAATTTATTATATGAAATGAAAAATATTAAAATGAGTTATTGAAGTAGGGAAAATTAGGTCATTTAGGTCATGAGGACAAGTGTCACATAGTAATATGTATTTTTTGTAAGTTTTAATAGTTTAATTATTTTAATTAAGTAGATTAGTAAAGTTCAAAATTTGATAATATTTAATATAATATATTAATATTTAATCATTTTTTTACACTTTAAGATGGTAATTTTACATTAAAATTTATAATTTAAAATTTAAAAAGATTAAAAATTCATTCTTCTATTTCAAATATTTAAACAATCATATTTTTTAATATAACAAATTAAAAGATATGATTTTTTAAATATCTCCTATTGAGGTGAAGATCCCATGTGAGTTGCTGGTTGTGAAGGAGACTCCTATTGAGGGGGACATTCTCAAGGCTACTGCTTTTGATAGGTTGGGGGGTTGGTGGTTCCATCTTCCTAACCTTGATGTTTGGTTACTTGTTGGGAGGGCTCTCCATTGTCCACTCATTATGAGTAAAATGTTGTTGTAGAGGTGGTGGACTTGGATTTTTGTCCCTGCTCCTTGCATGGCTTCTATGGAGGTGAAGCTATCTCCTATTGAAGTGGAGATCTGGTGTGAGTTGTTGGAGACTCCTATTGAGGGAGACATTTTCAAGGTTGCTACTTGTGATAGGTTGGGGGGGTGGTCGCTCCACCTTCCTAACCTTGATGTTTTGATCTTCTCTCCCCCTATTTCTGTTATGGGGGACCCTTTCACTATTGAGGCGGGAAAAGAGACTACTGTGAGGTGGAAGATCTTTGAAAGTGCTGGCCTAGGAAAGGGGCCAAGATGGTTATGGATCTCTGGTTCTAATAGAGAAGAAAGGATAGGTAGGTTGTTGCCTTGTTTAGTTGTTCAATTTTTATGGTGATGAAAGGACCTCATTCTTCCTGGTTCTTGTCTTCTTGTGATTGGATGTAAGCTAGGAGTTTTAAAGGGCACATCCAAGTCCTTGGTTCTCATTTTTGGTTATGTTTCACAACTTGTATGGGGGCTTGTCCCAAGGTGTGTCATTCTCAGACCTTTGTCTTTGATAGAGGTAAGTCTATATTGTAGATCCTTGGTGATCTTCGATTTGACATTAGGTGTTGTTAATTCTGTTTAGCAGTATCTAATGTGAGTTGTTTGTACCACGGGCCAGTGCCCTCTTGCTGCTTTTCTTAATAAAAAATAAATTAATTACCAAAATTAATTTCTAATTAATCATATTAATGTAATGCTCTATTATAGCTAAATAGGTTGCATCTTGGAGTATTAATATTTTATTAAAATTTAAAAAATATTGTATAGAATATTAATCATTAAAAAATAATGATGAAGAATACTAAGTCAAATTGTAAAAGAATTGGGGTAAAGTAAAATTTTGTGTTATAGGAGCTTTTTTTCGGAGGTTTTACCTTGCCTTTTTCTGCCAAATTTTTGTACAAACAAAAGAACTTTGATCTTAAATATTATGAAAATTTCATGACATTGCAATATCTACATTTCTAAATCTAAAGTAGGAAATATTAATTATCTTCTTACGAAGTACAATTACATAATAATCTATTTAAATAATTATAAAATATAACAATGTTAGTTAGTATTAAAGTTTTGTACTACAACCTATAACTTATTTTTTATTATTATCATTTTATTTATTTATAATCCCTATTCAAATATGAAAATGGTCTTATTGTAAGTGGTTGAGAAACATGACAATGATTATCATTCTAATTGGTATGAATAGAATATATGTATTATTCATGATCCTTAAAAGGTGGAAACTAAATCTACTAGTGATATGGGTTATCGTAAAAATAATTGAGGTGTAACCCCATTGACCCAATAGATATTTGAAGTCAAAAAATTACTTTCGTATCACTCATTTAGAAAAAAACTGATATTTTATGATTAGTAGAAAATAAAATAAAAAATAGAAAAAATCTATCTTTTAAAATATTGGTGAGATAGTTTTAAAAAATAAAAAAGATAATTATATTAGGTTGAAATTTTAGGTCAAACCACTTGGTAACACTTGGACTTCAAGAAACCTTGAAACCATAAAGCATAAGTTCAAGGAAACAACTAAAAGAGATGCTTGTTAGAATCTTGATGATTTTGTGAAGAAGATGAAAGATTTGAAAGCCTTTCATGGGTTGACCTAGAACTAATGAGAAGGGCTTGGAAAGTAGTATACTATACAACTTTGGCTTTTAAGAACCATTGACTCAATGGTATAAAGTATGCACTAACAAAATAATATTATAGGTTTCTAACATACGCCTACTTTAGAACAAACCTATGGGTAAATAATATTACTTAGAAGAATGGTATTTTCCTAGCTTGTATGTATAAAATTAAGATCAAATTGGAGTTTAGAGGAAGAAATATTTATATATAATATTGAGTTTTATTAATTAAATATTTAAAATTTAGGCTTTCCATTAAATACTCAAGTAATAGAGTTATTGGTAATTAGAACTTTCTTATATTAAAAAGTGAGAATAGAATCATTGAAAGAATATGTATTAAATGATTGAGATATCTAATTAAGTGAAGAAAAATCTTCGACACCCTATTGAAATCTATAGGATAAACACATTTTTTTAGTAGAAATGACATATTATATAAGAGATAAGAGACATCCTTGAAAGAGTCCCAAAATTGATAAAGGATTATATTTCTTCTACCCTAAAAAAAGATGAATAGATTTTTAATATTGTTTAGAATCATCAAATAAAACAAGTTCCTATCTTGTAACACAAAAATGATAAAATGTCTCTTAATGAAAATTTAATGTTCAAAAAGATAGATACATTGAAATATAATTTAGTTATACACTTTTTGTGAACTCTTTTCTTTTTGTTCCCAGACATGGTGTTTATTTTTACTTAAGGCTTCGGCCCCTCTCCAACGTTATCTAATCAGAACAAAATTTTACACTCTCCTAGATCATATATCAAGACTTAAAATATACAGTTGATCTCTAATCAATCAAAAGAGAAAGAATTTTTAGGTTTAATATAAGAAATTTTTCTATGATCCTATATAAAGCCTATAGTATCATTAAAGTATTTCTAGACAATTATTTTAAGTTAAAAAATTATTACACATAAATAGATGAATGATTATGAAGCATCACATAATGTAATCAATGAGACTCACTTATTACATACAAAGTCTTGGAACTATAAGAGGTGTAACTAAGAGGGGAGGGGTGGATCAATTGCTACAAAAACAAATCCTAGATCCCTTAGATGTCAATACAAATCAAAACCCTAATTAAACTATATTCTCTTGTAACTCAGAAAACACACATGTACTCGGTTTACACTACAAATTATTGTAACTCGATGGATACTAAAATAACTCAGTAAATTTTTAACATGAAAAATTTAATGTATTGTTTGTGATTAATCTTTCTTTAACATAGTTGCAAACACATAAAGGAAATAACTTGAACACAATTGACACCAAGATTTAATGTAGAAATCCAATTTGGAAAAAAATATCAATTACAACTAGTTCTTGATTTTCACTCTTTTGAAGTGAGCCCTATTAGAAGCCAACCCTGTTAAAAGTTACAAAACACATTCTTAGGTGTGACCCTTTCAGAGGATTCAATCACCCTATTAAGAGTGGCTTTGTTAGAGGTCTTTAGACAATTCAGTTTTGAAATGTCACCTTGTTAGAGGATTTACAAATAGCTATTAAGACAACTCTATTAAGAGATTTTAGATCACTACTACAATAGTTAGAAAGTAACAATGAGATAAGTTGATTTCTGATGCAATTGAATTGCTGATTACAGATCTCAATTCTGGCTTGTATACTTGATCCCTCTTGATCAAATGTATCTTTGCAGCTTAACAAGGACATTCTTCTTATCCTTACAATTCACTTCCTCTAAGCATCTTCAAATCTTCTATTATTTTTCACACATTCAATCCTCAACTTGACCTTATATTTATATCTTACACAATCTCAAGTCAACTTGAATACAAATTAGAATACTTAATAGTCATCTTCTTAGTTGGCTAGAACCAACAAACAAAAAAATTGAACTCAATATGCCAAACCAAGAAAATCCTTCATTAGCTGACCCTACTCAATAGACACTAACATAGCAACAATTTTCTTATGTTAACCCAGTGAACTCGGTTAACAATACATATTAACAAAGTTCCTTTGGTAAATGAATGAGCTCAGTTAACACTCAACTTTTGCAAACTTCTCTTTGTCACTCGAGTGAACTCGATAGATAGTCTCTTCTGAACTAGGCAAACTCTAGAATGCTCGACACACATAGGAAATTGTCTTTATTGTCCAAGTAAGGTCAACATACACTAAACTGGCAATGATATGATATTTTATTCAAGATCAAAGATAATACACCATTAATCAATTGTTTTCAACACAAAGAACCTACTTTATATAAAATTTAATTAAAGCAAACAAACAAAATGATAATACATTTGAATTTTCTTCAAGAAAAATTAGGAAGGTTTAAATCATATTACTAATGGGATTACACCATATTTTTTAAAATTTGAGTAGAACTTAGAAGATAAAATATTAATAATAGTGTTCATTTTGATAGCTTTAAAAAAATGAACTTGTTGAAAGATGAGATGATTTAAAAGAAAAAAAAAAATAGTCTTATAAAAGATTTGAATATTTAGAAATAGATGTATCTAATAGTTGTCTTTGACCTTGTGTTGGCTAATTTGGATCAATGAACATAAACAAATAATTGAAAACTTTTGAGCTGAACATGAACTATTTAACCATTGAACTAGCTAGTAAAATATGTACACAGTAACACTCTAACTGTGTAAAAGCATAAGCGATTTGACTTAAATCATGTGTACCAATGACATATAAATATTTTGACAACATATAATACATGTATAAATGATTCTTGGCCATTCTTGAGCATTTTACACATCATTCCCCAAGTTTAAAATTTTGAATTAGACAATTTAGAATTACAATGTGTTAGCCCTTCATAGGTGTTCCTTTTTTTCATGAGTTTAGGTTTGAAATATGGTTAGGAGCAGTTTCTTTTTTAAAAAGATTAGGGTAGGAAATTGCATGAAAAACCTTAAAAGAATAAATGAATATGTATATCCTTGTTATATTTCAAACCTTTTATTCTAGGGTTTTTATTTCATTTAAAAGGGAACGACCTTATAAAAATCATTTTAACCTAAAATTTTCATGTCTTATGTACCCTTTGTCATTAATTAATTGGACTCTTGGTTCAGACTACTTTTGCAACCATCAAATGTAGATCAGATCAAGGGCTTTCATATTATCACTAAAAGAAGATATGCTAAGTTTAATGATAGCAAGATAGTAATAAAAAGACACATGGATATAGTGGATCTAGAGATCTTGCAAGATTAAAAAATGATGGCATCATCAGAGATTAATAGATTTCATAGTTTGATTTAATTATGACTGAGGGTAAGAGGGTTTTAAGCTTCATTTTAGCCATTGATCAGGTTAAGGATCAATAAATGGTGCATCATCGCTATGAGGAGATACTCTACTTTTTAAAAAAAAGAACAACATGATATGACACCATGTGTCATGGTGGGCCACAAAAGCAAACAAAAATATGCCCTTTATCAATTGTTAGATCAAATCTGATTAGCTAACATCACTTTGTCATGATGAAAATGTGCTCGATGTATAAACAATGTGAGAAAGTTGGAATGCAACACATGTCCTAGTGGGCCAATTGTGAAAAGTTATTAGATAAAACTAAGGCCATTGATGTGGAAATGGATCTACGGAGATCACCTTATGGCCAAGGAAAGTAACAAGGTTTATAAATAAAATGAGCATGTGACATGATGCCACATGTCTCGGTGGGCCATAAAAAGACAAGCACATATTCCTTTTATCTCAGCCATCAAATCAAAAGCTAATCCATGGTTATCATCTTGTCACTATTGAGAAGTGCAAGACCCTTACCATTGCAACAATGCGACAAGAAGACGTGTGTCCCCTGTGGGCCCAATTGTATGAAACACTAATAAGATATTCCAACCATCCAATGTAAAGTAGATCAACACATGTTGTTGAAGAGAGATGCAAGGCTTTTAACCATAGTGACTATGCGATGTGAGGACACATGTCTAAGGTGCACTAGCCAAAAAGAAAATAGTGAAAGAAATAAGTTTAAGTCCATATTGATTGATGTAGAATAGATCTATGACTATCACTGTCACCAATGAAAGGTGCTAGGTTTTTAGCTATTGAAGTTGATGAAAGATAAACCCCAGAACTCCCAAGAATCACCTACATGAAAACAACTATCACATAAAGAGAGAAGTAAAAGCTATGGAGGCTAGAATTCCCAAATTCATAGAAGAGACATTCTTGGTGAGAAAAAAGAGAAATTGCTATTATGAAAAGTGAATTAATGTAATAATTACAAAGAGATATCATCTTTATAAAGGAGATCAAAACCCTAACCGGTAACTAATGTAGGTTGCATGATAATAATTAATAAAAGAATTAATTATTATATGCCCAAAGTTTAGCTTAAGTAAACTAGAGATAATAAGTGACTTTATAATTAAATCAATGTGATTTAATTAATAAGAAAAAAACTTTATTACTCAAGATAAACTTAGAGAGTAGCTAAAAACCTGGAAACTACTACTAAAGTAAATCTGGGTCCCAACAAAAAGGTCTAATGAGGTACCCAAACACAACTAAATCTTTGAAAAGAGGAGAAGTAGAGGAAACCACATGGGAAAAACCCTATTCCAAAAGGAGATGGAAATAATGCTAAAAAGAACTAGTGAAGGACTAAAGAAGCCTCCAAACTAGGGAATGTCCTAGAAGATAGGAACAAAAGATGGTCATAGAGCACACCACTAAAGTATGAAGTTGAAAATACTACCAAACTACCGATCTGAAGAACCTCCATTGAATAATACATAATAGGTAGAGGGGTAAAAGCACAAACCTATTCCGCCCTTTTTAAAAGGATAAAGCTAACAAAAGTATAATTGTTCACATTTAATGATATAAAATTGGTACTATTATTTAGAATTTGAAAATGAAGTAAAGTAGTGAAATGTGTAGAAATGGATGAAGTTTAGGATTATAATTTTTAATAATTATTTGGAATAAGAATTAATATATGTTCCTCATTATTATAGATAATTTTTTAGTTGCTGAAAAATGCTGAAAATTAGGGGCCTAGTTCCCACCACAAAATTATATGGAAATAAAATTATTGCCCATCGATCTCAAACTATGTTATAGATAAAATATATAGCTTAAACAATCAAAAATAAAAATTTCCTTTAGACCTATATTTTCTCTTTTATAATGATTCAAATTGTTACTCACTTGAAATTGATAGTTTTTCTCTTTATTTTAACCAAAAGAAAAATTATACATTCTAGAAGAGGACATTCTCCTGTAGAACGTCATATAATTTTTAAATTTTTTTGATATTATTTTAAAAAGAATTCTTTCTCAAAATTGACATATTTTTTAGTGTTAAAATATGTGGTTGTAAAAATTTTCAATTACAATATACTATATCTAATTAAAACACTATAAATTCTATATGAGAATATCCTTGACTTTGAGCTCTATAAAATGGTGTTTATATGTTATTAAAAAAAAAAAAAAAAGAGTAAGAGTTATTGAAATGTTAGTGTTTTGAAATAATTTTATTTCTTTAGTAATTGGAAACAAACTAGTTTAAAACATGCATTTAATGCACACTTCCAATTGGAAAAGTGTGAGACCATATATAACTTAGCTAGAATGAATTTATCTAGATCATATGTTTGAACAAAATTGATTTTTAGATAGAAATACTCAAATTCTGTCATTTTGATAAGTTAGCCTAAAAGGTGACATAACTTTGTACTTTTACTGAGAGAAGACTAATTCTAAAGAGCTGATCAATTGAAGATTGAAGGTATCTTCATGGCTTCAAAAAATAGGAATGAAAGAATGTCTCTATGGTAAATGATCCATCTCACCAAAATGCATAGGTATCCAGCCACTGCAACCGCTTAGTACACAAGATCAAATATTGAATACATAGCTCACTCCATTGAAACAAGAAAGAAATAGAACCAACATAACCCCCTTATAATGCTAAGAGGTAAGACATGAACATTGAAATTGAATGTAACATCTCTTTAAGAAAGAAGAACTAGGAACAACAAGAGTGCAAGAGCACTACAAATGCTTATAATGACATGTGTCATCGACACATCATGAGGCTGATGTCATGGAAGGAACACTCACTTGAAAAAGGAAGATGACAAGTATGACCAACATGAAACCCCCATGGAAATTTATAATGCAGTGCAAGTACAATAGAACACATAAATGTGAAAGATCTTGAAATGCAAGAGTGGCACTTTATCTCAATGGATTTGCAAAAATACTACAAAAGGATGTCAACAAGGATTGAAAGAGACATAAGGATAATACAAGAGATAGTACAACCCATGAAAAATCATCTAAAGCAAAA
This sequence comes from Cupressus sempervirens, assembly GCA_028749045.1. NCBI lineage: Eukaryota > Viridiplantae > Streptophyta > Pinopsida > Cupressales > Cupressaceae > Cupressus > Cupressus sempervirens. The sequence continues at coordinate 912,457,894 of CM053785.1, forward strand.
AAAATGATCACTAGACCCAAAATAACCAAGCTATGCATCATAATACAAAAGAACAAAAAACTGAATGGGATGTGCCTAGAGTAGAATTTGGAAATAGAACGTCTCAAGAAATGTCTCCTCGAGTGCAAAATATAACCTTTGACTTCAATAGCATAAACTAGAAACCAAAGAATATCAAAAGTCCAAATAAATTATACCATCATGACAGGCTTGGAATCATCTTTCTAATGATATATCATTTGCAAAAATTAGAGCTTGGATAAAAATCACATGTAGGTCAAAAAGGAACGGGAAGGGGGAAAAACTAAAATTAAAAAGCACTACCTTAGGACATGTGCCAAAATGCCTTGAGAAGCCTACCCACCAGTCCAAAAAATTACCTCAAGAAGCATGCCATTTTGTAGTAGAATTTGTCTTAGGAAGCTTGCATGTTCTATATCAAGAATCACCCCAGGAAGCATACCGGGTCTATATCAAAATTGTCTCAAGAAGCATGTTACTTTTGTACTAGAAAATGTCTCAATTTATGTGCAAAAATCATAAAAATTCCACCTTGTTAAATGTGCCTAGTTTGGGAGAAAATGTTTTTGCCTCAGATTCCAACTATGTCCAAATTGGACATTTTTGTATGAAAATAGGAGACTTTGGGCAATTTGAGATCAATGGTGAGGTCCATTTGGGCTCAAAGTGCACCAAAAAGAGGTGACCCTCTAGATCCAATACAAAAAAAACTATGAAAAATTAAACCCTTTGAAAGATAAAGCATAGATCTAAAAGCTAAGCCAAACATCTCATAAACAAAATAGAGGCATGAAAATCTGGAGCTTGGATACCATATTGAAGTTGATGAATGATAAACCCCATAGCTCCCAAGAATCACTTGCATGCAAAAAACTATCACAAAAGAGAGAAGAAAAAGCTATGGAGGCAAGAATTCTTAGATTCATAGATCAGACATTTTTGTAGATGAAAAAGAGAAGTTGCTATTGTCAAAAGTCAATCAGTGTAATAAATACAAAAAGAGAGTGACCTTATAAAGGAGATCAAAACCCTAACAAGTAACTAACCTATATTGTATAATAATAATTAAAAAAATAATTAATTATTATATTTCCAAAGTTTAGCTTAAGTAAACTAGAGATAATAAGTGACTTAATAATTAAATAAAAATAATTTAATGAATAAGAAAAAAAACTTTATTACTCTTACATTGACCATAGAAACAAAGTGATAAGGTGCCATGTGTGGATAGGGTTTTATGACCAGTGCAACAAGGATTTATACATGTGAGTTGTTTTGTAGCTGGCAATGTATAATTAGTTTGACTGATGCACCAATGGGTAGAAAGATGATGCAGAGATAATTTTCAATTTTGGATGTCAAATGTGTTGAGAATCAATAATATACTTTCAAATTTTCTTGCAATGCATACATACCCATTCTCTACAAAATATTAATGGTGAATTAAATTTTTTTTATGTGGATGTAATTCAAAAATATAATGCAAACATCGCATTCTATTATGCAAAATGAATGACTAAAGAACCGAAATGGAATACAAGGAGCAAAGAATTCATTGCTAAAGATATTGTGAATTGTCAAAACAAAGGAATAGAAAGGGTGTTTTAGAAAGTATTATTTTCCATCTTTATAAAGAAAATTTCTATATAATTCTACAATTTTCATAAATATGCCTCCCAAATGAGAATTTATTAAAAAATATAGATTGCCAATAGAGAAATATCCATGATTATATCTTTGAGCTATTGGGTGGGTCAAATAATGATGCGACATAGATAAGAAATTTGGTCCCTATCACTCTACAATTGAAGTTGGCCAAGGGTTTATACGACAGGAGAAATTGGACCCAAGATGCAGTGATGACCAAGAGCTAGTAACAACTCTTTAACAAGTGGTTTTCAGAAAGAAATATTTTTACTTTGCATGGAGATATTTGGAACTTTAACCTTAGAAAATTGGTGGTGCCTGGAGTTTTTATGGATTCAGGCCTCTTGAATTTGGTTTGAAGGATGTATGATTTGGTCACTAGGTCTGTGCAAGGAATAAATGAGGATTTCCTTGTAAAAATAATGCTTGAGGAGATCAAAGAATTTTTTAGGATGGATTCATTTTGTGAATATCACGAGGCTATATATTTTCAAGAATTGGAGAAAAGATACAAAGCCCAAATGTTTTATGTTAGACAAGGACCTTTGAGGGAACATCTGACAACCAGTAGAACTAGAACTTTGGTTAAAGCTTCAACCCTAGAGCCTTTCAAGAAAGGATTTTTTAGTTCTCGTGCTCTAGATATATGCATGTCTTTCGTTAGGGTTTTTGGGGAAGATGAACAGAGCTATACACCTATTAGATTTATGTATATGATGGTGCATATTTCTTGCTTTGGAGTTGATGTTATCTTCAATTTTGACTTTTTCTTAGGTGATAAAATCCATAAAGGATAAATTGGAATTTCAAAGGAAAGGTGGAGAAATCTTTTAGATGGTACTCATTGTTGATGCATATGTTCCTCTTCAAGACAACAACCTATTTTGGAGGAGAAATGTAATTAACTAAGGAATACAAGGGAGAAGTTCTACCTATCTAGCTATGGAGTGCAGACATGTCATGGGATGTGAATGAAGCCAGTTTTGTTAGATTTGATAGATAGTTTGCATCAAAGTTGATGGCAATATTGTCTAGTGATAACCCAAGCATTCCAAAATTGTTGTTAGATTTTATTACACCCATGGACTTGACTCTTGGATTAAAGGTTTCTTGCATTTGGACTGACATCATTACTTATTCAGTTTATGCTATTTTCAGAGTATATGGGTACCAAGGAACCCCTCATTTTTTACCATACCAAGAGCCTCTTAAGGTGGTCTTGGCTGAGATTATATGGTAAATACGAGGTTTAGAGGAAGTTGAGTTAATAGGAAGGTCTAGGGGTTCAATTTTTCCCACCTACATTGTTGCCTATCAGTTTAAAATTACAAAAGACAAATTACTTTTTTTGTATAAGCTTTTAGATCCCTATAAGATTGCAACATCTCATGCCATATTTTCTAACCCAGAGGGATTCTATAAAATGTTTGTAAAGAGAACAAAGACAAAGCCTTATGACTATAGATTCTACTACCCTAAGGAAATCAAAAGCAATGAGTTTTCCTTACAAGGACAAGATATTAAGAAGGATAAAAAAGGCTTTAATGCAAGGTCCTAGAGTAGTGAATTCCTTTGATAAATATTGTAGTCCATTAGCAAATGCTAAAACTATGGCTAATAAGGTAAATAAATTGGTGACCTTCTTTACTAAGATTATGGACACATTGAATGAAAAGAAGGCTTTCTTGATCAAAACATACCCTAATTAGTCAAAAGAGGTCATGCAAAGGTTATCTTTTACTCCTTCTATAAACTCAAGGCAATATGTCCTCCAAAAAAGACTAGGGTATAGTGTGGTTAAAATAAAGGAGTTAAGTAAGAAAGGAAAGAAGATAAGTGACATCAATGTGCCCTTTTCTTCAACACACAAGAGACCTACATGTGACATATATTAATGTTAACATGGATCCATGAAGGAAAAAATTGGAGAAGCTATTATTCTTGAGGGTAAGATGCATACACCATCTCAATCACCTCGTTGCCTTGGTAATGAGCTCATAGCTGAACAATTTGAACAATTTGGAAATCAGGGCAATATTTTAGTTACTTCTACTGAATTGGAGGAAGGGACATTAAATGAGCCTCCTATACCAAGGATGGAATTAACTGTTATTGATTTCAAAGGTAAGGAGTTGGACCCTACTATTGAGCAACCTAGTCACAATTTTTTTTTAGATGATAGTTTTGTGAAGGATAGAGCATTCTTTCAATTTGCTTGGAGGTTAAATATTTTTGATTTTGAGGAAGATGTTATAAAATCAAAGAAGAGAAACCTAATAGGGAGGAATCTATTATCAAAGATGAAATAAAATAATATAAGAGTTCTACAAAATAACTCCAGAGGAAGGAAGAACAATGATCAGGAAGGCTAGAGTACAACTTCTTCCTAATTGTGATATTGCAGATGCTATTTTTTGATGCAGTAATGAAAGAGGTAAACATGATGGAAAAAAATGAAGAGGAGGCCAGAAGAGCATCAAAGGGTGTGAAGTATAGTGAATACCCTGCTACACTGGTCATCTAGTCATTACGATAGACAAATAGGTCCCATTCTTCTCAACAATCTAACCCGAATCTAATGGGGATTTTAATTATAGAAAGAGTTGAAGATACCTCTCGCAAAGAAGCTACCACTAGGAATTTTGAGTCAAAAAAACCTACATTAGCCACAACAAGGAGAGAGAAGAAAATCATGGATGAACTACATATGAAATATGAGCAAGTCTTGGCAACTTATAATGAAGAGATCTGCAAAGAATGAAGGTTGAAAATGAGATTGCTCGATATAAGGGACAACAGATTAAACAATTAGAGGTAGGCGAATCTTCTCAAAAAATGATTGCATCCTCACCTACTCCCCCAACCACATACTAGTCCTATTGTTGAGATCTCATATACTACATTGCATCAAGAATAGCTTTCTAAAGAAGATATAGAAGAGGCGAAAGATGGAGTCAAGGATATACAAATAGAAGTATTAAAAAGATATAAAGAAAGGATAAGAAATACAAATTTTCATGTTATCTTTGACATTGAAGGATAAGAAATACAAATTTTCATGTTATCTTTGACATTGATACTAGACTTCTTCACCATATGGTAAAAAAATTGACGGCTATGACCCAAATGAGATTTGAACCTTGGGTGGCACAAAAATACAATCACCACTTTACCACCACACTATATGATAAATCTTTTGCTAAAACTAATTTAAATAATGAACAAAAAATAAATGACTGGACAAGAGAATTATCAACAAATATATTCAAGACTTTAAATTAATAATTGATAAAAATATATGTATTATTAAAAATTATATCCTTGATAAGTCTCAACTTCCCTATATATTATAGAGTATAAATAAGCTAGTATATGATCAATAATGGAAACCAGCACTATGCATAAATATCACCTAAAAATTTAGAGTGACGTAGTGCTTCCCAAAAACTTGTGTATAAGACACCAATGCTTTTTGCCAATTAGATAGCTCTTAATTAATTTCATTGATTTATCAATGTAAGCAACATACATGTCTACTATATAAAATATTAATTATAGAATATTGTTTAAAGTACAATGCCTATAGAAAGGACTAATAAGAACTGATATTTTAGATGATTGTGTATACTATAATTGAAATATTTGATGTTATAATTATTTTATATTATACTAGGTCGATCATGCAAAAAAAATATAAGTGAAGATGATATAAAGATATATCTATCAAAACCAAAAGTGTTTATTATATATAATATATTTAAAATTATTCTAATATGAAAATTTGATAGTTCTTCTAAATAAATGTCATTACAACAAGTTTAAAGTGTGAGGGGATGGGAACTATGCTCAACTAAATAGAAATTTACTTTTTATTTTCTATAATAGAAATTCACTTAATTGTTATTAATCACCTATTATAAGACATCTAAAAAGAAGTAGACCAATCCTTCATTAAGATTATTTATTTTTCAAATGAATCTAGCATATCTCGACAATGAAATTTTAATATTATCTTAAATTTAACATCAATTTAAAAAGAATAAATTAAATATTTTAATACTAAATATATAATTCTAAAAAGACTAAACTTTATTTTAATTTCATTCCCTTTTTTTTATCTATGCTTAATTTAAGATATTGAAACTATCTATCTTTAACTTTTTTACCTCAAAAAAATTCATATTCAATCCTAAGTAGGTAAATGTTGATAGAATTTTGTAAAATATTCAATAAAATTTATTTTTGATTAATCTAGACAATTAATTTTAATATTTTTAGATTATATCTTACTACATTAAATTTTATACACAATTTTTTTATTTTTCTCAAACTTTTAAGTGATTTTCTCTCAAATGATCTGATACTACTTTGGGCACTTATACACACTTTTTATTTTTATTGCTCATGATTAAAAAAAATTGTATGCGGATGAGCTCTGCTAGGGTTTGTACAGTCTGCATCTGAGCCCTTTCTACATTATTGCCTATCATTTTGCATTTAGTGCATAATTTTATTTTAGTTTATAATGGGCTTGGCCCTCTCCAACCTTACAATTACTGCTGGTGTTGGAGTTTTTGTTGCATGCGATAATGGCCACACCAAGAAAACACTCGCACAAATATATGTTGAAGGTATTTCGCAAGGTAATTCCTCTCCTAACTTAGTTCTAAATATTTTTGCTATTGAATCTGCTTGCCAATGGCTAGAAACCCAAACCCTTATTGGATATTTTTTGGGTTGCACTCCATTTCAAAGCATGCTACATGAATGGGTATCCAAAGCCTACTCTCCCTAGGGGATTTGTCTTGAAGGGATTCTAAACCTCACAAAGGGTTTTTTCTTGTTTTTTTTTGGTAACCCCTACCAAGCTGAGAGTATTTTCAGCCATGGGTCGGGGAAAGTTCGCCTATCTCTACTCATTTTCTAGAGATGGTCTCCAGACTTTTGCATCTTGGATGACCACAAACTTAGGGTTCTAGTTTTGGTAGAGTTCCCTAGGTTACCCATCCCTTGTTGGTCGTTTCTCACTACAATTTCCCAAACTATGGACAAAGTCATTTGTGTGGAATTAGAGAAATTTTTTAATGGATGTCCTCAGTGAAGGGTCTATGTTGAGGTCAACCTTTCTAAGGACCTTAAAGAGACTGTGGAAATTTAGATTAGTTCTACCACCTTTTCTCAAAAGGTTCTTTGCTTGAATCTATTGAATACTTTTTTCGATTGTCAATCAATGTGTCACAAGATCAAGGATTGTCCTCTTCTTGAGCACAATCACTCTCTAATGCAAGAACCCAAGCCGGGTCTGACTATTAGAAAAGATGAGTGGAAAATGGTTTTCGAGAAAGGCAAGGGCACTACTAACCCAAACCATGTTTCTCAAGAACCTAGCTGACCCAGCTCTAGTGTAGCTCCTCTTGTGCCTCAACACTAGAGGCTCCTTTGGGTGTGCCACTACCACCCATTTCAAACCCTACATCATAGGGGATAGCTAAGCCAGAGGTACGAGTTGCCTGGGTTTGACACCTCAAGAAACTTCTATGATTTCTTCTTTGTCTCCCCATCAATTGCACAACCCTAAAGACAATTAGCAAAGAGCCATCACTTTGGGTGACTCTTTGTTTTAACCCTCCACTTTCTTGCATAACAATTTTTTCTTGCTTGAGGATGAGGAGAACATGCAATCTACTTTATGATGAATTTTCTCTCATGGAATGCGCAGGGGCTAATAGACCTCCCTAGAAAGTATTGTGTTTGTGATACCAAGTATAGGCTTGGCAAGATTGATGTTCCATCTTTGCAAGAAGTTAAAATTCTGAGTTGCTTCTCAACTTAGCTTGTCGTGTCATATGGCCAGATGGTGTTAGTTTTGCTTCCCAACATGAAGCTAGTTGAGGTGGTGTAGTCACTCTCCTCTCCACTTGGATTTCTCCTTTTGTTATTTCTAATGGTTCTAACCTCACGCAGAGAGTAGTTTGGATTTCTTTTGTCTTTTCAAAACCATTCTTTTGGAATTTTCAATATCTATGCTTCTAATGATGCGATTGAGCACTCACACTTGTGGAGGTGGCTAGTTGATTCATTATCAACTGCCACCTAGTTATTCTGCAGGGATTTTAATATGGTTGATATGGCTATTGATAAAGTGGGCCTTCTTCCTTTTTGATAGTCAACTAGTGAGCGAGAAGCTTGGTTCTACATGTGGAACAAGTTGGGTCTTTTTTATCCCAATTTTCATCACCGCAGGATTGATGGGGTCTGGTACACATGGTCCAACTTTTGAGAGGGAGCTAACCGGGTCCTTAAAAGGTTGGATTGTGGTATGATTTTTTCTCAATCCTTTTTTTCCTTTTCTCACATGAGTCTACTACTTGTCACTATGCTCCTTGACATGACTCTTTCAAACCATTTTCCCATCCACTTCTCCATTACTTGGCATTCTGCCCCTCCTTGTAATTGTAAAACTCAATTTTACCTCAATATTTTTGTGTTGTCCCATTTTCCCACCTTGACCAATATTTTACAAACTTGGAACCTTGAACCTAGGCCCCACTCATCCTCTGGGTGGATCCAGTAGTGGAATGACACCATCACCCATACTATGAGGTTTCTTCACATTTATCGGAGGCAACTGGCTATGTACTGCAAGATATCCTATGAGGCCACTATCAAATATCTCCATATGGACACTAAAGATCTTGCCATGAATATATTTGATATGGATCTCTAGATTTTGCTTGCCAACCTTTTCCATAAAAAACAAGATACAAACAATTATGCTGCCCGGGGAGCTTAACTCAAAGCTCGCCTTCACTAGCTAGAGGTTGGTGTTTAAGATTCCAAGGAAATTTTTAATGCATTGATGGAATGCCACTTTGTGGTGGGGATGAAGCACATTCAAGAGGGTTAGAATAACCTTTGTGAGCTTCTTGAGATTCTTCAAACCTTTGTTTTCCACTATGAAAAACTTTCACTGCTTAGGATCCCTCAGCGGCTAGGGACCAAGCATTGCAAGCTTGTTTGGTTGTCATGCCTAAAAAAATTTCTTTAGAACAATATGCATTCTATGAGTAGAAGATCACTCTAGAGGACCTCAAGGAAGCTGTCTTCTCCATGGTAGATGATAAGGCCCTTGGTTGTGATGGCTTCCCTTGTGAATTTTACAAAGCATTTTGGAATGAGATTGGTCCATAACTGCATAAGGTTTATATCGAGGCATACAATTCCCATTCTCTGGGTAATCTTATTAACAAAGGGAATATTAAATTCATACCTAAAACAGGTGATCCTAAAGACATCTACAATTAGAGAACCATCACATTGTTGAATATTTCCTATAAGATCATTTCCAAGGCTCTCTCGCTCAAAATTTGTCATCTTCTTCCTCAGATCATTCACCTTGAACAAACGGGTTTTATCAAGTCCCATTATATCTTGGATAATATAATTTTTGTGTGGGAAGGGGTAAAATGGGCTCATCATTCTAGGCAATAGGCCATCTTTCTCAAAATTGATTTTGCTAAAGCTTATGATAGGATTGAGTGGCCTTTCATCCTAGCAATGCTTTAGGCTCTTGGGTTTGGCCCTACCTTTTTGCAGTTATTCCAAATGCTCTTTGGAGATGCCTTTTCTTGCATCTCCATTAATGGCTATCAGTCTCAAGCATTTGGGCTTTATCATTCAATTTACCAAGGCTACTCGATGGTGTCCTTATTATATGTCTTGACAGTAGAAGGTTTTGGGTATTTGGTAGCAAATGCCATCTCTCAAAGAAGGGTCCAAGGTATTTTTCTTTGGGATTCCCTTGATCAACTTGTGAATGGTCATTTGTAGATGACTCTTTCCTCACTCTCATTGAGGATGAAGAGAATGTTGCCTTCGCTTTGCAATGTCTAGACATATTCTATCTTGCTTTAGGGTCTGCCATTCAGTGGCACAAAACCCTTTGTTACAGATAGTCTTACCTTCCTCGTCTTGCTTGGCTTGAGCAATACCAATGGAAATGGGTTCAACATGGAGATGTTTTTCATTTTATAGGTATCCCCTTCACATTCCAAGCCTTAATTGTTGAGCTCTGGAATGTGGTTCTTGCCAGAATAGAGGAGAAGCTGGAGTATTAGATCATCAAACTTTTCTCACTTGGAGGAAAATTCTAGATTAGTTCCAAAGTGCTAGTTGCCACCCATGTTTATTATTCTTCCTATTGGACTCTTTCCAAGATCTCTTACCTCAAAATTGAATGCCTTTTATGTGACTTCCTTTGGCATTAGACGCTTCTCGCTAGGGCTTTCATAGAGTTGCCTAGGATTTCTATTGTCTACCCAAGGAGTCTAGTGACCTTGGCTTGATGTCCACCCAGAAGCAAAGTACTAGTTTATGTACCAAATGGGTGCTTCGAGTTCTTTCTAATAATGAAGCCTAGAAGATTTTGTTAAGGAATTGTATTTCTTCAGGCTTTTTGGTTCATTGGCCAGCTTGGAAGGGGATTGGGTTTCAAACCCTTCCGATTACCCCTGAACCTATTCAAATTTGGGGTACTTTTGTTGCCAAGAGTATTTGAAAAGCCTAGGAAGTAGTTAATCCTTAGCTTTGCTGGGTTGGTAATGGATTTAGCGATGGACTTTCCTTGAACCAACATAATCTCTGGTGGTCACCTTTTTTATCTATACAAGGTGTTCCCCTAGCTAAGGTGCACAAGGCTAGTGCTCTGCATTTTTTAAAATATGGCATAAGGACCCCTAAAGATCTTTTCTCCAGAGTTACTATGAGCTTGCAGTCATGGGAAGACGTGTGAGTGCAATTTTGGCTCACTCATCTAGATTGGTAGACTTTTGATCTTCTAGTTTATGCGGTGCCTTCACATTTGTTACACAAAGTGGGCATTCATTCTTCTTGCCCTTGGTGGAAAGATTGGAAGTGGTATCCAAACACTCTGGTAACTAGCTATAAACCTAGGCTAGGTTAATGATGGCTGGTTCCTCACCTACCCATGGTTGATGTTCTCAAGAAACGTTGACATTTGTAATCTTTGCATTTCATTTGGAGCCATAGGTTCTCCACTGTGTCGCATGCCATTACTGAACCCAAAATTGTGCACTTTTTGTACTGTATTCTTTTCTAGGGCTTTCCTTTGGGCTCTTAGTTGTGGCATCTCGGGAGTTCCTGATCCTTGTTGCCCTTTTGTGGTCAACTAGAGTCCTTTTTGCACATTTTTTGGTTTTGTAGATAGGCTCAGTGTTACTGGTGATAGATCCATGATCTCTTTCGCCCCTTCAACCCAGAACCTTTTTCATGGAATATGTTTCTTCTAGGTGATAATACCTTGATTCCCTTCAAATACACCTAGATATGGCATGCTTTTAGATCAAGGAGATCTTATTTACCATTTGGAAAGATCACAATATAGTCATTTATGTTCAAAACACAGTTGACATTAATGTGGCTATGTACTATAAAGAATGTATTTATAACAATGTCATGTTGTAGATTAAAGTATAAATGGATAAAGTGGCTTCGGAGGTGGCACACTTACAGGAGCTTTTGGCTCATTAGGGAAATGCCCCCTGCACAGTTGCTCGTGTGCTACCAGATTTGGCCTCTGGTGACTGTACACCTCCTCGTGGTCATCGTTGAGGACATAGTAGTTCTTATCTTTGCTCACACATGCCTCACTCTCAGTAGCACCACTCCCCAGTGGTGGTGCTTTTGGTTGGTGTTGCATTTCTGGAGGCTTCCGTGATCAGCATTGTTCAGCCTCGCCTCCCCAGAGGTTTGGTTCGGGGTGCTCCCTAATGGCTCCTGGTACTGGTTGTCTCTTTACTCATCCGAACCCCAAGTGGGTTTTTCCCTAGCTAGATTTAGCCATTTCTCCTCCTAGGCCTAAGGGAGAGAAAGACAAACATAATGCTGCTACTACGGATGATGGTTGGGCTCCCTCCGAGCCATCTACTCTCCCCACTTTTGGGTGGGGCTCTAATGATAAGGATCCTCCTTCCTTGATTGGTGCTGCACTGGTAGCTTGAGGATTTCTTTGTTTACTATTTTTTTCTACATTTTTTTGATGAATAGTTGATTTCTGGCCAGTGGCCGTATGAACTCGCAAGGTGATCCTCGATCCCCCAACCTCTTTTTTTTGTGAATATGTAACTTTATTGTATTTTTTTTAATATAAGGAAGGGACTATTTATCAAAAAAAAATTGTACGCATGGTGTTGAGATAATGGGTGTTGCACACATTGCATAATATTTTTATTGTTTTATTTTTATTATGTAATGTTGTACCTAGATGGGCGTGCAACATGTAAAGATTCCCATGGAATATTCTTGATGAGTTGTATTGTAACATTGTGATAATATTTTATGTAATTATTTAATATTGAGGGAAAAGAATTAAATGCCCAATATTAAATGTGGGGTCAGTGGGTTAGGTAGCACATGGTTTTAGCACATGGTTTATGTAATACCACTTGGTGGTTTTGTGGGACTTGCTACTATATAAGCAGCCACAAGGGTAGTTGTTGTAGACAAGATAGAGAAAGAGTGACAAGGAGAAAACAAAAGGCAAGAGTCGAGCGGGACAAGGCTTGATAGGTTAGCCAAGGGAGCATTTGTGAAGTTTGAAAGCATGGCATGGGATGTGTGGATTCATGCTTGTTCACATAGTTTGCTCGGTTGTGGCTATGGCCATGAAGGCTTCCATGGTTGTATGGCAATGGTATTTTTTGCTGAATAATACATGGTGATGGATGCTTTTGGAGGCTGGGTTTTTCCCTCAATGAGGGTTTCCCAGGGTATATCTTGTGTCACAATTTTGTGGGTATGTTGTCTATTCTCTTGCATGTGGATTTTAATTCCGTGTTTATTTTAGATCTATTATGGGTTATGTGGAAACGGTTATATTCTTTATTGCCAAGTTTCTTTACAAGTGGTATCAGAGCTATGGTTTTATTATTGTAACCCTAGATTGAATCCATGGGAATGCATGAGAGGATAAAAGAAAAAGGGGCAAGATATATGAATGATTTGTTGCAGATCTGAGGGTTTTGGATTTGCTGTTATGATGGGATGTTAAAATATTTGGGCATGGGAAATTTTTGGATAAAAAGATTTTTTGGATGTTTCATTTAAATGAGGGTTTTTGGGGGGTAGCTTGCAGAAATGAAAGAGTTTTTTAGTTTCAGCCCGTGATGGCCGTCAAATTTAATCCCGTCGGAATTTTCGTCACTGAAAAAATAAAAAATAAAAAATCGTACTGAAAATGGTAAAAAGACTGTCTTAGTAAAATGGCCATAACTTTCTCTCAGAATATCAGATTTTAGAGTTCTTACAGGCGTTGGAAAGCTAATTCAGAGCACTACAAGATGGTGTAGGTTTGGTTCTGTGATTTTGAGATTTTGTCAGGTTTTAAGAGCCCTAAAGTCAGATGTTATTTATTTTGAGCACGGATTAGGGCATAACTTGGGCATATGGAGTCGGATTTTGGACTTCGAGTAGTCAACGGAAAGCTCTTGGAGAGCTCTACACATTGGTTCAGATTTGGTACAGGTTTGGCATGATCTATTTGGTGATATATTGATCTGAACAGTTTATAGGTATATTTTGACTATGGTAACATTGTGAGTTTATGGCATTGGAAGATTTAAGATTTGATGTCATTGTATACTCAGTTCATATTTCAGATTGGTCTCATGATGATATGGTTATCAGTGTTTGGTTTGGATATGCATGATGGCTTGTTGGATCTACAAGTTGTGCAGTGTTGTAAGCGGTCTATACTTACAGGTTGCATTTATAGCTTGGTTATGGGTTGTCTTTGCCCATTGATCTTTCGTTATTGATGCATATTCAGATTGGTGGCTTGGATTTGGGTTGTCTGTGCCCTAAGTCACATGATTTTATCTTCATGTAGAAGGGATGAGATGTTGTTACCAGGGATAGTCATGGTGGAGGATTGTGGTTGACTATGCTGACAGGTTGGACTTTGAGAGCCAGATGCTCGGTTCATGGATGTGATCATGGTGTCATGGATTTTGGCACGACATGATTGGTTATACAGGTACATCGTTGATGTTCTTTAGCTTGGATTTCTGATTTGGTTATGGTGGTATATCTTCTTGGTTGAGGATCATGGTTATTTGGTTTCTTTTGAGGAGCTCATGATGTGCACTTTGAGTTCTTTGATGGTTTGATGCCTTGGTTGATTCTCATGGTTAGAGGATGGTTTTCTCATCATATGTCATGGATAGCTTGGATACATGGTTTAGTGGGAGCTTGTGACAGTGATGGGGTGACAGTGCAGGATTAGTTCTTGGTTTGGTTTATATCTTCTTGGTTTGGAGAGGATGGATTTTATGATGCCATAGGTGACTTGGTACCACAGTTGAGTGGGAGTTTTGTTGGCATTGATATATTTATTGAGTGTTTGTAGATGTTGGAGGTTTGTCTTAGATCCTGTTGCTGCAGAAGCGTCTTTGACATTTGCATGGTGCACTTGTTATCTTCATGGTGTTTGAAGATGGTTAGATCTTGAGGACTCATGGAGTTCTTGGTTATCTTCATGGTATGTGGAGATGGTTCTTCCTGGTATGTGGAGATGGTGTTCTTCATGGTGTGTGGAGATGGTTGCATCTTGAGGACTCACAGGGTTCTTGGTAAAGGTGTGGTTTATGCTTTTATTTGGCATGTTATCCTTGGTATAAGGATGGTTTCATTATTATGTCATGGTATACTCTTGATACGCGTTTAGAGTTATGACATGTTATGGTGTGTTCATGTGGAGCATGTTATCTCTTTAGTTGAGATGGTAAGATCATGTTGTCATGTTTATGTTCCTGAGGCCATGGTTGGAACTTTGACATTGATCTTGGTTTAGTTTCTTGGTATTGAGTACACTGATCATAAGCTGGATACTTCATGATATTGCTATGTTGCATTTGGAGTTGGCATGGATTGATTGGTTACAGGTGCTCATGGATACTTAGAGACGGTGGTGATGCTGATTTCTCTTGGATTAGAGAAGTATCTGTTGGGATGGTTGATGGTTTCAGCAGGAAGTCCGAGGGGCAGTCACCTGATATGGACTTGAGAGGAGATTGTTCTTAGATGAGTCTTGGTTGGAGACTTGGGTATCTTGATGAGCATTCTCATTCCCCACTCTTGGTCTACTCGGCGGTTTGCTACTTGAGAGGTATAGCCCATTGTTTTTTCTCAAGTACATTATATTTATGCTTGTCTTTCATGGATATGGATCTTGAGCTATGGTACATGAGTTAGTTCTGGAGGGTTCATTTGAGAGATGGTTTAGCATTGGTTATCTCCATGTGCATATATTTTGTTATGCTGGTTGAATTTGGGAGATGGTTTTATATTGGGCATATTCCTTGGATTAGGAATGGTTATTCCTTGGTTTAGGAATGGGTTTATTGAGTTTGATCTTCTTGTGAGAGGCTTACATCCATGATTAGCTATATGGTATGGTTTGGGTGTTGTCGAGGCTTCTTGTTGGGGTTTTATGGAGGAGATCATACTTGCACAGTTTACATCTAGAGGTGTGTGTAGAAGGACATGATACAGGTTATGATTTGCATGGTTTCTTTGGTCTTGGTTATCTTCCTGGATGTTCAGTTTTGCTTACATTGGATTTGAGATTGGTTAGAGATTGTGATCACTGGTTTGTGTTCATGTATGTCATGTGAGAGATGACATGGTTATTCCTTTATCTCTTTCCTCTGTTGGTTGTGGTGAACTTGGGAGAGCATTGGAGACTTGTTATGAGAGTTGTTCTTGCAGAATATCAGTTTATGTATTGTGGATGTCCTTGATACTACATGGATTCACTTCTTTGAGATGTGTTGAGTGGATTGGTTATAGATTTGGCATTATCTTTTGCAGTGGGAGCTTCTTGGTATATATGTGGCAGGTATTGCTCTTGAGGCTTGTGATTGCAGGTTACAGATTGGATATGTCGGTAATATAAGATTCACTTGTTATACCTTTGAGGTATGGATAGTTGGATGGGTTTGGCACTTGCTGTGGGTGCTATTTCAGCTATGGATATTTTGACAATTACAGATACATGTGATTACCTTTGGATCAGGTTTTTGTGCTTGGAATTTTAGTTGGTACAGGATTTTATGATCTTCTAATGCAACAGGTCGGGTGGCTTTCTCTTTGGATGGCTTCTATGTATGTCCAGTGGCAGTGGCATAATAGGAGGTGAGATCATTCATGTTCGAGATGCTGGATACTTTGATTTTGTTGCAGGTACTAGGATGGAGCACTCGGTGTATTTTGATCCATGATGGTGGATGTGTTGGGAGCGATTATTCCCTTGTTCATTTTGTGTGGCTACGGATTGACCCTATGCAATGTATACAACAAGTGGGAGATTGTTGAGATAATGGGTGTTGCACACATTGCATAATATTTTTTATTGTTTTATTTTTATTATGTAATGTTGTACCTAGATGGGCGTGCAACATGTAAAGATTCCCATGGAATATTCTTGATGAGTTGTATTGTAACATTGTGATAATATTTTATGTAATTATTTAATATTGAGGGAAAAGAATTAAATGCCCAATATTAAATGTGGGGTCAGTGGGTTAGGTAGCACATGGTTTTAGCACATGGTTTATGTAATACCACTTGGTGGTTTTGTGGGACTTGCTACTATATAAGCAGCCACAAGGGTAGTTGTTGTAGACAAGATAGAGAAAGAGTGACAAGGAGAAAACAAAAGGCAAGAGTCGAGCGGGACAAGGCTTGATAGGTTAGCCAAGGGAGCATTTGTGAAGTTTGAAAGCATGGCATGGGATGTGTGGATTCATGCTTGTTCACATAGTTTGCTCGGTTGTGGCTATGGCCATGAAGGCTTCCATGGTTGTATGGCAATGGTATTTTTTGCTGAATAATACATGGTGATGGATGCTTTTGGAGGCTGGGTTTTTCCCTCAATGAGGGTTTCCCAGGGTATATCTTGTGTCACAATTTTGTGGGTATGTTGTCTATTCTCTTGCATGTGGATTTTAATTCCGTGTTTATTTTAGATCTATTATGGGTTATGTGGAAACGGTTATATTCTTTATTGCCAAGTTTCCTTACACATGGTACTTCCTATTTAATATTTTTCCTCACTTTTCAACCATAGTTGATGTAACTACTTTTACGATTTTATTTTGTGAAATCAAAGGTATGTCTGCAATAATTTGTTGGTGTTGTGTTGTTTCTCCACTTTTTTTCCCACATTTTATTTTTAAAATTTAAAAGAAATTGTACACTTGATGACAAATAATTTACATAAATTAAAAGAAATAATAATTATTATTTTTAATTCTAAAAGAAATTATAGATTTTGATTGAAAACAATTTAGAGAAATCACTTCTATAATATTTCTTATTGAAAATTCAAACTTAATTGCATAAAGATTAGTCTAGATTTTGTCCATATTGTTCATATTTCAACTTAAATGAAGCTATTCTCAAGGTTTTTAATTATAATTGATAAATGAAAACATTTATAATAACCATAATGATGTTTTTATCACATTTAGTATAATTTAAAGAAAATTTCAGAAAAGAATAAAAATAAAACAAATTACAAT
This sequence comes from Cupressus sempervirens, assembly GCA_028749045.1. Classification (NCBI taxonomy): domain Eukaryota; kingdom Viridiplantae; phylum Streptophyta; class Pinopsida; order Cupressales; family Cupressaceae; genus Cupressus; species Cupressus sempervirens. Next base: position 912,475,161 of record CM053785.1, read on the forward strand.
ACTAGTTACTACCTCACACTTGTTATTTTTGAAAAAATAGTTTTTCTAGATTTAGAAAATGATAGATAACAATAAATAGTGGTGTACTTTTGAGTTAACCTTCAAATTAATCATAAATTAAATTATGGGTTATAAATTAAATGTATGTTAATTAATAAATAAAATGGAATGTGCATCTTAATGCCACGTAGGCATTGCTCTTACACAAAAGTTGATTTGTTCACGCATTTGAATAAACTATATGAGGAGGTAAACAAATTTTGTCTTTTGAAGATAAAAATATTAGATGTTACTCGACCATTCTTCATTAGACTAATTCACTCACAATTTGTTTTTCTTAATTCACAGTTACAACTTATTGAAATTTGATTGTTTTTGAAGATGAATACATACTCAAACTTAATTTTATCACATAGGTTTTAATGTTGCAAAACTGACCAACGAAACATAATAGGGAATAATGAAAGAAAACTCATTTAGTTTCTCTTTAATCCTCATAGATATGTTAGAGTCAACATGTATACCTGCATCAAAAAAGAAAAATTGAAATTTGGCTAATATTTTTCAAGTTAAAACTGGTCAAAGTAAAAGTTATCAAAAATTGATATTTTTTTCTCCCGTCAAACCTTTTCTATCAAATCTTCATATTTTTTAAAACAAATTACATATTCTTGAAGAAGACTCTCTCCTCTCATGTAGCATTAAAAAATAATAATTTTTGAACATGATTTACTATTATTTTATTTTATTTTTGAATTGACAACTTCTTGAATCTTAAAATAGCTACTTGTAATATTTTCAAATTATAAGATATTATCCATAATCAAAATAATAAAAAATGATCGTAATCTTGACTCTGAGACCTACAAAACTATATATTTAGTTTTAAAAAATACTTCAATTGAGTAGGTCAAATTGGCCTTCAAAGTGAGAAGTTTGCAGAAGTTCTTATTTTTGCTTATGTGGCTACCACCTAGGATGCCACATAGGTAGTTCTAACCGAACCCTTTCTAGCCAAAATCGATCTGGTTGAAAGTGTTTCTGTTGGAACCCCTGTCGGCCTAACTAACTGCAAGCGGTTAGTTTGATGGTTTCAAGTATAAAATAAGTTAGTTTCAAGTCATTTCATGTAACAAACAAGATTTGTGTTTTCTTTATTTTAATAAATATAGAAAACAACAAAAAGTAGAAGAGCATTTTTGGAAGACAATGATTTTTGAAGTCATTTTCAGCAATTATTTCATAGAAATCCTCAGAATTGCAAAGGATTGAATATTTTTAAGGTTTTTTTTTTGTCTACTTATTTTTATTTTTATGTATTCTAAATTGAAGCATTAGGTGGTATATAGTATTCAAAATCTAATTTTTAAAATTTTTTTATAGATAAAAGTATTCAATGGGTGGTAAAAGGAAAAGATCAAGAAAATATGATAGGAAAAGAGATGACAAAATGAAAGGTCATACTAACCATAACCAAAACCAAGCTACTTAAATTCTTGAACAGAATGAGATTCATGTGGAGAATGAAAGTACTGAAGAGGAAGAAATTGGCAGTTCTACTGATAGAAACAAATTAGAAGGCATAACAAATTTGATAGATTTGGATGAGGAACTACTTTTTAACCAAATTCCATCTAAAGATCTGATAAATGATAACACTATTAGAAAGCATTGTCAGAACATGTGGGATAAATATTTCAAAGATAAAAGTCTATTTGGACAGGCACAATTATTTGTCAAGTTATTTGGGAGAAAAGATATGAGACCTGTTTTAGAGTTGTTGGGTGTTGATAACAAGAAAAACCATGTGCATAATATTAATAAAACAATAGTTGAAAATTTGCAAAATGCTTATAAAAAAATTGACAACACAACTCAAGGAGGTGATTTGAGTAATGCACGTAGAGCATTGATGATTACTATATCTAGTAGAAAATTGACACATAGAAAATAGGTATGTGCAATTTTTGATGTACTACATATATCGAGAAGAATTGTTTAAAGATACATCAAGAGGAGAAATATGCTAGATGATAACATTCAAAATAACTGGGTGAATATTTGTAGAGTTCCTCAAAAAGACAAAATTTTTGAAGATGTGAAAAGATAAGTTATTGAATTTTGGACCACACATTCTCATGTTTCTTCCAATAGGTGTGATACTATACAAATTGAAGATCAAGAGATAGGGGCCAAAATTGAACATCCAAAACATTTCATAGATACAACTCAAAGTGAATTATTTCAAACATTCAAGCAAGAATTTTCAAATGTCAAAATATGTCAAAGAATGTTTGAGAGGTTGCGTCCTTCCTTTGTATGCATAAATAAGATATGTGAAACTTGTTGTTGAAATCATGTTGAATTTGGTCTACACTTACAATCTATAAAAAATTTATGGCAGTACTTGATCCTAATTTGGTCATCCCTAGCAATACAACGCAATTTTTGAAGTCCATATTATGTGATAAATTAGAAGATTCAAATGAATTCAAAGTGCAATGCATCAAAAATTAGTGTGAAGATTATGGAGATTTACGCAAATTTTTTGAAATGCAAATTGAGAATATTAATGAATCCACACCAATCTCATGGATGAGATATGAATATGAGACATACCAAAATAAGATAGGAGATGAATCCAGAAAAATTGTATTGAAGGAGAGTGAATTGCATTATGATGAATTTATGACCAAGCTTTGTCCATTGATATATCCACATATCCAACATTGTCATGGTGCACTATGGCAAGCTAATTAGTTTCATGATTCCAAAAATTGTTTTCCACCTAGTTCTATACTTTCAGTTGTAGATTTTTCTAAGAATTATACATTTTCACCTCAAATAGAGCTTCAAGGGCAATATTATCATTCTGAACAAATTGCAATATTTGTGCAAGTGACTTATAGACATGCACAATTTGAGGTGGATCAGATAGAAAGGTTGGATGAGAATGAACACATCATCATCAAACAGTTTCATTTCTATATTAGTGATGATAGAGTTCATGATAGGAGTTATGTGGCTCATTTTTTTGTAATGTTCTCTGAAGATCTCAGAAATCATGGAATAAATGTTTCAGAGTACTGGATTTGGTCTGATGGATGTGCAGGTTAGTATACATGAACTTACACATTTATTTAACTTTATTTTAACTTATATTTATTTGTACATGCCTATTTCAATTTGATACATGTACATAGATAATTGTAGGTACTTATCATGTTTCATGTTCATAGGACAATTCAAATCTGTAAAAGCATTTAATTGGTTAGTAATGCAATATGCTAAAACCAATGTTAGGTTTTTATGGAATTTCTTTGAAAGTGGACACGGAAAAGGGGAGCATGATAGAGCAGGAGCATGTATAAAGCTTGTGCTTTGACAGCATGAACTTGTAGGTAAATATATGCATTTAATGTGCATGTTTAATACTAGTAGGATATATACTTTTAAATTTTATATATATGCATATTGTATGTACATACAGGGAATATGATAGAGAGTACAAATCAAATTATTGAATGGTGCAAAGTTCATTTTTACTACTCGAGATACTGAGTACAATAAGCATTACTTTTGGGAAGTGAAACGTGAGTTCTAAGTTATATTTATTTTTAAATGTATTTTTTAAATTGTTCAGTTTTATATTAAATATAAATATTTTGAAATATGACAATTATTTTTAATTTATTTGTAATAGATATAGATCGATCTAATCCTTACAATTGTCAAATGATCCCTAGTATTAAAAGTTTGCATCAAGTAATGGCTACAGGAAACCATAAACCTCTAGTAATTAAAGCAAGAGAGAAATCATGTTTTTGTGATGACTGCATTAAGGACAATCCAGTGAGTGCATGTGAAAATATTGTGAATGGATATGTTTCACATTGGGATTTGAAGGAGATATTTAGAAAGCCTTCTTTTGAAGATGCTGACATTGGCATTGACATTCATGATCCTATATATTCAGTTGATTATTAGTGCATTTTTTATTTAATAATGACAAGTTTGTGTGCATATATTATAGTACATATATATAGATTAATATACATGCATATTCATTTAAAAATTAATTTATATTTATCTATATTTTTATATACATGCAAGAGGTATTTTTGTAGTTCAAGCCTTACCAGATAATGCAGAAAATATGGACTATTATCTTTTAAGGTGCACAAAAGAAAAACACAAGTTGCTAGAAGGAACTATAGATGCTAATGGAAAATCATATCCAATTGGATCAGTTGTAATTGAAGGAACACATTATCAACAAACAAGGGTAACTAATAGTGACATTGAATTTATTAAATACAAGCCTAGAGAAAAAGTTTTACATTATAGTAACCATGTTATAGCAACAAAGTTACAATTTGAAGCAATAAAAAGAAGAGGACATCATGGTAATCAAAAGTGGAAATTGTCTATTGAAGAACATGAAAAACTTCTAAAATTAATAAAAACTAGAGAGGATTCTAACAATACATTGTTTGTGGAGCTCTAGTTTACCTATTCACTTATTGTGGAGCTTTAGTTCAGCTATGTCTATATAGCTCTTATACTTTAACATTCAACATTGATAGAATATTTGTTTTATAAATTTGTATACATTGGATCATTTATCTTGGATATGTGAAATTAGACATGTTTTGTTATTTTTATTTAAATTTGACATGGATATCTCATTTAAGACAACCTAGATTAGGACCTCCCCTTAAGACAACCTATTAGGACCTCCCCTTAAGACCACCTATTAGGACATCCCCTTAGTACCACCTTTTAGGATCTCTCCTTAAGACAACCCCTTTAGTATTTGTATTTATTTATATACATTGTTTATGTTTTCTTACATATATGATTGTTAATGTTCTTATGTATTTATGTTATATTCTATATTATACTCTAGATTTATATTCTTTATATGTTACACATGTACATTTATATGTTGCCCTTAAGACATGTCATTAAATATAGTTAATTATACTTAGATTAAGGCATTAAAAACAATAAGATATACATATTTACATAAATATTGAAAACATATATGTCTACATTTAACACATGAACATAGTTACGTACATCTATGGAACTTAAAATATACATGAATATATTGAATTTATGTATTAAATTTATTGAATTTATATATTAAATTTATTGAATTTATGTATTAAATTTATTGAAATATATATATCAACAATAACACATACATAAACATAAAACATTAAGACATTAAAAGATCAATTTAACATGTGTGTACATAAGACATTAAGTTCTAATTAAGCTTTGAGTTATATTCTTAAATATGTATTAAATTTATTGATTAAATATTGAAAACATACATGTATACATTCAACATGAACATAATATGTACATCTATGTAAAATAACAAATCTATGAAATAATGTATACATACATGGGTTAAATGTATCCAAAATGCCATATAAAATGTCTCCAAAATATGACATCAAATATCTCTAAAATACCACATGCATCAAATGTATCTGAAATAATATGAACATCCATATAAAAGTATTTAAAATAAGACATGTATCTGAAATAACATACATATATCCATATAAAAGTATCTGTAAAATAACACATGTATCTAAGATAACATACATCTTTGGATATAAAAGTATCTGAAATGACATGTACATGTATATATATATATATATATATACATATATATATATATATATATATATATATATATATATACATATATATATATACATATATATATATATATATATATACATATATATATATATATATATATACATATATATATATATATATATACATATATATATATGTATATATATATGTATATATACATATATATATATATATATATATATATATACTGGCAACATCAATGAAATAGACATGTATGGGTAAACTAACATCAATCACATCCCCCTCATGATCCTTGACCCCAAAAGCCTCTATGATATGGATTTGCACCCTGCACATCAAATGAAAGAAATTTGTAAAATTATAAAATTATACATATTCATGTGTATACGTGCATGTATTACATATCATATGCGTACAATATATATATATATATATATATATCAATCAAATATATAATAAAAAATATATAACATACCTGTGACTCATGTCGTGGAGGATCTGTCAGGGTCTAAAGATCTCCAAAATTCAACAAACTATCACTAAGACCCTATAGAGCACACATGTACATGTACACAAGTTAAATTGAATCACTCAAGAATATGTATGTGTAAATTTTATAGGTACAAATAAATATAAACATATATAAATTTACAATATTTACCATAGCATCATGTAATGCTCTGCCAATCTAACTGATATCTGAGTCATGCAGTGATAGAGTGATCTCTGAATTATGGAATCTAGGTGCTCTAAGACCAGGCTGTGTAGGAGCAGGTGCTATAGGATCCCAAGTAGGTGTGGGGATTGCTATGGGGACAGGAGCTGTATCGCCCTCTATAGGAGCAAGTGCTATAGAATGTGCAGGGATATCCTCATATCCCTATGAGGGTTGTGGTCTTGCTGTGCATGAAAAAATATGGCTAATATGTCCACCAATGTCACGAAGAGGAATCCCTGTGACTGTCGATAATGCCTGATATGCTCCAAGAAGATCGGATACTAAATAAGATGTCATATGATGCAATGCATCCATACTTGATATGGCCAAAACCTCTAGTGGCGATGGTAGATTTGCCATCTCATATAGATCATCAACTCCTATGCTAGAGGATGTACCTTTCAAAATAGGACCATGAGATCATAACATGTATCTACCACATCTATCTGAAGATATCTCCTATAACTGTGTGATAATTGTGGCAATGCTAGAATATATCTGAGTCTTGACTCTATCATCAAGAACACTCAAACCCATAGCAGTCATTTGTGGACCTCCCAACATGACCAAAAGGTTTGGACCCACCATTGCCCATTTATTAATAGGTGCCGGGGTGTCCATAGGTCTAAATCTCTCTAACAGTCAGCCTTGGCCCTGTCCAACATGACCTAGAAAATCTGTATAGTCGATATCTTGATGTAAATGAAATTTTGCAAACAATTGTTTACAGAAATAAAGGGGAAACTCATCCTTCTATGGCTACCTGTGATGTGCGACTAACCACTGAGGATATACAAATGGAGCGACAAGTGGATCTGTACACTTTGTCACTAAATAACCTCTAACCCTAGGCCTATCTATATAAAAGGGAAACATGGTCTTCATCATAGCGGTGGAGATCTAGCCATCAATCTATGAATACTTCATAATGCTAGTGACACTATGAGAAAGGGAAGAGTAAAATGTCTTGATACTAATATCATCAAATGGGTTGTACCCAGAGATCGTCTTGATCATCTGGCACAACTCATCTCTAATAGAAACAACCTTCTCCCTATTAGGGAGAGTGGTAGAAGCTAACAATGTAGAATCAAGATACTCGAGAGCACGAGATAGTCTAGCAATAGTATATATAAAATAAAACTATCTCTCCTCAGTAGATGATGTCCATCTACATGCTATGCTTGACTCTGCACTAGGACCTCCTCCATGAACACTAGCCTCCCCTGAGGACGTAGGTGATCCACTAGTACCGGATGCCATAATGATATATGCAAAGATTTAGATATCTATAAATGCAGAGTTAAGATATACATACATAAGTACATATAAAATTGAAAGTTAAATTTAATTTAAAACATGTATGTATTTAAATATATAAAAAGTTGAATGTAACTAAAAATATGCATATGTTATTTAGTACATCTAGTTCATGCATGTGAATAAAAAATATGCATGTATGTTATTTAGTACATCTAGGTTTATTATGTTAATGTTTTCTAAATATAACTAATAGGTTTGTAAAATGTAATGTTACTTAAAAGACATATAGGTTTACTATGTTAATATTTTGTAAAATGTAACTAATAGATTTGTTGAAATAATGTTTACTATATTAATGTTTTGTAAAATGTAACCAATAGGTTTTCTATTAATTTGTACTATGTTAATGTTTTCTAAAATCTAACTAATAGGTTTGTTGAACATTAATGTTTACTATGTTAATGTTTTCTAAAATGTAACTAATAGGTTTGTTGAACATTAATGTTTACTATGTTAATTTTTTGTAAAATGTAACTAATGCTTTATTATCAACTACTAAAAAAAATTTAAAATATAATTAATTTAATTAATAAAACATTTAAAAACAATTCATTTAATTAATATTATCATGTAATAACTAAAAAAATTTATAAAATAAAATAAAATAAAAAATAAAAAATTCACCTACCTGTCGAAACACTCTGACTGCGTTGGTGACCGCTACAGTTAATCAATAGTGAAAATAACTACCCAGGAAAAATTTTCAACTATTTATAAAATCACCCTAGTTTCGGCTGAAACCCTTTCGGCAGAAAGTGTTTCGGCTAGAACGCTAGCTGCCACATTGACGTGTGAAAGCACCACATATGTCCGGCTGAAACAGTTCCAGCTGGAAACCCTACAGATATCACAAAGGGTGACACAAGTTTGTGCTTCCACTCACCAGTATTTATTTTTACATCTTTCTTAAGGCTATATCGAGCAAAAACTTGCACAGCAAATAAAAGAGTTATAACAAGAAGCACTGTCATAATTCTCATAATCTTTGAGCACACCATTTTCACTGCTAGAGAGCGTCGTTGGAAAATGAGGTTGTTCGTTGAATAACTGGGTACGAAGAAAAGCTCAGTGGAATCCAAGGTATTATGTTGCGATCGAATGAAACTGCAATACATAATACAATATATTTATAGTGTGAGACACGGATAAACAATCACCAAAATAGTTGAACATTGTAATTCACAGGTTGACCCAATCGAAATTTGGAATACGCAGAATTGCGTGTATTATATCTTATTGAGACGCTTGTTCTGAAACATGATTTAAGTCAAAATTATTATGCCGTTATACCGCGAATGTGTTACCGTGTACGTATCTTACCAATAAGGTCAGTGGTTAAATAGTTCAAAATAATTGTATATCTTGTTCGAATCAAAAGTGTTAAATATTTGTATCATAATTTTATTGGTAAGGTCAAGGATGTGTGTGTAAAATTTTCTATTTAGTTCATTTCATAGAGGAATCAAAATTAATGTTATTATAAAAAAATGTTTTTCAAGTGACATTAAAACTTGTAAAAATATCTTGTGACTTCAAGCAATCTAAAAAAAAATACTTATTGAAATACGACCATCACTATACCTTTTTATTCTTTTGTATTGATTATACCTAGCTAAATTTAATCATGTGTACATGATGACCAACACATAAATCTTCACCTAAAAACAATAACATTTTAATCTAATTCCTTTGCTCCAGTCTTGTAGTTAATTACTTTCCAAATCTTTGATCTTCATTATAAAATCATCAAGATTCTCTCAAAAAGATTTCTTTGGTTTTGTCCTTAAGCTCATTATATCTAGTTATAGTTTCAAGATTTCTTTAAATATTTCTAGATTGATCCTTCTTATATAAATGCAGCTAATTTGCCTCATAATAACAAATTTTCACTTTCATAGTCATTGAAAAAATTATTTGCTTTTTGAACATAATCAAATGAAACATCGGCAAAAATTTTCACTTTCATAGTCATTGAAAAAATTATTTTCTTTTTAAACATAATCAAATGAAACATCGGCAAAAACCAATTTATACTTTTTGAAAACGATAATTAGTTAATAAAATCAACTCAAATTTGAAAAAGTCAAATCTAAAAAATAGGACAGATGCGAGTTTAATTTTAATGTTTGATCCATTATTGTTAACTTGATAAACATCTTTAGTTGAAGACCATGAAAGCGCTTTCCTTCCTCTACTATACACCATACTTTGAATATCACAGTCGACCCATTCATACACTTTAGAATATCCCTACGTAAAATATGTAACATCCTGCCTCTCATGAAGAATGAATATAAAGGCAATGTCAACACCTATCAACAGGAAGGAGGAAGGAAAGAGACAAAAAGGAAAAAAACCCTACAAAGTCAATACTGCAATTCAACGCGCCTTTGTTTTACTTTGACTGCCAATTTCAATCTTGACCAATTCAAACACAATACGCTTTTTCTATAAATAGAATATGCTCTCCTTCTTCATATCCATTCCTCATCTTCTCTCTGTATCACGCAACTTGATATTCTCTCAGTAACCCTTTCTTCACATTTCTCTATTCAGCTTTAACATTCATTCTGCTAATTACAATGGCGAGATCGACAATACTTGTTAAAATTATGGCAGTGCTGCTCCTGCTCAACGTTTTGTTTTGCCTCGCTGCATGTGCTCGTCCAATCTTCATCAAGGAAAAAGTGAATACATTTGCCGGCATCAACGGCAATAAAATGGTTGATAATTATATACTAGAAATTGTGGAGATATTATCATCGGGTTCTAATTGTAAGGGCAACATAAAAGACCCTAGCTGCCACAAAAGATAAAACGAGGCTTTTGTACATCATTTCGGTTTTCTGAAGTGGCCGGATATGCCGATAAAAAGATTTGCAATGCAGGGAAAGTATGTAAGAAAAATAAATAGACAAGTTTTAAAGTTTCTTTAAGTTTTTAAAAAGAATTCCCGATTCCCCATTTTTCATTGGCTGCAGACTGCCACGCTGGAAAAATAAAAACGGTGCAGGAAAATGGTATCACGCGATAGCAAATTATGTGATTTTACGGTGATCATTGTGAGCATTTTCATGCTCTCTCTTCTTCAGAATCTGCAGCTCGTCGGGTTTGCAAAAGCGAGGTGGATAAAAAGAAATCCTTCATTAATTCATATCCTGCGAACAGAGATCGTTGATTAATGAGTGTCGCATAGAAATTCATTTGCATTTTCATGGGCGGCAGCAGAAACTCTAATAAAATACATGGTTCATTTTTTGATCCATTTGTCTTTAAAAAACAAGTCCCTTTCTCTGTGGCAAGCTTACAAGGTCTTTGAGAAGCATCCATGGCCTTCTTTTGTAATAGATCTTGCAGAAATAGGTAAAATTAGCAAGTCAGCGAAAAGAAGCATAAAATACCATTCTTAAAAAGGTACAGAAAAGCTTGTCTTTGTCAATGGATCCCCCAAAATAGGTCTATCTGCTAAATAGGTAATGTTATGCTTAATAAAAGAATGAGCCGTACAGAAAACCTTATCTTTGTCAATGGATCCCCAAAATAGGTCTATCTGTTAAATAGGTAATGTTATGCTCAATAAAAGAATGAGCCGTACAGAAATGACCTTGACAAGGAGAATTATCTATTTGTATTATTAATATTCAATATGAACTAAAGATAACAAAAATCAATCATGATTCTTTTTCAGATTCACAAAAACACAGCAAAATTTCCTAAAAGTTGTTGTTTTCCATCACAAAATATACAGGATAGCTGCCTCAAAGACTTAATCTTTATTGTCTACTTAATTAAATTGTCTTTTAGATATGATAAAATTAATTCTGCAATTGTAAATAATACGCAAAGAACTCAAGTGTTGCTCCTACAATGTTCTTTCTCTATATTATAGATTTATTTTTGTTATATTTTGCTATTATTCTAAAATGTGAGTATAATACTAGAATAATTTTTTAATTTTTTTTTGGATTAAAATCTACTATAATATTAAGAAAATCTATTAAGAGGTAGATTGACAAAGTCTTAAATAAAGGGAAACTCTTATAATAAAGTATGAAATAAATATTAAAAATAAATCATGTACAAGTGACCAAAGTATCTACTAAAATAATTAGATGGGATGTCAATTTATAATTTCAGAGTTTTTAATATAGTAATAGAAATTAAAGTTAAAATATAAATATATTTTACTATTACATAATTAATTAGATACTATAAACATTATATATCTGTTCATTATAAATATGACTTTGATTTGTTAAAAATAATAATTGTATTATTTAACAAATTAGATACTTAATGATTTTATTTCAAATAATTGGAAGGCTATCTATACAATACAACACCTATGCTCACTATCTTATAGAAGTCTTAGAAACCCCAACTTCCATTGTTTAAAGATTCTAAAATATAATTATTATAATTATAAAGGAGCTTCTTTAATACATGTAAGAGTGTGTTCCTAGCTGTTGATGTAAATTTATGTGCTAGGAAAGATATTACATAAGTGTATTGTATAAGTGCTATTAAATATATTTTTTGAGAATTATAAACTTTTATTAATTCAAATAAGATATTGTGAGGCAAGATAATCTAAAGTAAAATTAATAAATTGTATTATTTAGAGTACTTCTTAAAGAAACTTATTTTAACAATTGATATATGTAAATAAATAAATAAAACCTTTACAATTAAGATTGATTTTTATGAAGTAACAATTTGGATAATCTAATCCATAATATTTTTTTCGTTCTTTGTCCATGCCTTTATATATCTTAATGTTTTGTTGAAGGGACAATATCTTATTTGATGTCTTTAATCATTAACCCTATATAGTGCTATTGATGAACACCCAATTATTGATGCTCACATGGGAGAAAGTGACAATGAACATCCCAATAAGGATGGGAGGTCATATGCCAATTTAAATCATCGATGACATTGAAGACTAAAAGTGGTTCTACATCTAATCAATATATGTTTCAAAGATCTCATATGCAATGTATCATTAGTTTTCAATTTTGATAAATGTGGTCTCTATAATAAAATTACTCATTGTAGTCATTTTGAATGGTTTCCATTTTGTAATCTTTCTACTTGGGGCTAAGCTTCAAATTATGGCCTAATAGGGAACTCAATATACATTCTTCCTATACTTAATGTGGTATAGAGGTTTATTCTTATTCACCTCAAAACATAGAAAAATAATGATAGAGTGAAAGAGATATATCGAAGAGGAAATATGGATAAATAAAGATAGAGGTGCAAATAGATACACACACACATAAAAATGTGGGGGATAGTTATGAATGAATATAAATAATAATAGGATAGGTTGGAGACAAAAATATAGAATGATAAAGATAAGATAGAGTTAGAATTGAAAATCAACATAAAGATAAGATAGAATAGAATTGAAAAAGGATTGTGTTTCAATTCTGATAGAAAATACAATCGAGAACATAAATGTAGTGAAAAGAAATTTCTCTATATTCAAGGTCCAAGTGAGGAAGAAGAGGATGAGCCCATAGCTATGGAGGATAGGGAGATAGGTGAGGAATCACATGATTCTCAACCAATTATTTCTTGGCATGCACTTTCAAGTTTCAGTACACCAAATACTCTCAAGGTAATGAGTTTCTTAAAGAAGCATAAATTAATAATGTTGATTGACTCAAGTAGTACTCATAATTTCATCAACAGAAAGTTGCAAACTCTTCTAAATTGTTTTATATATCCAGCCCCAGAGTTTCAGGTTTTGATTGCAAATGGGGGCATAGTTAGTTGTTCAGGGAAGTGTCATAGCATCAAATTATCCATGGGAGATTATCAACTTGATACCCCAATGTATGTGATGTCCATGGGTGCGGTGGATATAATTTTGTGAGTGTAATGGCTTACTACATTGGGAACAATTGAGATGAACTTCCAAGAATTATTCATGCAATTTCAATCAAAAGGAAAGGTAGTGGAGCTAAGGGGATTAAAGGAAAAATCCCCACAGATGGTAAGATCTCATCAAATGAAAAATTTTCTTAAGAAAGGAGTGGATGGATTTGTGGCCTAGCTATGTTCATTAGAAGTCTCTCAATCTAATGCTCTTACTCATCCAAATTTACAATCAATAATTGATCATCACTCAGTGATTCTTGGAGATACACCTAAAGGACTTCCTCCTAAGACCATGCCATATAACTAGTTCTAGGGAGCCAGCCACCAAACATCATGCCTTATAGGTGACTACACATTCAAAAAATTGAGATAGAATTTTTTTTAGAGGAAAACACTAGAGGCGGGAATTATCAGGCATAGTCAAAGTGCTTACTCCTCACTTGTTGTGATGGTTCATAAGAAGGATGAAACTTGGTGCCTATGTCCAGATTGTAGAGTGCTCAACAAGTACACCATTAAAGATAAGTTTCTTATTCCAGTAATCGATGATCTTCTAGATAAATTAAATGAAGCTATGTATTTTATCAAGTTAGATCTTAGATTGGGTTAACACCAAATTCAAATTAAGGAGGAAGATATTTTCAAGATAGCATTTCAAACTCATGAGGGTCATTATGAATTTTTGGTTATGTCATTTGGTCTTACCAATGTGCCATGTATATTCCAAAGTTTGATGAATTCCATTTTTAAGAAGTTCTTGAGAAAGTTAGTGTTATTGTTTTTTGATGATATGTTAATTTATAGCAAGACTTGGGAAGAATATTTGCAACATTTAGATCAAGAATTAAAATTACTTGAAGATCATCAACTTTATGCTAATTCATCCAAGTGTGTTTTTGGTCTTAAGCAGGTGGAGTATTTGGGACACATAGTTTCACATGAAGAAGTAAAGGTGGACTCCAAAAAAATTAAGGCTATCATGAAATGACCTATTCCAAAAACCATTAAGAAGTTGTGAGGTTTCTTGGGATTGACAGGGTACTATAGAAGATTTGTGAAAATTTATGGTTGTATAGCAGCACCCCTTACCACTCTATTGAAAAAGGATTCTTTTCATTGGAATGAATATGCTAATGTAGCATCTGAGAAATTGAAGAAGATTATGTGTACAACTCTAGTGCTTGGCACTCTGGACTTCACCAAGGAATTCATTTTGGAATGCGATGCTTCTGGAAATGGGATAGGAGTCATTCTCATGCAAGAAGGTTGACCAATTTCTTTTGAGAGTCATCAATTAAAAGCTAAAAATAAAGTCAAACCTATTTATGAGAAGGAAATGCTAGCAATCCTTCATGTAGTTAAAAAATGGAGGCCTTATTTAATGGGTTGACACTTCAAGGTTAAGATAGATCATGATAGCCTAAAATATTTTTTAGAACAAAGACTATCTTTAGAAGAGTAAAAAAAAATGGGTCACTAAGATGTTGGGATATGGCTTTGAAATTGTATATATGAAAGGGAAGGAAAATATTGTGGCCGATGCACTTTCTAGGGAGGATGAAAAAGATGAAGCCTTATTGTGTGCCCATTCAATATTATAAAAAAATTGGGTGGTGGAAACCAAAGAAGAGTGAAAAAATGATGTTGCAAAAAGTAATCTCATCCAAAAACTAAAAAGTCACCCTACTAGTTTAGATAAGTTTTATTTAAAGGGGGGTATTCTTTGGTATAAAGAGAACTTATATCTCAAATTCAAGAGATCTAAGACTGTAATCTCAAATTCACTCTTCATGGCCTCTTTAAATTCACCAATTAGGAAATTATGATTTCTAATGAAAATTAAGTCATTTACTTACAAGACAACAATCAAAACCTTACCATTTCTTGTCTTAATGTAAAGAGTGGGCTCACCATCGCTTTTCGTAAAGTCATTTCTCATCAAGTATGAGTCAATCCTACTATACCATGCTCATTGAGATTTATTGAGCCCATAAAAAGTCATCTTCAACCTTTATGTTATTCACTTGCAACTTCATAACTAGGTGGTTGCTCCACATACACCTCTTCTTTCAACACTCCATTCAATAAGGCGAGCTTCACATCTATTTGATATATGTTCCATTAATGCTGGGTTGCAATTGCTATGATAGTGTGCATAGTTTTCATTCTTGCAACTAGGGCATAAGCCTTATCATAATCTCTAGCATATTGTTGTTTGTATCCCTTGACTACTAATCAGGTCTTATGCCTATCTATTTTTCCTTCAACATTACACTTGGTCTTATAGACCCATTTAACTCCAATTACTTGTTTCTTGGGAGGAAAAATAGTTAACTCCCATGTTTCATTTCTCTCTATAGCACATATTTCCTCTTCCATGGCATTACACCATTTATTTTCTTTCATGGCTTCTTCAAAATAGATTGGATCACTATGAGAGAATAATGAAATATTAACGCTCTCACCATCGTCTTTATCATACCTTTCATCCTAGTATATCTCCCTTAGAATCTTAGTCTTTCTTGGCAATTAGGAGGCAAGAATGGGATCAAAATTTTGAATACTGTTGTTGCTACTATTTTGCATACCAATTTGGGGCTATCTAGAACTGTTAGGAACTAATTCTCTACATGTTTGTGGCTGCTTACCTTTTTGCCTCTATTTGGAGCTATCTGTATTTATTGCTCCTTCATCTTTATGATCTACAACTTCATCTTCTTCATCAATAATTGACACTTTACTTGAAATTATTGAATATTCATCCACTAAGCCATCCCATGACTAATTTTTAAGAAACTTCAGGTCTGTCAAAATGACGATCTCATTAGTGATTGGATTATACAATATATTGACTTTTTATTTCAAACTATAACCTCTGAAGATGCATTTCACACTCTTTTCATCTAACTCTTTCCTTTTCTTCTTTGGCATGTGTGCATATTCTACACACCCAAATACTATCAAGTCCTCAAGTGTCCATCTATATCTTGCCCATGCCTCAAGGGGAATCTTATCATGGACTACCATTGTCGGAATCCTATTTATTAGATATATTTTTCTTGCTACAACCTCTCCCCAATATTTAGTTTGGAGTCCCTTTTCTTTCATCATGCTCCTTTCCATCTCAACAATGGTCCTATTATTCCTCTCAGCTACTTCATTTTGTTACAGAGTATATCTGGCTATAAGCTCCTTCTTGGTGAAATTTTTCTTGCAAAAATGTACAAAAGAATTGGAAGTATACTCCCCCCCTCTACCTAACCTTAGGATATTTACATAATGTCCACATTTCTTTTCAGCCTAGGCTTTAAATTCAACAAATTTATCAAATTCTTTATATTTTAGTTTCATAAAATACACCCATGTCCTATGGCTGAAATTATCTATGAATGTCATAAAAAAAGTACTCCCCACAATAGAAGTGGTTTGCATAGGGCCAACTAAATTAGAATGCACTAGCTCTAATGGTGCTCTTGGCCTTCTAGAATTGCCAGAATTAAAGGGAAGCCTATGTTTCTTACCCAAAATACAAGCCTCACACTTGTCACACGAATCTACAATATTTGGAAAACCATCTACCATTCTTTTCTTGAATAATAAATTTAAACAAGAAAAACCAAGATGTCTATACCTAAGATGACACAACTTGCAGTGGTCTTCAATCACCCTTTAAAGTTTATTGTTGATGTAGTCTTGTACATGCATGCTTGGGAGGTGCAAAAAAAATTTGAGAAGAGAAACAAGTCTCTATCCTCGAGGGGAACATTTGATTCCTTGTCATTTTTACTTTTGCTAAAAAAATATTACTTCCATGTTTCTCATGAATGACACACTTGTCATTTTCCATTACCACCTTGTAACCATTTTGAATGATTTTTCCTACACATAAAATTGTACTTCATGCCCTAGGAAAAATATACATTTTGGATTTCTCTCTTCTCACCTTGCTTGGTGCAAACCATTATAGATTCTTTGCCCACAATAGGAATGGTTCCATTATTTCCCATTCTAATTTCAGATTTGAAATTCTTATCAATAAATGAAAATAGACTTTCATTACCACTCATGTGGTTGATGCAACCCCTATCCAAATACCATAACTTAGGGTTTCTTTCTTCACTAATGTTGCACATGATGAAGGCTATGAGATTGAACTTACTTCACCCACATTTGCATTCTGCCTTGATTGATCACCTTGATTTTTCTAGCATTCACTTGCATAATGCCCAAATTTATAGAAATAATAACATTCTACATTACTCTTGTTAGAGTTATAGTTCTTCGTACCTAGTCTAGAGTTATTTTGAGAGTTTCTTGCTTACTCTTGATTGCCTACTTGTCCTGAGCTTTCTTCTCTAGTATTCCTTTGTCTAGATTTTCCATGACCTCTACCAGAGCCATTTCTTCCTCCCCCCTACCTCTTGATTTGGACAAAGCTTTGAAATCTTACTCTTGGGAAAATGTTCTTGATCTATTAATCTAGTGCTCATATGTTTGAAGAGTACCCATCGACTTGCCCATTGTCAAAGTAGTGAGGTCATTTTCCTCTTCAATGGTAATCACAAGATTATCATACTTTGGAGGCAGACTCCTAAATATCTTCTCCACTATTCTCTACTCCTCATAGTCTTGTCCATTTTATTTCAAATGGTTTTATCAAACTAGAGATTCTTAAGCTAAAATTTGCAATAGATTCATTATCCTTTATTTGAACATTCACAAACTCCCTTCAAATCATTTGTAGCTTCACTATAGTTTCTTTATCAATCCCTTTGAAATTCATCTCAAGGATATCCCATGCTTCCTTTGAATAATTAACTATTTCTATCTTAGAAAAAATTGTTTCTATCATGGCTTCCTCAATCAAGCTTAAAGGTTTTCGATCTCTTCTTCTTGACTCCATTAGCTAAGTCTTTTGATGGTTGGTAAGGGCAACATATTGTTCTAGGTCAGTTACATCATTGAACCCATTTACCATTAACTCCCACAAGTCATTTGTGACCATAATGGTTCCCATGTTCTTTGTACAACCATAATAATTTTTTGCATTAAATGATGGTGGCCACTGCCAAGTCTTGCCTACATCTCTAGTCATGTCTCCTACATATCAATGTCAAATACCTAGAAACTATACCCAAACTCATAAGGATGTGGGGCCTTATAGCCTTGATACCATTTAGAAACTTCAAAATATCCACAAATTGCTCAAGCAGTCGAGTGACAAATAGTGCCATGTTGCTTGGCAAGGTAGAGGATCGAGTCATAGGTAGTGTTGAGTTGCTTGGCACCGATTGAGATTGAGTTTCTCAGTCACCAAAGGGAGCTTGCCAGAGGAGACTGAATTGCTCAGTCAATAGAAGCCAAGTTACTCGGCCCAAATAGAAGTTGAGCATCATGGGGATAAAGAACACCATTCTAGAAAATGCATAAAAGGGTTAATAATTTCTTGTCCATTTTCCCAATACTTACTAACATACACAATGAAATATATCAAAGGAGGCAATATCTAAAACACAATAGATTTGAGATGGCAAGTATGCTTGATTGCTTTCTATTAACTGAATCAAACTAATATAAATCTAGAGATTAAACTATAAACCCTAGAAGAACAAAATATCAAACTTAAATCAAACTTACAACAATGTGTGGCTGCATACAATAAACCTAGAGTAGTCACTGCTCATATAGGAAAAAACATTGATGTACAAAAAAACCTAGAAAGTCATCCACATGTGCTGCTGTTGGATCTGATAGAAATTTATACGTCTATTGTTCTATTGAACTCAACTAAATCTTAGAATGTATAAATCTAACTTATAGAATGAAAGGAATATTGCCCCCCTTTTTATCTCTTGATATCAATTCAAAAAATATCCCTCTCATTTTCAAAATTTGAACTCACCTACTTGTATTAATGTTTCTAACTGTTGCACCTACAAACCATCAAAGATGGTAGATTTCTTATAAATAAACCATTTATATATAGGTTAAATTCATTGGGGGTTTTTGGCACAACAAAATTGAAAACAAACAACACATGATAGAAATGAAGAGCAAGATCAATTTGACTAGGACTGATAGAGGAAAACACAAAAAATAGAGGATAACTGAAATATTTTTGTTATGATGGGAAATTTTACATACAACAAAAAAATTCCTATTTAACAATTTGGAAAATAAAATGGGACAAGTTGTCGATGTCATTTATAATGGATGGAGGGTTTAGACCTATGAGGCAATTTGATGGAGGCACAAGGCCTGTGAGTGAAGACTACCAGATAAATGTTTTAATAACCTAATATGGCCCCCCTCATACCCTCTTCAACTTAGAGCTCAAGACTAAGGGGCATCCATGTCACCAAATTCACCCAGGGCTAGCCTCATCCCTTATGGAACACAACCCAAGTTATCACTAGAATGCCCATGGGCAAAGTGGCTAAAAATGTGATCTTTGCTTTAGAAACTCACAAATTTTCCTTCAAGTATTGAAATTCAATTTCTAAAATTCCATATTAGAAACTAAGTTATTTGAAATAGAACTTTATTATGTTTGTTTCTATGTATAAGTTTTAATAAGAAAAAGTGTTCCTTGCAAAATATTAGTGCCCAAATTTAGACAATGCACATTTTGAGGCTCAATAATGATATAAAAAACTAAGGTGAAATTGAAAATTGGGGATATTGTAATGATCCCATCTTTTAGCTCTCACATTCTCCAAAGTCTAACTGGAGGATAAGAAGAAATCAAATTAATTTCTTATAAAGTCATTCAATTGAAAATTAAAAGGTGACTTTGTATTTAATTAATTTAATTATTAATTACAGGGGAGTAGCTTATAGGGTATGTATTAATTATTGGAAGGATGGAAGCCTCTCGTGATTTAATTAATTATTGCCAAGGAGGAATTTCTAGAGAACACATTAATTATTGGAAGGAGGAAGCTTCTAGCTCTTGCAATCAATTAATGTTTTAGTTCCTTCCAAAAGGATGAAGAAAAGGGTAAATAGGGCTGAAAGTCTCATTGCTGATCATCAGATGATTATAACTTGCATTTGATAAGAGCTTGGATGTGTGAATCACACTCCCTTCTCTGGCAATAGAGGACGTTCATTCTCTGTTGTAACATTCTAGATGTCATTCCCTTAGGGTTTGGCCTTTGGAATACATCTCTTTGTACTTGATTGCAACATTTTTAGAATTAATATAATTTCAGCCTTGGTTTACCTTTTGGGCATTCCTGGGTATCCATTATAGTGGTATCAGAGCTATAAGTCTTACCATCCTATGCAGGTCTTATAGATAGCTGGATAGAGGGAAAAGTGCTTGACAAAATGTATATCAGTCCAGATCAAGAAAATGTAATATTCAGATTACTAGGTACATTAGAGGAGGGGCAACGGATGCAACAAGAGAAAAATAGGCGAATGGATATGATGCAGCAGGAGTAGAATAGGCGAATGGATATGATTTTGCATCTTATGGCTAGAAAGATGGGCATCAACATTGATGATTTGTATGTTTCTCTAGTGCAGGAGGTAGTTGCTTCCTCAGGTGGGATCAAGACATGTATAGAGCCACCTATCTATGATGTTGGTGATGTGGGCATTTGAGCGGAGTAAGTAGAGACATGCGTGCAAAGTCAAGAGACCACATATGAAGCTTTGTTAGGGGATGGTGATGCAGCAACAATGGAATTAGAAGAATGCAAGGATACTATAATATCAACAACCACTTCTATGTCAGTTGAACCATCCAACAAGAAGTTTGGTAGTATACATGAGGTTGTAGATGTGTTCTCTGATGATAGTACACTTGTTATTGCTAATGAGGTGAGCAATATAGTGACAGAGTCATATTATACTATCGATCAACAAAGTGTTAATGTTCACTCTTCGGATAGTACTATGTTCAACATGGATGCAACATTGTCTTATGACAATCTAATGTTTGAGGCTGATGTTGATCATGGAGTTGGGCTCAGTTTTCACCATCTAGAAAAATTCAGTTTTGTGTTGCAGTAGTTGGGAGGAAGAGGTTTCATAGATCTTATATGGAGCTGCCTTCTCGTGAAATCCAGACTTATACTTCATCAGCACAAGTTTTGGGAGCTAACTTGCAGGACATGTGGTTGGTCTTAATAATGTTCATTTTCTATTTGTTTAATGTCCATATGGATATCACATATCACTTCAATTGGGATCCAGCTAGAGGTTGGAGTTCATTATGTTACTTAATTACTTGAGGACAAGCAATTTCAAGGAGGGCGGATTTGTAACGATCCCATCTTTTAGCTCTCACGTTCTCCAAAGTCTAACTGGAGGATAAGAAGAAATCAAATTAATCTCTTATAAAGTCATTCAATTAAAAATTAAAAGGTGACTTTTTATTTAATTAATTTAATTATTAATTACAAGGGAGTAGCTTCTAGGGTATGTATTAATTATTGGAAGGACGGAAGCCTCTTGTGATTTAATTAATTATTGCCAAGGAGGAATTTCTAGAGAACGCATTAATTATTGGAAGGAGGAAGCTTCTAGCTCTTGCAATTAATTAATGTTTTGGTTCCTTCTAGAAGGATCAAGAAAAGGATAAATAGGGCTGAAAGTCTCATTGCTGATCATCAGATGATTATAACTTGCATTTGATAAGAGCTTGGATGTGTGAATCACACTCCCTTCTTTGGCAATAGAGGACGTTCATTCTCTGTTGTAACATTCTAGACGTCATTCCCTTAGGGTTTGGCCTTTGGAATACATCTCTTTGTACTTGATTGCAACATTTTTAGAATTAATATAATTTCAGCCTTGGTTCAGCTTTTGGGCATTTCTGGGTGTCCATTACAGATATTTACCTATTATGTTTTTGTGAATAAAAATTATCTAAATATTTCATTTTATGTGTTGAAATGATAAATGATAGTGCATAATAGGTTTATTGATTGACATATTATAAGATGTTTTGATGCACCAAAAATATTGACACAGGCATTTGGAAAATGAAATAGGTATATATGAAGTAGTGTATATTAGAAAACTATTCTAGGAAAATGAGATTCAGTGAAAATAATATAAAAAATTTTCTTGAAAGATCCAAGATTCCAAAATACTCAAAATTGATAAGTTATTTTAACTAAATTCAATATTACAAAAAAATAGATATATTTTTCAAAAGAAAACTTGTATAAAAAAAAATTAAATTAAATTAGTCGCCAGAGACCATCTGCCAATTACCAAAGGGAAGTACTTTCCATGAAGAAATGCAAAAAGCTTGTTGTACTTGTATTTATTCATCTCCTGCATACTAAAATTATGTAGAAAATTAAAAGAGAGAATTGTTGAAAAAACAAATCAAATAAAAGTAAAACTAGATTTATCCATAGATTTCATAGAAATAGATAAGCTTAAAGATTTTGACTTCAAATAAATTTAGTTGAATTTATTTAACAATTAATGGTAATGATTATAGATTTTTAATCTTATTTTTTCTACCCACTACTTTAATAAATGTTCATAAAAGAACAAATGTTTGAAATTTTAGAAATATATTTAGTGTATATGGTTGGGTACATATGATTTTCAAAGAATTTCATTCTTAGTGATTCCCTCAATCACATATGTGGCACATTAAGGAGGTTCGATGAAAAATGAAGAAATGTAGAAGGATCATTATTTCTTTAGTCTACCTGAGAAGAAGATTGAAGAGGATATAAATGGGAAGAAAGAAATTGAGAGCCTCATATGAAAAGAAAGATAAAAGTGACACAAATGAGAAGTAACAAAAGTATTCATTTTGTGTGAATCCTCTATGAAGTAACATTGCAATCAAATGAAGTAGCATAGAAGAATAATAGTTTCTTTATTCAGGTTGAGAAGACCAGTGAACATGGAGTATTCCCAGTAATGATTAGAGTTGATTTGTTTTTTCTTTTTTATCTTTGAATTTGTAATTTCATTTGGACCATCTAGTATGTGGTGATAGTCGTGGTTGGTCTTCACATTTGAATTTATATGGATCCATAATATTATTATCACAATGATTATTGATTTAGAGGGTAGTCAGTTGTGCTTTATCAATTATTAAAGCTATGGTCTTGATGTTGTTACAAATGATTGATATTTTAGGTCTTATGTATCAACTACTATCCCAAAGAAACATTTTTTTTGATAATTGAATATGATTTTTGTTAATAGGTTTTGAAAAATGTATAAGAAAAGATTGGAAGAAAATTATTTTGCACTTGAAATCATAGTTTATATTAAATTCAATGTCATAAGATTATTTTATGATAATAAAATTTGGTTCATGGTAGCATGGTTTGAATAATTACTAGGAAAACCTTTTTACAAAAAAAGCTTTTGCACATAATAGTTTACATAAAATTGTATGTTTGTAGTTGATTTAAGGAGAAAGCATGGTATTATTCAATGAAGTATGACTCCTGCATGTATCATTCCTATAGTTTTGCAAATGGTAATGTTGGTCCACATCATCAATGCAAACATTTTCATCTATAATTATAGGCATGGGGTTGAAGAGCATTAGTCATTAATGTAAACATTTTCATCTCTACCATTGGCTTGCTTTGAATATTTACTATTGATTATATATTTCTTTGCTTCTATTACAAATGAAGCCTCTGTTTGTAGTAACAAATTGGGTCTAAGATGTGATAATTTATTCAATTTGGTATTTTATTATTTTTTCTGTAATGTGAACCCAAAGTTCGTCATTGGCTTTGACATTTCATTCAATTTTGACAATTAAATATTGTTCCTAGGTTTTCATTAAAAATGAATTATGTAAAGCTCCTCTTTGTAATAATAAAAGTTCATCTTCCAAAAGGAGGCTTTAATGGCTCTCATACCTACTCATTCTCAAACAAGGATATTTGTATGGGAAAACCATTTTAGTTAGTGGTGCCATGTGCTATTTTCTTGGTGGCAAATGTAATGCCAAGTGAATGCAAAATTCAAACACACTACATGTAGATATTTGAACCCTATCTCCTAGACATGTTTAGGGTTTCCTTCTGTTCTTCAATTAGTCAACTTTTCATGATAAAAAATCTTAGTAATATATGTTTATTTAATTTAGATTGTATTGGGGGATTTTATGCATCTATTTTTTTTAAGAAAAGTTAAATTAGAAAGGTAGCCAATAGTAGTCCTTAATGTCTCCCATTTCACTAGAGTGTCATAAGTTAAAATGAATTTTGTAGACACACTTTTACATAGAGTTATAAATAACTAGCTTATATATATATATATATATATATATATACACCAAGATATATTATTCTCTAGGAGCCTATTACTTCTCATAGAGAGTATAAAAATAGGCACTTATAGAAGGTTTCTCTCCATGTATATTATATATAATAATAAAATATATATTTTTAAGATAATTTTCTAAGAATTATTTTTGTAAGATTAATTTTGAAGAATAAGTTTGATGTAATGAATAATTCTATTTATTTCTCACTAGAGAGTGCATACTTTGGAGACTATGTGCTTTGCATTAGAATAAGATTGAAAGTTAGTTTGTGTATTATCTTTCTATATTTCTTTAGTTTGGTATCATTGACATCTATTTGGTTCTAATGATTATCATTTTGATCCTTGTTATAAAATAAATACTTGCATTTGCATGTGAATATGTCAAACACTATCGATTAACCTGCAAGTGCTAGTGTTATAATCCAAGTGTAAACTAAATAGCTCAAGTCAATGTTAATAATTTTTACCATACAAAAGTGGAATGATGCCCTCTTTATGAAATTTTTCCTAAATTAGTTAAAGCTAGTGTGTATTCACGTTTTATTACTTTAAATAACCCAACAGTGGCAATAGATATATCATGAGCAATCAAATTTTAATTAATATAACATTGTTATGTGTTAATATTTTTTAAGTATGCTCAGTAGAGAGGTACTAAAGTTTGTAATAGTGACATTCCAATTCTTATACAAATCTATTAAAGAGGCAATAAAGTTCTTATAAAAGCAATGATCATATTATATTTTACTTATTTATATATTTTATTAAAAAAATTGAAAAATATTATACTTATTTAATAACTACTCTAATAAATCTAGTAAATCTAATGCAATCTTAAATTTAACATCATTTTTAAAAAAATTAATTAAATATTTTAATATTAAATATATAAGACTTTATTTTAAGTTTATTCCCTCCATTTTATATATGCTTAATTTAACATGCTGAATCTATCTACCCTTTAATTTTTTTCCCTCACAACAATTCATATTCAATCCCAAGTAGTTAAATGTTAGTCAAATATATATATATATATATTTTGTTCAATAAAATTTGTTAAACTTCTTATTGCTTGATTTTTATTTGATCAATTTCTAGACAACTAATTTTAATATTTGTAGATTATTTGTTACTACATACAATTTTTTAATTATGCACACACAATTAAAAAAAAATTGGGTTCCTACTAGATACTATTATGTTGTCTTTCATTCATTGGTTCACTTCCTAATGGTAGGCATGATACTTGCCTATTTATATTTCTGGCTCACTTTTCAGCTACCATTGATGTAATTGACTTTTATAAAAATTCTTTGTGAAATCTAAGGTATGTCTCTAATTAATTTCTTGGTGTTAGAATGTTCCTCCATATTTTTTTACCACATTTTCTTTTCATCATGCATTTTAATAGTTGTTTAGTGAACAATAGATTTTATATATCTTATGTAGTTTCCTCAATTCATTTGATTTTTTGCTACGTCACTATACTTATTAGTACTTTCTGCTAGGCTAAGTACTATTGTGACACATTTTGAATTTTACCCTTTAACAAGTGATTAATTTTTTGGGTTCGTACAAGTGAGAATTAATTGATTTTAACTTTTGTTATCAAACCAATATGTTGCATAGCATAGATGCAAGATTTTTAACTTTACAATATTTAGAAAATATATTTCTAAGATTTGATTGGGTGAATTCATATAGCTCTTATATTGGTCATGTTTGATGGATTGTATAGTTTTTTAATTAACATGAATGTCATTCAGGTTTAATATTCTTTTGAATGTTAGTGGGTTGGTTTAGAATTTTATAATTTAATATTGCATTATTTTATAATATAATTTTTTTCATTTAAAAATACTAAATAAATGATATTTCTTATATTATATAATCATTTAAGAAATATTATTATATATTATTATTATAAAGATATTATAATTTATTTATGATATAATAATTTGACATGATATATATGTAATAAAATATATATCAATAATTATATTAATAAATAAAATTTAAATTTAAATCAATTAATATCATTAAATAGAAAACTATAGATATATAATATTTTTATTAATTAAATATTATATAAACTATATTAAATTTATTAAATTAAAAATATATTTATATTAGAACTAAAGGAAAGTACTAAGGCACTATGTGGTACTTGTTTAAGTTAGTCTTTGCTTCTAGACTTCATTCCTATGCAAACATAGTTTACCTTTTTCAATCAGGGCACAACAACTATATGTATAGCTTATTAGGAAGAACTTTTCCAAAGTTGACATTGAAATAATTTCATTGTCAAAATTGCAGTTTCAAAGGGATTTTTCATTGCTAGACCTATTTTTAGATTGGCCATGGTAGGTCATAACTGAATTAATTTCGTAGAAAAATACTTATAGATATTGGAAAAAAAGATATCATAAATGAATCTATGCTTTAGAGAAACACTGATAAATATGGGAAAAAGGGACAAGAGGGGGTAATGGTACATTTTTGTGCAATTAGGAAAAATATCAGTATTAAAATTTATTTATTGAATTTTTTTAACTAAAATTATTATGTTATTTGAAATATGAGTTTAGGATTAATAATATGTTTAAATTTGAGTATTTAAATTAGTGAAAGGTCATTTTCATCAAATCTTACCAACTTTTTTTGTGTTTGCATCAAATGTAGAGAGAGGTTGATTAATTTGTGCTCTCTTGCAATAATAATATACAATCAAAATGTTAGATGACAACAACAAAGAATTACTAGTGCCTAGTAATGAAAGATACAGATAAGGTCCACAAGTGCTTGACATGCTAACCATGGTCAAAAATGAAAATGGAAGGCATAGGACAAGTCCCCATAATATTTACAAACTTAAACCAGAAACAACAACAAAGGACAAAGGTGTGCCCTTTAAAACATCAAGCAATCACTCGATCACAAGGAAAACAAAAACTAAAATAAGAAATCAACATATTAACAAGGGAACAAAATCATGCCATCCATGTCTGTCAAAATAGTAAGAAAAGAAATAGGACCAAACAAGGCTATACCACCAACCTTGGCAAACACGCTACATATCTCCCAACCATGGGTCTAGGTAAGGATTAGCCTCCAACCTTGGAAAATATAGTCAAAACTCTTCTAGCCCCTTTGCAAACTCCCAAATCACCATAATAGCAATGAGAGGAGCATGGAGGAGGAAGATCAAAACCTAGAGGTAAGAGCAACTACCTATTCTTTTGCTAACAAAACTACTAAAAGTAACACAAGTACATAACATCTTGATAATAGTTTGGACTCTACTTACGAATGCCTAAATATGATCTCCACCTCTTGGTCCACCCCATAAGGGTTGTGAACATAGAAGCAAATAGGAATACCAAAGCCATTCTCATAGTTAGTAACACACATCTTCATAGAAAAGTGCTTAGTTATGGTGTTATCCCTTCTTCACCATGTGAAGTACATCATTGATACATGCACTACCTAGATATATCTCTTACAATAAGAAAGAGATACTTACAAACAATAGGAGAGTACCTATTGAACACATTCACCACCACTTTTCTCCATTAACCAACTAACTCCATAAGCTTTTCCCCCACCTTAATAGGGTCATCCACCACAATACGAAGCAGGAAAGTGAAAGAACAAAATAGAGGAGACCACCACCACACCAACATCTAGATCCCTAAAATGGCTTTCTCAATCATATTCCACCACCAAATAGAGGAATCCTTCACCGTAGAACATGAGAAACTGAAGGAAACCCAAAAGCAACAAGCACCAAGAGGAAAGAGAATCTCCAAATGATGAACAAAAATGCCTAGCCAAGGGAGGCTATTAGGAATAAAACCCCTAAAAATGAATACTCATCTAGGGAAAAAAACCACGAAAATAAGATTAGCACCAAGGATGGAGACAACAGTTCTCTTACAAGCCATTCCATCAACATGCAAGCCCCAAGAGCCATAACTGGAGGCCGTAAGGGGAAGCACTTCCAATGAAGCCACTACACATAGCCATTGAAACCAAACCCATCTACTTCCTCATCTCCAACAAACTCCAAATAAAAAGGATCCCACCAGGGGCAGAGAGCAACAAACATCCAAAGCCCAAAGTTGGGAACAAGGGTGCCAACATAAAACACCTCCACCAACAAATGCCAACCCATTATAGAAGTCCATCCAGTGCATAGCCCAACAACACCCTAGACACCAGCATAGGATATTCCACCTCTAATCCCCATCCATAAGAGCCAAACCCCTTTGGAATGGGGAGAAAAGACCCTTGAAGAAAATCATCCCTCAAAACTAGATGTTTGACGAATAGAAGAAAAGCCACTCCACCGAAAACTAGTGAGATCCTCTCTCAAAATATCCCCAAACCCAACAAAGATAGAGGGAGAAGACACGAATAAATCCCCCCATCTATCATCCTCCTATGCTTCAAACTCTCCACCCTCATCATTGCAAGAATCCATAGAGCGACTCTCTCCCTATATTATTATTTTTTTCTTATTGTTGGTGCTTATCTTGAAAAAAAATGGATGTATTTGTTTGTTATCTTATATTCATAAGGCCTTAGTTGCTTCCTTCATGATCTTCCATTTTTCTAATTAAAATAAATAAATTCCATTTTCTAGTATCTGAGTTCGATATCACTTGAGAATACCAATGGTAAGGTTATATTATAGGTATTTTATGTATAAGAAAAATGAGATTTGTTGTATAAATTTTGAAGAAACTAAAAAAAGAACAAGTGTCACATAGTGGAATTTACTTGCCATTATAGTTATAGCTAGAAAAAACTATTAAATTAATAAAATATAAACTAATTCAATAAATAAAAATAAAAATATTTCAATAATATTAAAAAATGAAAACGCTAAGTTATTGATTAAACAATATCAATTTAGAAATTTTAAAAAAGTTGATAAGTAGGAGATAATTTCCACAACAAGTCAAATTGTGATACTGCTATTAGGATTTAACTATGTGATTTTGAGTCAAACTCACTGACCCGTGTTTCATGAGTAGTGATTCAACATGAATCCATCTCTCATGAGAATAAATGGAACACTTAGTACTCATTGGATCTAGGTGATGTTCACAAGGGTGAAGCACTGGGACTTCTCAGGAGGTCACCCATCCCAGTACTACTCCAGCCTGAGTGTGCTTAACTACAGAGTTTCCCCCATGGTTAAACTCGAAGCTTGCAACATCATTTGAAAAACCTTCACCAAGTGTTATGACTTATGAACCATTCATTAGAAATCCCCTTAAGCTCATCAGTTGATAAGTAGGAGATAATTTCCACAGTAACTCAAATTGTAATATTGCTATTAGGATTTAACTGTGTGATTTTGAGTCAAATTCACTGACCCATGTTTCATGTGTAGTGATTCAACATGAATCCATCTCTCATGAGAATAAATGGAAAACTTAGTACTCATTGGATCTAGGTGATGCTCACAAGGGTGAAGCACTGGGACTTCCCAGGAGGTCACCCATCCCAGTACTACTCCAGCCTGAGTGCACTTAACTACAAAGTTTCCTCCATGGTTAAACCCAAAGCTTGCAACCCCATTTGCAAAAACTTCACCAATTTTTATACCTTATGAACCATTCATTTGAAAGCCCCTTAAGCTCATTAGTTGATAAGTAGGAGATAATTTCCATAGTAAGTCAAATTGTGATATTGCTATCAGGATTTAACTGTGTAATTTTGTGTCAAACTCACTGACATGTGTTTCATCAGTAGTGATTCAACATGAATCCATCTCTCATGAGAATAAATGAAACAATTAGTACTCATTGGATCTAGGTGATGCTCACAAGGGTGAAGCATCAGGATTTCCTGGGAGGTCACCCATCCCAATACTACTTCATCCTGAGTGCACTTAACTACAAAG
The DNA here is from genome assembly GCA_028749045.1 of Cupressus sempervirens. NCBI lineage: Eukaryota > Viridiplantae > Streptophyta > Pinopsida > Cupressales > Cupressaceae > Cupressus > Cupressus sempervirens. The sequence goes on from CM053785.1 coordinate 912,505,925, forward strand.
TTTCCTCCATGGTTAAACCCAAAGCTTGCAACCCCATTTGCAAAAACTTCACCAAGTGTTATGCCTTATGAACCATTCATTAGAAAGCCCCTTAAGCTCATCAGTTGATAAGTACGAGATATTTTCCATAGTAAGTCAAATTATTATATTGCTATCAGGATTTAACTGTGATTTTGAGTCAAACTCACTGACTCGTGTTTCATGAGTAGTGATTCAACATGAATCCGTCTCTCATGAGAATAAATTGAACCCTTAGTACTAATTGAATCTAGGTGATGCTCATAAGGGTGAAGCACTAGGACTATTATTTTTGCAAAAAGTTGTTGCAAAATTATTTTTGCTTCTATCCTAAACTCATTAAATTTATAATATTTCCCCAAGATCCTTTGTTCCAACCTATAAAAAGTGTTGAATTGTAATTTGTGCATGGTAAAAATGGAAATGAGAGGAAAGGGAATTTCTTTTAATAAGATTGTATTAAGCCTAAGCATTTTATTACTGGAAAAGGTTGTGCAGATAAATATCATCATTATGAGCATCATATTTAAATAAATGTATTGCAAGAGTTTTGGAGAAAATGTAAAAGTAAGGTTAATATACTTGTATCCACCTTTAAACTCTATTATTTGACAAAAACAAATGAGGTTTACATATTTATATATTTTTTCATTTTTGGTTTATACTTATAATAATAAAAATTGAAGGGTGTTTATCAATAAACTTCAAAAATCTTACCAATTAAAATGTAGTATGGAGGGACCTCCCAAAAGGGTTCTTATAACACCAAATCCTTTAAACCAATTGTAATAGAGATAAATTATTTATAATAATATATTTAATTGATAAAAAAAATTATAAACTTTAGAAAAGTTAAAATAAGGTAAAAATATGAGAGCACAATTGGTTGATATGTTCAAAACTAATTCACATTGTAGAAAGTGAATACAATAGTACTAGCACCCCGCAAGTACAATAACATATATTATTTTACAAGAGTTTTCAAATTTTAGAAGAAATTGTACACTTGGTAGAAAACAATTTACATCATTTAAAAGAAATAAGATTTATTTTTTACAATAATTTCCAAATTCTAGAAGAAATTATAGATTTGATTGGAAACAATTTACAAAAATCACTTTTATAATATTTCTTATTGAAAATCAAACTTAATTATCTAAAGATTATGCTAGATTTTGTTCAATTGTTGTATTTAAAATTAAATGAAGCTATTCTCAAGGTTTTCAATGATAAGAGATAAATGAAAACATGTTTACAATAACCATAATGAAGTTTTTATCACGGCTAATATAATTTTAAAAAAAATTTAAGAATAAAAATAAAATATGTTCTTATATGAAAATTTTCATGATTATACAAATTATTATACTACTAACACGATTATTATACTACTAATATGACAAGTACTACCCACTAAGTGACATTTGTTCTTTTTCAAAAAACAGTTTTTGTTAATTTAGAAAATGGTAGGTGAAAATGAAGAGTGGTGCACTTTTCAATAAATTTCCAAATTATTTAAAAATAAATAATCGATTATATATTGAATGTTAGTTAATTAATAAATAAAATGGAATGTGCATCTTAATGCCACGTAGGCATTGCTATTACACAAACGATTGATTTGTTCACGCATTTGAATACAAGATAAGAGTGGGTAAAAGAATTATGTCTTCTAGAGATCAAAATATTAGATGTTCCTCGACCTTTCTTCATCAGACTAATGCATTCACAATGCGCTTTAAAGAATTCTTAGACAAAGCTTTTTGAAATTTTATTGTTGTTGAAGATGAATAAAAAATCAAACTTAATTTTATCACATATAGGTTTTAACATTGGAAAATTGAGTTACAACACGTAGCCGGGAATACTGAAAAAAAATCATTTGGTTTCTCTTTAGTCTTTGCAGCTTATGTTAGATGTTAAATTAATTATCTTAGGCTTGGTCGGCACAAACCAAAGAACTCTCTAGAAACACACATGCAACATGTGCAGCCAACCATTCAGCTGTCCATTTGAACTGTCCATTATAAATTCCATAGCTAACTTCTTCCTACAGTCTACTATACATTTATGATGTATTTTCTTATAAATAGAATGGATTGGGCCTGTGATCAGCGGAGCCCATTTTCTAGGTTTCTCCATGGCTTCTCCTCTCTATGGCTTTCTCTCTTGTTTAGTTTCTTTTTTGTCTTGTGCTGTAATTTTTATCATGGTATCAGAGCTTATGGTAAATGATCCAAAAGTCTTGAGAGAGCAATGACTGAAATATTGTGATTGAAAGATGTGGAGTGAAAGATTGTGATATGATTGCTAATGTATTGTGAAGAAGGCTTTTGTTGTGAGAAGGCTGCCCATTATGGCGCTGGATTGAAGTTCTGTGAATGTTAATTTTTTAAGTGAGCTGAAAGAGGAAAAATGTGTTGCAAAGGAGATGCAAAGATATTTCCTCAAAAGAGATTGATATCATGTGTGAGAGTGAATATTCAAGCCATTGTGAAAGATGATTGATATTGTCTTTGAATGGAAGATGGTTGGTGGTGTATTTGGGCAAAGAATGTGATTTGTGATGTAGCCAGTTAACAAGGCAGCATATTGTGTTAAAGGATAACTCGTGCTAAAGAAAGATATTGCTAGAAGGAAGAGAAAATTGAAAGTATGATATTGTTGGAAATGTGTGAAATTGGAGTGGATAATCAAAAATAAAGAAGCATTGCTGATTTGAAGCAACTCAAGAGTGTTGGATTGCTATTAATGCGGGAATGTCAAGTTGTTATTCATATGTTTGTGGGATGTAGAGCAACTTTGTGCAAGCGGGAGAGCCAAAGATTGCATACATATTTCTAATGTGACAAGAAAATATCAAGGGAGTGCTATGAGAAAGAGAGAAGCCATGAAAAGAAGGAAGCTAAAATTGAAGGTGAAAGCTAATTTTTTTTTTATTAATAGTACTTTATTATGTATTTTTATTTGAAATATGTGTAGAGTATTATAAGTCATTTGTAGGAGTTAGCATTCATTATGAAAAGAGATGGCATGCTAGAATTGATGTCATGGTGCAAAGGTCTGTGTGTGTGCTGATTGGATAAAAGTATTGGGATTGGAAGTGAGAATTTGTTTGTCTAATTGTGAAGGATATGATGTTCTTGATAGTGGTCATGTAATAGAAGTTGATTGCATTGATATCCCCCAGTCAAGTGATGAAAATTGAATTAGTAATGATTGTTAATGGGCTATATGAATGTATGGGGTGCATTATCGGTTGTGCCCGACACCCTAAAAGTTTTTTGGTTTGACATATTGATGAACCATGTATGTGAAAAGGATTCCTATAGAACTAGCGAGTACAGTGGCTGAGTACCCATGTATCTTGGTAGATGGATTTCTTTTTATATGGACTCAATATTTAGTTTGATGTAGGTACAAAAAAAAGAAAGGCCCAGAGTGGTGATAGTTTCCCCATAGTGATGATTCGTGGTCATTAGAACCAATGAGTGCTTGGTTTGTAAACCATTTGAATACAAAGTTTATGGTGATCTTGAAACCATTTGTGTGATGTTTGAGAAGTTTTTGGTGAGCTTAAAACCACTTTGATATTGCATCGGTTATGGGTAATCCGTACAAAACCTAGAGTGATTATGATGGGGGGAACAAGAAGAGTGAAAGAATTTGATAATTGATTGTAAATGGGTACCTAACAAGGCTTAAGGCCAAGACCCATCGTCTCTAGACTATGGAGGGATTTCTAAGAAACAAAAAATATGATAATTAATTTATGGGGGGATGTTAGAATAAATTAATTATTTTCCAAACAGTCAGCATTTTCCAGAATGTTCAGTGGTCGGTGGTCAGCACAGACCACTCATTTTCCATGTGCAGCCAACCATTCAGCTGTCCATTTCAACTGTCCATTATAAATTCCATAGCTAACTTCTTCCTATAGTCTACTATACATTTATGATGTATTTGCTTATAAATAGAATGGATTGGGCCTGTGATCAGTAGAGCCCATTTTCTGGGTTTCTCCGTGGCTTCTCCTCTCTATGGCTTTTTCTCTTGTTTAGTTTCTTTTTTGTCTTGTGCTGTAATTTTTATCAGCTTATACACAATACGAGTTAATTAAAAGTATCTCTCGGTTCATTGAATGAATAATTTTAAATGCAGCACTTGGGATCAGGAATATGGCTGGCGCAATTTGATTTGTTGTACTTGTCATTATTTACATTTACATCTGGCTTGAGGCTATATTGAGATGAAACTTGCAGGGCAAATAAAATAGTTACAGCAAGAAGCCAAGAAATCTTACGGGCTCCTTCCTTCCTTTTCCTTTTTTTTTATTATGCTGTTAATCTGTTGGTTACCGGACTTGTTAGTTTGCAACGTTGTTATGCCTTTGTTAATATTTTTCTTTAAATTCTTATGTTTGATTACAGGCATTTTGTTTAGGTCTAATTATGATGTGAACTTTGTTTTGGTTTCTAACAGCAATAGGAATTAGTTTAGTTTTGATTGTAATCTACTGCAATAAAAATAAGAAGCACTATAATTATTCTTTGAGCCCGCCATTTTCACTGCTGAAGAGAGTACTTAGAAAGAGATGTTGTTCGTTGAATAGCTGGGTACAAAGCAAAGCTAGGCCAATGTATTACGGGGAGATCGAATGAAACTGCAATACATTATACAGTATATTTATAGTGCGAAGCACGGATAAACAACGGTCAGAATAGTTGAACATTATAATTCATAGATTGAACCATTCAAAATTTTGAATACGCAGAATTGCGCGTATTAAACCTTGTTGAAATGCTTGTATCTCATTCAGGCAAATGATTTAAGTCAAAAGTATTATGCTGTTATACTGTTAGTGTGCTATGGTGTACGTATCTTACCAGTAAGTTCAATGGTCAAACAGTTCAGTAAAATTGTATATCTTATTCTAATCAAAAGTGATAAAAATTTGTATCATATTTATTGGTAAGTCAATTATATATATAAAAGTTATGTTATTTTCTAATTAGTTTATTTCAGAGTGGAATCAAAATTAATGTTATTATCAATTATCTATTTTCTAAGTGACATTAAAACTTGTAAAAATATATGATCTTACCATTTATGTCATTTGAACTTTTTTAAGAATTTAAAAAAATAGCTATATATTATTATTTAATCATTTTAATCATATTATTTATTAACCTACATCTATTGAATGAGAACATTGATCTAAGGTCATCTCAATAAAATACTACAATACTTATTCAAATAGGACCATCACATCATGTGAACATGATGACCTCACATAAATCTTCACCTCAAATCAATAACATTTTAATCTAACTACTTTGCTCTAGTCTTGTAGTTAAATTATTTTCCAAGACCTTCCCATTAGTTCTTCATGAAAGCTTGCAAGGGTTCCAAATCTTTGATCTTCATTTTAAAATCATCAAGATTCTCTCAAAAAGCTTTCTTTGGTTCTTGTCCTTGAGCTCATTATATCTAGCTATAGATTCAAGATTTCTTTAAACATTTTTTGCTTGATCCTTCTTTCCGGAATATTGTGTTGCAAAAGGATTAACCTAAAATCACTTCCCAAAACAATCATCTTTAATATTTTTAGAAATAATTTCATTAATATTTTAAAATATAAATGTATCTAATTTTTCTTTGTCTTATAATCACTAATTTTTACTTTCTTCTAAACTAAAGATATGATCTAATGTGTTTGTATAGATTCAATTGCAAAAATGTGAACTTTTGACCTCAAGTTTCTTAATTATCGTCACCATTGGTCCTCTAATCCATCTCACTATTAAATTTAGTTACCATCTTAGAGGTATCATTAATAATTCAATGGTTCTACTCATACCAATTAGATTGACTAATATCATGCTTTATAACCTCTTATGAGAATAATATCTTCTCAATAAGGATAATAATATTGCAGCTCACTTATCATTATTCTACTCCCATTTTTATGATAAGATTGCCCATTGACAAAATATTTGTAAGCTCTTTTAGAAAACTCTTTAAATTTTTCATATTTGAATTGCAATTAAAAATAAAAAATAAGATTAATAATAAATATAACCTAATGATAGTAGAGAACCTTAATGATCCTACATAATTAGATCTAAATAATTATAATATATCTTCACCTTCCTCTGCTCTTATTTTCACTACTTCACAACTTATTTTAATTTTATTATTTCTTCTTACGAACTTCATTTAACCCACCCTCATCATTTTAAAAGCCTAAAACATTAACTTTTATTCGATATAAATTATACACATTAAATTTTGTTTTGAATTTTTAAAATAATCAAAATGAAAGATCTCAAAAAACCCTAATTATACGTATTGAAAATGATAATTAGTTAATATAACCTAATCAAAATTCATAAAGTCAAAGAAAAAAAATAGTACAGATGCGAGTTTAATTGTAATATTTGATCCCTTATTGTTAAATTGAAAACATCTTTTGTAGACCATGAAAGCGCTTTCCTTCCTCTTATATATATGCGCCATACTTTTACTTTGAATATCACAGTCGTAAGGTAATTTTGGGCATTGTCCCATTCATCTCCCTACGTAAAATGGCTACACTCGCCAACATAAAAAATTCTCCTCCAAAGTCTATTCAACGCCTCTTCAACTGTTGCAATTCAACGCGCCTTTGTTTTTCTTTGTGTTACCCAAACATTTTAGAGGGAGGATTAATTATATTAATTCTCGAAAGAGAGAGATTAATTCCTAGCTAAAGCAATTTTCTCTCTCCCCATACTTTTCTCTCTCTACGTAGTCCAACTTTTAGAGAGAAGTTTGAGGTTTGAGTTTGAGTTGCCCTCTTTCATTCACAATCTTCTCTCTCCACATACTCAAACATTTAGAGAGAAGTACAGGTTTGGGTTTGGGTTTTCTCATTCAATTTTCTCTCTCCTCGTACTACCTCTCTCTATGTACTCAAACTTTTAGAGAGAAGTACGGGGTTTGGGTATGCCTTCTCTCACACAATCCTCTCTCTCCACGTACTAAAATAGACTTTCACTATGTACTCCAACTTTTTAACCTAATCCAAACCCAAACTTCCCAGTGTTAGTTATTCCATGAAAACTCAAAAGCACAGAGGTTTTCACTTGGGTGATTGGTCAAATATCTTGTAGGCTACATAGGAAGAAAGTTAGAGGCAGCTTCCTAATGTTGGAGAGAATTCATCCTGCATATGTGTGAAGCAATACTTGAATTTCTTTGATCAAAAAAATAGCGCTCATGACATTCCTTGGGACCATAGACAAGGCATCTGCACTGTTTTCTTTATGACTTGCGGCCTAGCATTCGTTCCATTATTAAAGTTGCTGATAAGAGACAAAACATAACAAGGTAGGTGGCTCATGTCATTTCAGCTCACAATTTTGACCAACATAACACCAAAGCTATATATATCTACCTTCTCTATAATATGCATGTTCAACAATTCAGGCGCCATGTAGCTCGGTGTTCCTCTCAACATAGTTATCACTTCACTTTGCTCTCTGTTGGTCAACTTTGCATGCCCAAAATCTGAGACTTTTGCATTGAAATGTTTATCGAGTAGAATGTTTTGGGGTTTGATGTTGAATTGAATTATTCTCTATTCACACTCTTTTTGTAAGTATGCCAACCCCTGTGCACATTGAAGAACTACTTTTGATTTGGTCTTCCAACCCAGCATGAATTGATTAGTACCGATGGCAAATATCCATTTCTCAAGCTTATTGGCAAGGGAATTTCACCTTCAAATCGACCAATGGAAACATAGTCAAGGCATGTGAGTTGCTTAAAAAGAATAAAAACGGTGAGAAGCATGGAAAGATGGTGAATGATAATGGGTTTGATATTTGTCGTTCCATGCACACCAACGCTCGTGAGCTGTTTAGCAAAGCCGTCCCTGACAAAGCATATGCATTGTTGAACAAAAACTGCAGGTAGAATTCTATGAGACACATGGTACAATCAAAGGTGGTGCCAAACATTATTTTCGAAAAGCGCCACGAAATATGTAAGCTCTATTAAACACGTATGCTGATTTGATGCAGTTAACAGTATTATGAACCTGTCAAAGCATACAAATGGTGTTACTAATCTCTCAAACCGTATTAGCGCTGGTATTTGGAGTTGAAAAATTTGCAATGGATTTGAATATCAAATCTAGAATCATATATGGAAATAGCAAGAGTATGAAAACTCGCACAATATTAATGAAGTGTGGAACCAACTATCAATAGCATCTGTTACATTACGGCTATGATGAACATTAATGTGCACATGCTCATTACCAATCGAAACATAGAAGAGAGAAGATTAGATAATCAATGCTCTTTAGCGGGAAAATCTGATGTAGTCTACAGCCAAAAAAAGTTCAATGGAAATATCAAGTGCATGAAAACTATTTGATGAAATGCCAAGTCCAAAGTGCACTCACATTGTTTGACAAAATACCTCTGTTCCATAGGAGACATGTGCAGTATGTAGAAAAAGTGAACCAAATGGTACTAGTAAGGGATTGAAAAATGTCTCGTGAATATTCTAGATGAATGTTGGATTCTTCGAGCGAAGTAGAAATTTTAATAGAGTTTCACAAAACATCGAGTTGCATACAAAGTAAAGTGATTATTGACTCTGCATTTCAGCCAGGACAATACTTGATAGGTGATATTATGAGGTATAAGTTTCAAGGTAAAGAGCCTCCTGAGATACTGAAAAGCACACTTCCTAAAATATCTGACACAAAGATGGGGCATATAGAAGTTGCAGACTTCTGGAAAATGATGAACAGAGAAGATAAATCACCCCTGGCACATCAAATGTTGGAAAGTGCCCTAGCCCATGCAGGAGGACATCCACTCGCAGTGCAATGTGTGGAATTGGTTTTAGAATGTATCAAGGCATATGATCAAAATTCTAGAGATATTAAGACTGCAAGAGGTAATGTTGTGGTGAGGCTAGATCCAATATCTATATCCATCGCATTCAGATTACCAGTAAGAGAGGAATTCATAGAAATTTCTAAAGAAGGTACCCAAGGTTATTTCCATCAAAATAAGAAAACATGTCTCAATGTCATTGCTAGAAGTTGGCTTGATCAACCCAGACAAGGACAGTCTCAGTTGCCAAGAATGTTACGCAAGAATATCTTTAATGAAGACATTTCTGATATGATAGTTCTTCTCAATAGAGTGGTGTGAAATTAGACGACTAAATATTTTCAAGATTGGATGTTTTTGTATATTAATACCATCACCACTGGAAATCAATTTATAAACTGGGGAGAAATGATTAGCGATGCCCTCCATCATCTGTTAACAGGCGTCAATGCAACTCAAGGGTTTTACATGTCTTCGTACCTAATGTACGCAATTGCTAGTATGAAATCATGGCCCGATCTAAATCCTTACGGGGAGTATAGCTTAACCACACAAATTTATAATTATTACCCCCACTTGCAATTAAAACAGAGCAATGCACACTTCTGTAGGGTGAATGATTCTTTTTCTATGCTCACTGCTAGGGAGCTACAAGGAGATATAGGACTTCGAATTTCTCCTGAAGTAGCCAGTCTCATTAGTATTTATGGTAGCTTCTTTATATAGTACCCTTGATTCACTTACATTCACATCGGAGGTTTTCAATATTGTCCTCTCATGTTGCCTTACTTCGTAGATGACAGGTTGGTACTTTCAGAAGTTTGTAGGCAAATTGGTCAGGTAAACAAAAAGTGTAGGAACAAAAGATCAATCCCTTTCCCAATTGGCATTGGACATTACATTTGTCTATCTTCTTTGGATGCTCAAAATATTGAGAGATCCATGGTGAACATAAATTTACACTCTTTCTATGGTCGCTTTCCATTTGATGGCAGTAGGTATGTTAAAAATAACTTGGCACTTGGACCCGACTATTTTCATTTCCCTACAATGGAAGATTATTGGGCAAACTGTGAGAATGATTTCGAAGTAAGAAAAAGAGATTGGATGAGATTTACAGTACAAAAAATTATTGATTACAAAATGGGATGGGTTGTGACAGGCATAATAGAAGACGGGTCAGACTTGATTGATTCTTACTTCTTTGAGCGGATACAATTATTAGAATTGCCATATATTAAATGGTCTCTACTAGAATTGAAAGACCTCAAGGAAAGGACTTTCTTTGTGATTCAACAAACTGAAACTTGGTTAAAGAATAAAGTCAAAGAAGTCAAAACTACTCGATCAACAAGAAGAAGCAGCGTAAATGATAATATTTCTCAAGAAGGAACGTCAATTTCAGCCATTCCATCTTCTATCCCTACATGCTCGAGCTCTTTACATAGCATGCAAGGGGGAGATGATGGTGAAGATCTGGATAAACGAGTTGATCTAGTTTCAACATGTGAACTCAATGCGGTCACCAGGAAGAAGAGATCAAAACCCAAAGAGAAGACTTTAAAGCCAATTCAATAAATGATAGATGAAGCTCCTAAAATGAATACTTTACCATCATTTGTAGATGAGATGATTCAATCCATAGCATCTCCTGCACACTCATTGTCTCCCGAAAGCACAGAAGAAATCCAAGAGGAGCTAGTTGTAGAAAATGTGCATAACTTGAACTTATCATTTATAGTCTTACAAGTTCCTTTAGTAATCAGCCCATCTGCTAGTATTTCAACATCTTGGTTACAACAAAGTTTAGAGAGAAAGAAGAAAAGGATGATTCAATTGGAAGCACCCAATCTAGATGTTGTAGCTGACTTAATGCATAGAGGTACAAAGATAAAGAAGACTAAAATGGATTCTAGACTAGCAGTGAAACCTACTTTAGGTAATTTATCTATTGAAATTGCACAACTAGTTATAGAGAAGGACATAAATGAGGCAAATGAATCTAATTTTAGCATCACTAAAGTGGATCTAGGCCAGACTACCCATGAAGGGAAAGAACACAATTTTCAAGTACCAGCTACTGTCTTAATAGAACAATCAAGGAGAGATAAGCAAGTTAAGAATCAACTCAAGTGTCAAGTCTGAGCCCTTTCTTCATGCATCCGATTGATGGTTGGTGATTCATTTCTAGATCTTAGTTCATCCATAGAAAGTACAAAAGATCTGAAGAAGATGTTTAATGAAGAAACCATTCAAAACATAGGAGAATGCCAAAGTTATGGTAAGATGGTGAAAGTATGGGTAAAAAGCATGAAAGAATAGGCATCAAACTTATTTCAAGATGTTCAAGTTACATTTACCAAAGCAGATCATATACAACAAAGCATTCAAAAAAAACTGACAACTCTCAAGGAGCAACAAACATTCTGGAGAGAAATTGATGCCAATTTAGTGGAGATTAAAGACATGGAAAGCAATATAGTTAAATCACTAAAGTTAATCAACATTGGAGAAGAAGAGAAAATTGATATATGGCTAGAAAACATCAGATGGAAGAATGATAGTATAAATGAACAATTGAATGAAGGAGAACAATTCTTAAGCTCATGTAAGTTACTGAAAAAGAAGGCCTTGGGGGATATACTGATGATCGTAGAAGGTATTCCTATTAGCGAACACACTCAAAATTTGGACATATCTTCCATTTTGGAATACATAGAGACAAAAATTAGCACTGACCTTGGCAGTAGACAAAGTTTAGATGCTAGTGTTATGACAAGATTGAGTAGTCTCTCAGTAGCATTGAACTCTTGTACTCAAAACTTGTCAGGTTGTGTCACAGAATTGGATGAAATTAAAAAGAGACATGAGCTATGTAAGTTGAAGATGCAGAGTTTAATCATCATTAAAAACAAAACTTTGGCTCAAGTCATCAAATCATTTAGAGCTTACAAGGCAAACTTAACTCAGTTGTTGACAACACCTACATATCAAAGGACGAGTTTAGGGAATATCAGTGGTCACAATTAAAAGTTAGAAGTATATTTGTCTAAAGTTGTCTTAAAATTTTATTTATGTATTTTGTCAAAAGGTCAACTTTAGAGTTAACTCTAGTTTTTTCTTTCTAACTATAGTTAAGCTTCAAGGGTTAGAGTTGGTTATGAACCATCTTCAAGTAATCCAAACTCTAACTTTTTGGGTAGTTACAAACCCAAAAAGTTGGTTATTCTAGATTGGCTATAAATTCTTGAAAATCAATGTAATAAGGGACTTTTTGGACTTGGATACATGGAACACTTATGCTCTGATAACAAAGTAATTTTTGGAAAGTGTGTACAATTGTTGTTTTTGTAATCAGTTATCTCTTACTTTCTTGGTGCAAAGAAATAAAGGAAGTACATTTGGGCATTCTCTTTCTAAAGAGTCTAAATTGTTGAGGTGTTGATTCATTTATGAGTATTTTCATGGTATGATGTGAGTATAGATTACATCACTTTTATGAAAACATTGAAAGTGTGTGGTGCATTCGCTATCAATTGTTTTCCTTTTTATTTTCTAAGTTCTACTCATTTTTATTGAAAAATCACAAATTTTATCCTATGAGGGAGCTGCCCCTCTAAATGTAGAGGAAGGCCGGATATCAATGGCCTATCCAACTGTTGTGAACGGTTTGCCACATACACTCCGTTGGACAAATTCTACAGTGAAAAATCTGTTTACCAACACTTTGAATGCCATCTTTGTTTAGCCAATTTCAATCTTGACCAATTCAAACACAATACACTTTTCCTATAAATAGAATATGCTTTCCTTGTTCATACCCATTCCTCATCTTTGCTCTGTATCATGCAAGTTGATACTCTCTCATTTTCCCTTTCTTCACATTTCTCTATCTAGCTTCAACATTCATTCTGCTAATTACAATGGCGAGATCAACAATACTTATGAATATTGTGGCAGTGTTGCTCCTGCTCAATGTTTTGTTTTGCCTCGCTACATGTGCTCGTCCAATATTCATCAAGGAAAAAGTGAATACATTACCAGGCAATAAAATGGTTGATAAAATAATAGAAGTTGTGGAGATATAATCATCGGGATCTAATTGTGGGGGACACATTACAGACCCTAGCTGCCACAAAAGATAAACTGAGGCATTTCCATCATTTCAGTATTTTTAAATTATTTTTTTCCAGTTTCGCGGTGACTTGGGGAAATATAGTCTAATAATCTTATATCTCAAATCTGATGCATTTAATATGCATATCCAGCCTAATCTGATCATCAAATTTGATTCATTTAATAGTCGGTTTCTAATAGTTAATCATTTTCCACATTGGAAGTGGTGTACTAATTTTATTTTCTTAGAGACAAAAATATTATTCTTTCTATTGAGATTTAGGTTTTACATCTAATTCACTATTTTTATCTCTGTATATGACTATCCTTAAATATTGCACACTGATGAAAATATTAAATTTAGAAAAATATTGATAAATTATTTCAGTGATGACGTTCCATTCCCTTTTTACTTGTTTATTAAATCTTATATTAAACCAAATTTCCCTATTCAACTTTAGATATCCCAATATTATAAATTTTGCATAACCTTAAGTTGCTTTTATCTTTACTAAGTTGATAAGGGTTAGCCTTCAATGAATTTAATGGACACACATATTTGAAAATGAGTCTCACTTTGAAATTTTATAATTGTCTCATCTAATTTATTTTAAATTTAATGTGTATAAAACCTAGTGTTATTCATAATGTAGTTTATAGAACTTGATGCAATATGATAAAGTTGTTCTTTCCCCATTATATGATAGGGAATTAGAAAATTATAATTTAATTGTTACATTCTAGTGGTTTTAATAAATTCTCTATTTAAGATATATTATGCATTTATTTCTTCATAATTATAATTTTAAATAATATTTAAGATCAGTTATTTTATCTTGTATATCTTAGAACATCAAAATTTGAACTTCTTTCAATTTGTTTCAATTTATCAACAATTACTAACAATTTTACATTATTATCTAGATTTGAATGCATCTCTTGGTCAAGGTGTAGAGTTTATTATAGAATCTATGTGTCATTTCCTTAGTAAGGAGTTGTTTAAAAGGAACATTTTCCAACCTTAGCAATATTATCTAATTATCAAGTTTTTTCCTCTATGTGATGGAAAATATATAAAAATATTATTGACCAGCTCTTGTAATTATTAACTATGTTCACTATATTGATGATGAAGAATTCAAACTTGTAGGGGCATTATTATTGAAATTTAGCAAAGTCTACTCCAATGTATGTATATATGTATGTATATCCACGTGTACATGTACATGAACATATGTGTATGTATACATATATATGAGAGAGAGAGAGAGAGAGAGAGAGAGAGAGAGAGAGAGAGAGAGAGAGAGAGAGAGAGAGAGAGAGAGAGAGATTATAATTTTAATGGCTATATGATATCTTCTTAATTTATATAATGCATAACTTGAGGAAAACTTTTTTTGAATATGACAAGCTTAATTTTGATGGTTTCTCAATGGATAATTTGATTTAGGTGGGTGGGGGTGGGCTTTTGAGAAACTCAAATGGGAATTCACTAGCAGCCTCCTTAGTTTACCTAGGTGTCTAGATGACTTATGTGGATGATATTATTTCCCTTTATCACGATGTTATTATGCTAACGTGGATGAATATACAAAAAAGTATTATTGAAGGGGATGCCTTAAATATAATTAATATTTTAATAGATGTGACTAAGGTCAAATGCAATGGAAGAGATGTAATAGAAGTGATTAGGCACCTATTAATGAATGTGGTGGAGGTGCCTTTTTTCAACACCTACCGAGAAGGAAATCATGTCATCGATAGGTTGACTATCAAGAGAAAATATATAGAGGGGTTCAAAATTTGGTAAGATCCTTTAGGTATCTTGGTGGAGGCATACAGTGCAATTTGCCATGATCTCTCTAAAATATTGCATTAATGAAGATGTCATTATTTCCTTTATTGCAGTAGGGATCCCATAATTAATCAATGATTTGGATTTCCTTTTCAAAGTTTAATTTATTTAGCTTTTTTGTAAAGCTAAAAATTTGATATTCAATTTTCTTAGGTTGGTTCTTTTTGAAACTTGTGTGCTCAATTTATAGTCACCGGAGTAGGAGAGGAATAGATGGGGGTCCTAATCAGATTTAACTCAATGAATAGGGGGAGTATCAAAATGATAGTGCGATCTAGGAGACTATTGAGTACGGTGGGGTTGTGAAGTATATCGTAGGCATAAAGGGGTACAACCTTGAGCTCCCCCAAAGAAATGGGTAGTCTTGTGACAAAGGAAAGGTTATGGTGGGTTGCATTTCCTTTTCTATTATGTTGGAGCCCATTCTTTCCATTATCGGATTGAGCATTAAAGGTGTCAAGATTCTTAGCAACAAGAAAATATCCTTTAAAGAGGCTTTAGAGTACTTTCTTGAACCTAGTGAGAAAGTCCATAGGCTTCATCATGGTTTCAATAGAGAGGAAATGAATGTGGTGTGGTAGAGACTAGTGAAGTTGCTAATTCAATTTATTTCCTGTGATGGAAGGTATAAAAGGTTTCATTCCCATGTTTTCCCAATGTTAAAATATTTTTAGAGGAATGATGCTTTTTGTTTTCGATTTTGGATTTACTCCTCTTTTTTTGCCTATGGAAAATTGAAAAGTGAAAGGCTCCCTTCCTAAACACAAGGGACTTTTATTTAGACTTTATGAATTCAACTAGAATATGACCCTTTAGTCCTCTTCTCATCTTGTTCCTAAGCTTCATAAGTAGGTTTACAAAGTCATTTCTCCCTCCTTAAGGCATGCTCACACCCCAGTTACTCCTAAGACCTCCTTTAGTTTGGTTTTTGGGACCATCCCCCCCCCCCACCCACACAAAAAAAAAAATTTTAAAAAAAATTAAAAGGATAATATCCCTAATACCTAGGTAAAAATAATCACTATTTTGGATGACTTTGAGAAGAGTTCTTCCTTGGGTACAAAAATTAATTAGACTTTGGAAAACTCATCTCATTTTTTAACCTTGTTTCCCTAGGCTCCACTATGTACCCACCATCCCCCATTTTGGATTTAAGCTACCTATGAGACCCTCAAGTGTCTAGGATATCCTTGTCTGCCCTAGTCCCAAAAAAAAATAGTACCATTAATTGGGATTATCTTACCCTGCATTCCAACGAGTTGGCCTCTTTCTCTTTTTCTAGAATCCATTGTAGAGGTAGAGAGAAAATTGGTGGACTAGATGTCAGGCCATAGGGATGAAGTGTGGTAGAATGTTTGCAAGGAGTTGGGTGATAAGATTAAGAGCTGGGAACATCTAGAGGACCAAGTGGAGCACAACAAGAACAAACTTATTTCCGAGGAGGATACAGATGAAATGTTGAAGGATATGGTGTACAAAAAGAAAACCTAGGATCATCTTGGGAAAAAATTACCAATTTGGTCTCCCTAAACAATGTAGCTTAGGCCAAATTGGAGAAGTACATTGGTAGTCTATAGACTCATTTGGAGGAAAAATTTGCAAAGAGCAACTAGAAGGAGGAGAGTACAAAACAAGACAAATGAATTCTTGAGGCCTCCCATGGGATAAGTGAGACTAGGCCTTTTCATTCAAGTTATCCATAATAGATTAGCTCAAGGAGTTGTAAAGGTGATGGGTTAGGTCATGTTCTGGTTACTATGGGTGGCGTGTGTTGGGCTCCTATTGTGCACTAGTTTGTGATGGAGTTGGTTGCTGGTTTGGTTTGATGCAATTTTTGACTACTATATTTGGTGCATTAGGTGGATATTACATTTTATTTGTTGGTTTTTGCTGATAGCAACTTGGTTTAATGTTTGGGTCATTTTAGCTAGTAGCTTTGTTCCTAGCCTAGTTAGTTATTTTTTAGTCTTTTTTTTTTCTTGATTGTTTTAGTTTGTTCTATTTCAGGTTTTGTCTAGTAAGTGTCACTTCTCATGACCTTATTTTTTCTATCTTAGGAATTGATTTTATTTTGATGTAATGGGTGCATGCCCTTCCTTCTAACTCAATCTGAATAGATCTAGAACATGCACTAGGAATTTATTAATAGACATTGGATGAGTATTTCGAATAGAATGCTTACTAATTAGATTCCTTGAGATATTTGTTGGTAAAATCTAATGTTGATGGGTGTGAAAAACATAATTCAAGGGCCTTTACTTATGGAGGAGCTATAATGGACCAAAATGGGGCTTTAATTGAATATTTTGGTAAGAGCTCCAATAATGGGTGTAATAATTTTTTATATAAATTAAAAGTAGTCAAAATGGGTGACTAGCCTAGTAGAAAATTGAAGTTGCAAAACCACTTATAACCTTGCGACAATAAAAAATAATGACAAGCATAGTGACAGCCTAACCAATACCCTTATTTAACATTAACAAAAATAAGCATCACTATAAGAAGACCAACTAGGTAGTGACCCTACGAAGTAACCATGGACTATAGTTCCATATAGGATCAATATAGGATCTTAATAGGTGAATGCTACCACTAGCCATAAAAAAATATTTCAACATATAATTATTTAATGGTCAAGCAGGGCATGCAGATAGGCGCAAAAAATCAAACACAAAAAAAATGCATCCCAATGGTGGACACTCACTCTTCCTTAGCCCTTAGAGAGAGACGTTTGGATACTAATACCCATAACCAATAATCATAAATGAACTTGTAGAGTTGCATGGAGATAATTTCATCCTCCTTCATTATACCTTATTCCTTCTCCTTGTATAGGAGCTAGAGAGTATTCACCACTAGGTGCATGACTTTGACTAGAAAATCTTCCAAAGTGGTGAAATTAAGGTCCAAGTATGCGACCTTCTTCTTCAAATCCCCAACCTCATCTATAAGATTCATTAGATCCCTCCATTGCAAGACAAAATACTATTCCTTATCATTATCCTTACCAAGAAGGGTTTCCTAAAATCTTGGGAGGGTGAGATGATCCATAGTCAAGTAGTGGACATGATAAATGCGGAGGAGGGAAAAACTAGATCTGAATTAGGTAAGGGAAATTTCCCATCATGGGAGAAAATTTCTTTAACCCTCAACATACTTCAGAGTGGCAAGGTAAAGAAACTCCATTTTAAAACTTGAAGAGACACATGAGATCTCCCTACATATTGTTCAATCATCCTTCAGTAAGGAGACTAATAACTATGTGGAAGCCATAGTTGCTCAATAATGAATAAAATGCTTGAAAGATATAAATTTTGGAAAATTTATCTTTGAAGGGGGTTCTCAAACTATTATGGATCGGCTATAGGTGATTTTCTTCCCTTATTATATTTCTAGTCTTATGGATGATTGTAAGAGAATGTTCTCTTCTTTTAGGATAAAAGGACAAACCCGTGTCACATTTTCTAAGTGATTAAATTATCTAATGCATTCTTTATGTTCTTATGTCCATTCTTTAATGATTGAATGCTTTGATTTTTTTGAAGATGTTATTTATTTTTTAATCCATTATTTAATCTACATTCTTAAGTATGTTTTAGGACCTCCCATTAAGACCTCCCATTAAGACCTCCTCTTAAGACCTCCCCTTAAGACATCCCCTCAAGTCATGTATTTGGTGGATACAATTTTATGATGAAATATGTTTTTTTGTGTGCATTAGATAGTTTGATATATTTTTTGGGTATGTTTTTGGAACTCCCCTTAAGAGAACTCCTTAAGAAATATAATTTTATAGTTCATAAAAGTTAGATTAAGAAATCCCCCAAATAGTTCCGCTTAATACATGTCATTTGATGATAACATACACATTATCATATATGCTTCAATGAAAATATGATCATCACAATCAATAATATGTAAACGACATGAACATAATCATGAATACAAATATGAATATTGAAAATAGAAATACATTCTACATTAACATAACATGTGAATATAAATTTGAACATACATCTACAAAATTACACATGTATATGTGTATAACAAAATATTATTGGAGAATAATGTACCCATACAAGATGTCTCCAAAATACCATATAAATTGTCTCCAAAAAAATGTATCCAAATAACATGTAAAACATGGACCTCCATATAAAATGTATACAAAAAAATGCATATAAAATGTCTCCAGATCAAATGTATCCTAAATAACATGTTCTAGTCAATGAAATGCACATCTCAAATAAGATAAGAACTACATATACATGTAGATCAATTGCATTCCCCTCTCAATCTATGACCCTAGAAAAGTCTATGTTGTGCACTTGAACTCTGTGTCAAATGAAAGAAATACATACATACAAGTCATTTTTTTCTATAGAGTTATAAAATTATACCTATTACATATATATAATATATAAATTGCATGCCCCTGAGTGATGTCATTTGAAATCTATAGGTGTTTCGAGATCACAAAAATTTAACATACTATTAGTAAGACCTTGTAGCACATGTATGTACACATATTTAAGTTAGATTGTTCATCAAGAATATGTATTTATTTAGGTATAAATATTTAAAGTCAAGTACATGTAAGCATAATTGAAAATTACAAAAAATAAATTAAACATAGATATATTTACTGTAGCATCATGTAATGCTCTAGCAATCTAACTAATATCTAAATTGTGCAGTGATAAAATAGAGTTAATGTCTAAACTAATCATCTCATTTTAAAGTATAGTGGTAAATAGACACTGGCATACTATGGGGGCTTGAGTGGGGAGGTGGGGGGGAGCCAAGGGTGTTTTTGTAGGAGGTGTAGTAGAGTGCTAAGTAAGATCAGATGTTATAGAAGATTCATGAATATCCTCCCGTCTCTATGAACCCTATGATACATGAGAGAATGTGGCTGATGTATCCATCAATGTCACTAAGAGGAATCCACATGACTGTCAATAAGGCCTTATATGACCCAAAAATATCACTAGCTAAATATGATGCCATATAATGCAATGCATCCACATATGATTAGAAAAAAACCTCTGATGGAGAAGGTATTTTTTTTTTGTCCCATATGCATCATCAAGATGCGATTTTTAGAATGGTACCATGAGACCACACCATAAATCTCCCACATTGATCAAATGACATCTTCTACAACTATATAGCAACTGTAGTAATGCTATAATACATTTGAGTCATAACTATATTGTTTGGAACACTCATACTTGCAAAAATCATCTCTGGATGTTGTGGCATAACCAAAAGGTTTGGACCCACAATTGTTTGCTTACTAATTGGCGCATGGGTGTCTAGGTCAATATAACCTCTCTAATAATCTACCTATATGACCTAGAAAATCTTTATATTCTACATCATACTCCAAATTAAATTTGGCATAAAGGGATTATGTGTGATCACTTTTTTAATCTCATCAACTAATTTAAGTGATTTTTACCATGGTAAAAATTGTTTATTTAATGACTTATTGGTTGATCAATAGAGGAATTTCAATCATTCGATGTTGTTTTGCACTTTACTAGAGTTTTTTATGCTCTTTGGGTTAACTATTAGGATGGGGTATATCAATGATTTACTATTTAATTTGGTATTTTCATCATTTTTTTGTACCATATCAATTATGAGTTGACATAGATTTCCATGTTGGGAGATTTTATTTTTATGCCTCTCAGTACTTTGACAATTTTTGGAGGTGGTACTCACAAGCTCTCATGGTTACAAGTTTCCTCATTTTGGTTTATTACTTAGGGTTGTTCTTTCATATATTGGTACCATTTGGACATATTCTAGATACAAACCCTTATTTATACATCCTAATTATGGTTCACCATTATCATACTTTGTTATGATTTGTTTTGAAGGCATGCACTTCACTGCTCGCATGCACTGCTCACATACATCATTCCATTGCATGCACATGTAGAGGTGATGCATTTCAATAAATTCACAATGCATTAATTTAGATTATTTTATTAATTTCATGCTTAATAAATTTGCATGTTGTTGTTAGCTTCACAAGCATCATTTTTAATTATTTTTAAATTAATTTGGATATGATGCAAAATTGTTATTATCATGCAATCTCTTTGCATGTTATTGTTTAGGAGTTTTTATTGTAGTTTTGACTATCTTCTTTGATCAACATTCTAGGTTAAGGTTTTTAGTTTTTCTACATAATGTACTCTGTAAATTCAGAAATTATATTCAATAAAAATAAGGTTTTATTCTGATTTTAGTTTTTCATTGTTTTTTCTCTATTTTTTTTAAATTTTGTTGATTATTAGTATAGTATAAGAGCTTTTATTTTAGATCTTCTATTGGTATCAGAGAAGGTCATAGAATATTGTTATCTTATAGGAAGAGTAGTGGTTTTCTCCAAGATCTTTCAGAATGGCAAATGATGGCAACTTTCCATTCCAGCTTCCATTGTTTTCTAGAGATAACTATGAATATTGGAGTATCAAGATGAAGACCCTACTATTATCTCAAGATCTTTGGGAATTGGTAGAAGGAGGATACACCTAGCCTATAAACCTGAATTCTTTAAATGCCTTCACACATGCTCAACACAATGAGTTGAAAGAATATAAGAAGGGTAATTGAGCTCATTTCCTCATTCAAATTGCATTGGATATGTCTATTTTCCCTCGTATAGCTAGTATGAAAAAGTCAAAGGATGCATGAGAGGCCCTTCAAAAAACATACCAAGGATCTAACAAGATAATATTGGTGAAACTTCAAACCCTTCAAAGATATTTTGAAAATTAAAGGATGACAGAAGCTGAGTCCACTCATGAGTTTATTATGAGGTCTCAAACTATTATCAATTATCTTAAAAATCAAGGGGAAACTATCATAGAGCCAAAAGTTGTAGAGAAGATTATGAGATCTCTTCCTCAAAAGTTTGATAAAGTGGTCATAGTCATTGATCAAAGTAAAGATATGTCTACCTTCAAAATTGAAGATTTGATAGGTTCCTTGCAATCACATGAAGAGTACATGCAACATTCAGTAGAGAATCTAGTGCAAGCCTTCCAGTATACAGTCAAAATTGAAGCAAAATCTACGACCCCTTTTTAATCAAACAAAACTCATGGGGAGTCTTCTACATCAAGAGGACATGGTAGAGGATGAGGAAGAGGAAGGAGTTTTGAGGATCAAAGAAGCATCCAATGTAGATATTGTATTATCAGGGCTTAAGCTTTTTTCATAAAAATGATATGGTGAGAGGACATCCTACCATTCAAGAAAGAGAAGAAGTTCTTTTAGAGTGTGCTCTTGGTAAGCAAAATTGAGAAAGTTTTTTTGGTGAACAAGTCATGGAAGGAAAACTATCCTCTAGAGCTTGTACATTCTGACATTTGTGGTGCTATGCAAGTGGAATCCTTGGGTAAGAATATATTTTTTTTTACCTTTATTGATGATTTCTCATGCCTCACATGGGTTTATTTTCTTCAAAAGAAATCTGAAGCACTTGGATTCTTCAAGAATTTTATAGCTATGCAGAAAAGTAAAGTGGATATTCCATTAAAATACTCAAAACAAATAGAGGGGGATAATTCTTCTCCAAAGAGTTTTCTAATTTTTGTGACATGCATGGCATTCAAAGACAATTTATGTTAGCCTTTAGCCCCTCGCAGAATGGTATCACAGAAAGAAAGAACTATACCATTATGGATATGGCATGAAGTATATTTAAATCTAAGAACCTTCCAAATTCTTTTGGGGAGTTGTAGTGGCAACCATAGTTTATATTTTAAATCAAAGCCCAATAAAACTACGTCAGAATATCACTCCAAAGGAAGCCTGGAATGGACACAGGCCCTTAATAGCTCACTTTCATGTATTTGGTTTCCCTATAATGTTCATGTTGCTATTCAAAAGAGGCAAAAGTTAGATGCAAAATCCAAACTTTGTAGCTTTGTAGGATATTTAAATTCCACCAAAGGATATAAATTTTATGAACCTGACACAAAGCGATGGATTATGGTTGAGATGTGGTTTTTGATGAAGGGGGAGTATGGATATGGAAGAAAGAAGTTCAACAATCTACACCATTCATCATGGGTAATGAAGATGTTCAAGTCTCTCCTCTCCCCACAAGCTCAAGTGGAAGCTCAAGCCTAAGTCCACCAAGTTCACCAACTTCGTCTTCAAGTGAAAGTTCAAACTCACAATCCAATCCAAGTTCCTTGGAAAAGGTACAAAGTCTAAATGAAATATATCAAAGGAGTTCTACTATGGATCTGTTTGCTAACATTACATTGTTAAGTTCCATTCAAGTTGAACCTTCTATGTATGAAGAAGATGTGACATAATCGATGTCGATTGATTCTATGAATGAAGAGAGGCATGCTATTGAGAAAAAATGATACATGGAAACTAGTTCCACTTCCAAATAAAAAATAGGTGATTATAGTTGAATGGATTTTGAAGGTGAAATATCATGCTAATATTTCTATGAAAAGACACAAAGATAGACTAGTTGCCAAGGGATTCACACAAAAAATTGGAGTAGATTATTCAGAGACTTTTGCTCCAATTGCCCAGTTTTATACAGTTAAATTATATTGTCTATTATTGCTCAAAACAAGTGGCTAGTCTATCAAATGGATGTAAAAATCAGCTTTCCTAAATGGTTATATTGATGAAGAGGTTTGTGTGGATCAGCCTATTGGCTATGAAATTTAAGGAAAATAACACTTGATTTAAAAGCTTAAAAAAACAATCTTTGGATTGAAGCAAGCACCACATGCTTGGTATGTAGGAATTTATAGTTATTTTTTGAAGAAAGGATACATTGTGGGTCCTTTAGAGCCAACCCTCTCTGTCCAACATGTTGGTAATGGTATTTTAATTTTCTTCCTTTATGTTGATAATCTCATTTTTACAGGTAATAGCCCATCTATCATGGAGAAATTCCAAGAAGAAATTAAACAAGCATTTGAGATGTCAGATTTGGGACTTATGCAATATTTTCTTGGGGTAGAGGTGCAACAACAACCTAATGATATATCCATTTCTCAAACCAAGTATGTTATTGTTTTATTTAAGAAGTTTAGAATAATGCCATGCATGGGAGTTGCTACCCCTACAACCCTTAGTGAAAAGTTAACAAAGGATGATTCAAGTCCCCGTGTTGATCCTACATTATACAAAAGTTTGGTTAGGAGCCTCATGTACCTTACTATGACAAGACCTACTATTATGTAAGTCATGAGCCTCATCTCTCAATTCATGTAAGATCCACACGAGTCTCATTGGTGAGCTGCACAAATAATATTAAGGTATGTGAGTGGTACACACAATTTTGTTATCTGTTATTCTCCCAATAATAGGTTTGAGTTGGTTGGTTACATGGATTCTAATAGGGTTAGTTTAATGGATGATTAAAAATCAACATTTGGTTATGTTTTTTTCACTTGTTTCTAGTGTTGTTTCATGGATTAGTTAGAAGTGGGCAACTGTGGCTATCTCTTTTGTAGAAGTAGAGTATATTACAGTAGCAACAACCAGTTTTCAAGTGATATGGATTCAAAGGATTTTGGAATATTTGCATTTGGTTCAAGCACATCCTACAACTATTTTTATTGATAACAATAGTGATATTGCAATGACCCATAATCCAATGTTTCATTCTAGATTGAAGCAAATTGAAATCCACCATCACTTCATTCGCGATTTGGTTTACAATAGTATTGTGGAGTTACAATTTTGCTCAACATTTGAGCAAGTTGTTGATATCTTCACCAAATCTCTCACTACATCCAGTTTAATTACCTTGAGAGCTCAACTCAATCTCATACCCATTGTTCATGTTGGAGGAGATTGAAGGCATGCACTTCACCGCATGCATGCACCACTCACATACATCATTCCATTAAATGCACATGCAACTATGATACATTTGAATGCATTATTTTAGATTATTTTATTAATTTCATGTTTAATAAACTTCATGTTACAATTAGCTTCACAGACATCATTTTAAATTATTTTTTAATTAGTTTGCATAGTATGCAAAACTGTTATTTTCATGCAATCTCTTTGCATGTTATTGTTTAGGATTTTTTAATGTAGTTTTCACTATCTTCCTTCATCAGCATTCAAGATTAAGTTTTTTAATTTTTTCTTTATAATGTACTCTTTAAATCTAGAAATTGCATTCAATAAAAATAGGGTTTTATTTTGATTTCTCTTTTTCATTGTTTATGCTCTATTTTTTTATTTCATTGATTATCTGTATAGGATAAGATCTTTTATTTCTAGATCTTAAGGTTTTCTATTGTTGCATAATGGAAGGAAAATATGTTTCTACTAGCACTCCAAGATGGTTGTTCATGAAATTTTCTCCTTTCAATTATCAACTTCCTCTACATTTAAATATGATTAGCTACCTTTCGAAGGACACATCATTGATAACTTTCTTGTTTTGTTCTATCACTTCCATTGTAATAGATCTAACCAAATTTTTTAAAGGGCTATCAATGAGAATTTTCTTCTTCCTTTCTTCAAAAGGATTATCTTTCCACTATGGATTATTTTAGTTTTTGTATCAAATTCCGTAATATTTCTTAGCCTTGGTCTTTGCTAAAACTTGTTGTGAGTAAGTTTGTTGATAAGATGTTTTTCAATCATGTTCAACTTATTTCTTTTGTTTGACAACAATGACTTTTGGAAAGGGGAAGCATATTTTGGTCTTTACATTATGGTATTGCATGCTTCTCTTTTTATTTATAATATAGGGGTAAATATTTTACTATGTTATATGTATTAGTAGATATTTTGGGTTATACTAATGTCATTTCTAAGGCTAATCTCATCTCCCATCTGATTATCAATTCTCAAGTAGTTTTGAATAAACACCATAGGTATATGATGTTTATACTCCCTAGTATGTTTATAAAATTTGGGATTACCCTTTAGGTATCTTGGCAGACACATAGAATGTGATTTTCCATGATCTCTCTAAAATATTGCATTAATGAAGATGTCATTCTTTCCTTTCTTGTGGTAGAGATCCCATAGTTAATCGATGATTTGGATTTCCTTTTCAAATTTTGATTTATTTAGTTCTTTTGTGAAGCTAAAATTTTGATGTATTCAATTTTCTTGGGTTGGTTCTTTCTGAAAGTTTTGTGCACAATTTACAGTCACCAAAGTAGGAGAAGAATTGATGGGGGTCCTAATGAGATTAAACTTGATGAATAGGGGGAGTATCAAGATGATAGTGCACTCTAGGAGAATACTAAACATGCTGGGTTTATGAAGTATATCGCAAGCATAAAGGGGTACAACCCTAAGCTCCTCTAGAGAAATGGGCAAACTTGTGACAAAGGAAAGGTTATGGTGGGTTGCATTTCCTTTTTTGTTATGCCAAAGCCCATTCTTATCATTATTGGGTTGAGCATGAAACGTGTCAAGATTCTTAGCAACAAGAAAATATCCTTTAGAGAGGCTTTAAAGTGCTTTCTTGACCGTGGTGAGAAAATCCATAGGCTTCATCATGGTTTCAATAGAGAGGCATGAATGTGATCTGGCAGAGCCTAGTGAAGGCACTAATTCAATTTATTTCTTTTGAAGGAAGGTATAAAATGTTTCATTCCCACTTTTTATCAATGTTAAATTATTTTTAGGGGCATGATGCTTTTTGTTTCCAATTTTGGATTTACTCTTCTCTTTTTTTCCTTGTGGATAATTGAAAAGAGAAAATGCCCCCTTCCTAAACACAAGGGTCTTTTATTTAGACTTTATGAATTCTACTAGAATATGACCCTTTATTCCTCCTCTCACCTTGTGCCTGAGCTTCATAAGTAGGTTTATAGAGTCATTTCTCCCTCCTTAAGGAAGGCTTGCACTCTAGTCACTCCTAAGACCTCCTCTAGTTTGGTTGTCAGAACTATCTTGCCCACCCTCCAACCCCCTTCGTAAAGCCTAAAATTAGAAGGATGATATACCTAATACCCAAGTAAAAATAGTCACTATTTTGGATGTCTTTGAGAAGGTTTCTTCCTAGGGTACAAAAATTAATTAGACCTTGAAAAAATCATCTCATGTTTTAACCTTGTTTCCCTAGGCTTCACCATGTACCCACCCTCCCCCATTATGGATTTGAGCCACCCATGAGACCCTCAAGTGTCTAAGACGCCCTCACCTAATCCAGTCCATAAAAATGAAGACAATAGCATTAACTAGGATTTTCTTACCCTACATTCCAAAGAGTTGGCCTCTTGCTCCTTTTCCTGATACATGTTGCATGTAGGAAGATCAATAGGATGGAATCCATTGTAGAGGTAGAGAGAAAATTGGTGGACTAGATGTCAAGACATAGGGATGAAGTGTGGTAGGAATGTTTGCAAGGAGTTGGGTGATAAGATTCAAAGTTGGGATCATATAGAGGGCCGAGTGGAGGACAACAAGAAAAAACTTATTTTAGATGAGAATACAAATGAAATGATGAAGGATATGGTGTACAAAAAGAAAACATAGAATCATGTTGGGAAAAAATTAAAAATTTGGCTTCTTTAAAAAATTTGGTTTAGGCCAAATTGAAAAAGGACATTGGTAGTCTACAAGCCCATTTGGAGGAAAAATCTGCGAAGAGCAAGTGGAAGGAGGAGACTCAAAAATAGGAGGAATTCTTGAGGCCTCCCATGGGATAAGTGAGACAAGGCCTTTTCATTCAAATTATCCTTAACATATTAGCTCAAGGAGTTGTAAATGTGATGGGCTAGGTCATGTTTTGGTTCCTCTGGGTGGTGTTTGTTGGGTTCCTATTGTGTGCTAGTGTGTGATGGAGTTGTTTGCTAGTTTGGTGTAATGCAATTTTTTTGACTATTGTATTTGGTGCATTAGGTGGATATTATATTATATTTTTTTGTTTTTTCTGATAGCAATTTGGTTTGATGTTTTGGTCATTTTAGCTAGTGGCTTGTTCCCAACTTCGTTAGTTATTTTTTAGTCTTTTTTTTCTTGATTGTTTTAATTTGTTCTATTTCAGGTTTTGCCTAGTAGGTGTCACTTCTCATGACTTTATTTTTTCTATCCTAGGAATTGATGTTATTTTGATGTAATGGGCATATGCCCTTCCTTCTAACTCAATCTAATTAGATCTAGAACATCCATTAGGAATCTTTTAACATAGATTGGATGAATATTTGGAATAGAATTCTTACTAATTGGATTTCTTGGGATATTTGTTGGTAAAATATAATGTTGATGGGTGTGCAAAAAATAATTTGAGGGCCTTTACTAATGAAGGAGCTATAATGGACTAGAATGGGGCTTTAATTGAATAGTTTGGTAAGAACTTTAGGAATGGGCCTAATAATTTTTTATATATACTAAAAGTAATCAAAATGGGTGACTACCCTAGTAGAAAATTGAAGTTGCAAAACCACTTATAACCTTGCAACAATAAAAAATAAAATGACAAAAAAAATGATAGCCTAGCCAATTACCTTATTTAACATTAAAAAAAAAGCAACACTATAAGAAGACCAACTACATAGTGACCCTACTAGCTAACCACGGACTATAGTTCCATATAGGATCAATATAAGATCTTAACAAGCTAATACTACCACTAGCCATAGAAAAAAATTTCAACATATAATTATTTCATTGTTGAGTAGGGCCTATGGATAGCCATAGAAAAATACACACACAAGAAAAAAAACACATCCTAATGGTGGACACTCACTCTTCCTTAGTGCTTAGGGAGAGACGTTTGCATACTAATACCCATAACCAATCATCACAAAGAACCATGTAGAGTTGCAAGGAGCTTCTTTCATCCTCCTTCCTAAAATCTTGGGAGGGTGAGAGGATCCATATCCATACTCGAGCAGTCGGCATGATAGAATATAGAGGAGGGATAAACTAGACTTGAATTAGGCAAAGGAAAGTGCCCATCATGGGAGAAATTTTCTTTAACCCTCAACATAATTCATAGTGGCAAGGTAAAGAAATTCCATTTTAAAACTTTAAGAGATACATGAGATCTCCATACTCATTGTTGAATCATCCTTCATTGAGGGGACTAATAGCTATGTGGAAGCCATAGTTTCTCAACAATGAGTAAAATGCTTGAAAGATCTAAATTTTGGAAATGTTATCTTTGAAGGGGGTTCTCAAAATATTATAGATCAACTATAGGTAATTTTTTTTCCCTTGGTATATTTCTAGTCTTATGGATGATTTTAAGAGAATGTTCTCTTCTTTGAGGGTAATAGGACAAACTTCTGTCACCTTTTCTAATTGATTAAGTTCTCTAATGCATTCTTTATGTTCTTATGTACATTTTTTTGATGATTGAATGGCTTTATTTGTTTAAATTTGTTATTTATTTTTTAATCCATTCTTCAATCTATGCTCTTATGTATGTTTTAGGACCTCCCCTTAAGATGTCCCCTTAAGTCATGTTCTTGGTGGATATAATTTTATGATGCAATATGTTTTGTGTGTGCATTAGATGGTTTGATATATTTTTGGTGTATGTATTTTGGACCTCCCCTTAAGAGACCCCCTTAAGAAATGTAATTTTATATTTCATCAATGTTAGATTAAGACATCCCCCAAATAGTTCCCCTTAAGACGTGATTTGATGATAACATGCGTGTTATCATATATGCTTTAATGAAAATATGATCATCAACATCAATAATATGTACATGACATGAAGATAAACATGAATACAAATATAAATAATAAAACAGAGATACATTCAACATTAACATAACATGTGAATATAAATATGAACATACATCTACAAAATTACACATGTACATGCGTACAATGAAATGCCACTAGAGAATAATGTACCGATATAAAATGTCTCCAAAATACCAGATAAAATGTCTCAAAACAAATGTTTCCATTTCAAATTTATCCAATTAACATATAAAACATAGACCTCCATATAAAATGTGTCCAAAATAACATATATAAAATGCATCCTAAATAACATGTTCTAGTCAATGAAATGCACATCTAAAATAAGATAACCACTACATATGCATGTACATCAACTGCATTCCCCTCCCAATCCATGACCCCAAAAAACTCTATGTTGTGCACTTGAACTCTACCTCAAATGAAAGAAATACATACATACATGTTTTTTTTTAATAGATTTATAAAATTATACGTACACACAAACAAACACACACACACACACACACATACACACACACACACACACACACACACACACACACACACACACACACACACACACACACACACACACACACACACACACACACACACACACACACACACACACACACACACACACACATATTGCATACCCCTAAGTGATGTAATTTGGGATCTATTGGTGTCTTAAGATCACCAAAATGTAACAGACTATCACTAATACCTTATAGCACATGTATGTAGACATTTAAGTAAGATTGTTCATCAAGAATATGTATGTCTCTAGGTATACATATTTAAACTCAACTACATGTAAGTATAATAGAAAATTACAAAAAAATTAAACATAGATATATTTACTGTAGCATCATGTAATGCTCTGCCAATCTAACCAGTATTTGAATTGTGAAGTGATAAAATAGGGTCAATGTCTAAATTGAACATCTCACTTTTAAGCATAGTTGCAAATAGACACTAGCCTACTATGGAGGCTTGAGTGGAGAGGTAGGTGGGGGAGGGAGCTGGGGGGTGTTTTTGTAGGATGTGTAGTAGGGGGCTAAGTAGGATCAGGTGCTATATAAGGTGCATGAATATCTTCATGTCTCTATGAACCTTATGATCCTATTGTACATGAGAGAATGTGGTTGATGTATCCACCAATGTCACCAAGAGGAATCCTTGTGACTATCAATAAGGCTTTATATGACCCAAAAAGATCACTAGCTAAATATGATTCCATACAATTCAATGCATCCACATATGATAAGACAAAAACCTCTAGTGGAGAAGGTATTTTATTGTCCCATATGCATCATCATGTCTCATGCTAGAAGATGTGATTATCAGAATGGTAACATGAGACCACAAAATAAATCTTCCACATTGATTAGATGGCATCATCTACAGATGTGTAGCAATTGTAGCAATGCTTTAATACATCTAAGTCATAACTGTATTGTCTAGAACACACTCAAACTTTCAAAAATCATCTTTGAAAGTTTTATAATAAACAAAAGGTTTGGGCCCACGATTTTTCACTTATTAATGGTCACATGGGTGTCTACTAATCTAAACCTCTCTACTAATATACCTATACGACCTAGAAAATCCATATAATCTACATCATACTGCAAATGAAATTTTACATAAAGGGATTATGTGTGATTAATTTTTTAATCTTGTAAACTATTTTAAGTGATTTTTACCATGGTAATAATTGTTTATTTAATGACTTATTAGTTGATCAATTGGGTGATTTTAATCATTCAATGTTGTTATACACTTTATTAGAGTTGTTTACATTCTTTGGGTTAATTATTGGGATGGGGTATATTTGTGATTTTTTATTTAATCTAGGGTTTCCATTATTTTATTGTACCATATCAATTATGAGTT
Source organism: Cupressus sempervirens (assembly GCA_028749045.1). NCBI lineage: Eukaryota > Viridiplantae > Streptophyta > Pinopsida > Cupressales > Cupressaceae > Cupressus > Cupressus sempervirens. The sequence continues at coordinate 912,537,389 of CM053785.1, forward strand.
GATATTGTTTTCCATGCTGGAAGATTTTATTTTTATGCCTCTTGATATTTTGACAATTTTTGGAGGCAGTGCTCACAAGATTTCATGGTTCGAAGTTGCCTCATTTTGGTTTATTACTCAGGGTTGAGCTTTCATATATTGGTACCATTTGCACATATTTTGGATACAAAGCCTTATTTATACATCCTAATTATGGTTCAACCTTATCATCCTTTGTTATAACTAGTTTTTAAGGCATCCACTTCACCATTCACATGCACTGCTCACATACATCATTTCATTGCATGCACATGTAGAGGTGATACATTTTAGTGAATTCACAATGCATTAATTTAGATTATTTCATTAATTTCATGCTTAATAAAATTTCATGTTGTAGTTAGCTTCGTAGGCATCATTTTTTATTATTTTTAAATTAATTTGGATAATATGCAAAATTGTTATTATCATGCAATCTCTTTGCATGTTATTGTTTACGATTTATAGTTGTAGTTTTCACTATCTATCTTGATTAGCATTTGTGGTTAATTTTTTTATCTTTTCTACATTATGTACTCTCTATATTCAAAAATTACATTCACTAAAAGTAGGGTTTTATTATGATTTCGTTTGTTTATTTTGATTATCAGTATAGAATATGATTTTTTATTTTAGATCTTTTATTGGTATTAGAGTAGGTCATAAAATAATGCTCTCTTCTAAGAAAAGAAGTGGTTTTCTCCATGATCTTTTAGAATGGAAAATGGTGGAAACTTTTTGTTCTAGCTTCCACTATTTTCTGGAGACAACTTTGAATATTGGAGTATCAACCTGAAGACCCTACTATTATCTCAAGATCTTCGAGAATTAGTCAAAAGAGGATACACCGAGCCTATAGACTTGAATGCTTTAAATAACTTAACATAGCCTCAACATAATCAATTGAAAAAAGATAAGAAGAAGGATAATCAAACTCTTTTCCTCATTCAAAATGCATTGGATATGTCTATTTTCTCTCATATAGCTAGTATGAAAAAGTCAAAGGATGCATGCGAAGCCCTTAAAAAACATACCAAGGATCTAACAAGATAATATTGGTGAGACTTCAAACCCTTCAAAAATATTTTGAAAATTAAAGGATGAGAGAAGCTGAGTCCACTCATTAGTTGATTACAAGGTCTCAAATTATTATCAATCATCACAAAACTCAATTGGAATGTAGTGCCTACCCCTAGTTCGCATTTTTTTATCATTGCTGAACTCTTTTAGAGTTAGTTTCATGTTGATGGTTAGTAACATTATTATGAGATTATCAGATATTGTGCTATGGATTCAGTTGATATGTGATGAGATTACTTAGACTCTACATTTCATGTATGCATGATGATTATTTTCAGTGTTTGCAGTTATTAATGATGATTAGTAAGATGATTTATTATCATATGTGTTTTTTTATGGATACTTACCCCATACTTGCATGTGTATGGTGTGTGTGTTTTCTTTGTGTGTTTGCTTTTTTATGGTGTGTCTGATGTGGTTAAGGAAGGGAGTTGTAGTCACCTGCTAGTCGGGATCTACACGATGCACCACTTCCTGCCATTTCTTGTATAGTTTAGTATATGTTATGCTTGTACATGCATGTTTTTTATGCAGGTTGCAAGTACCGGGTATTGTCTTCCCTGAATTGCTAAGATGAGCATACCCTATCACATTATCTCAATGATAAGAGAGGGGAGATAAATTCTCAAGTCCAAATCCCAACCCTTTAAGCCATTGGTTCTAATTGAAAAATTAGGACAAGTATCTAAGTTGATTACCCTCCGAATGCGTCAGATGATGTAATTCGTGATATAAACCCCTTGGTTTGATTTGTATGTATTTTGGCTATGATGGGTTTTCATATTTTTAGCTTATGAGTCTTTGATATATTTTCTATTAATTAAGCCTAATTAAAATATATAATTAATGGTTTAATTTAATAGAAAATTAATATGATATTTTAATATTTATTTTATTTAATTAATTAGAAAATTAATTAAATAAAATAATTAAATTGGAAGATAAAAGTTATAATATTAAATTTGAAATGTGACAATATTTATTTTAATAATAATATATTTGGGGCTCATTTTTAAATAAATGACTAAATAATATTGTTATTAAAGCTAATAAATATTTTAGCAATAAAGTTTTGGAAAATAAAATTTAAAAGTGAAAAATATATTTTAAATTATTAAAAGATTCTAAATTTCATATGATTAAAATATGAATATAATAAGATTGAAAAGTGGAGATATTAAAGTTAGTGCATGAGACTTAATGAATAGATAAATTAAACGGGAAAGAGTAAAGTAAATTGGAGTTATAAGCTTGAATGAGAATTAAGATGTGTCAACAACACGGGGGTTAGTGCATCAATTAAGCACAAGCTGTCTACAATTCTATGACTCATCAAAAAGAATTGGAAAAGAGCCATGCTTAGTTGGTGACACCTTTCAGTGGTTTCAAGAAGCATTTCAAAGGATTCTTGAGAGCTCTTGATATTCATGCATTCATAGAAGCTTAAATGAAAAACTTAATAAAAGCTACAAGTTTAATGGAAGTCACGACCTACAGGTTAAAATAGAAGCTTCAAAGCTTACATGCAGGGGAGAAGATTCATATGCTCATATATTTTCTACTTCCTTCTATGCTCCTTCTAGCACTTCTAATCACTTGGAGGATTCGATCGGCTTGGATTCTTGGTAGAATTGTGAATGATGGAGGGAGAAGGAAGGGATTTTCTATGGACTTCTGAGGCATGGCAAATTAGCATCAGTGTCCAGGTGCACTCGTGATATTCTCATATTCCCTTTGCACTCTTTCTCTTCCTATCTTCATCATATCTATTTTATGTGTCTGAATACTCTCTGTATTTGAAATTGGAATCTAGATATTTTATTTGGATGAGAAAAAAAAAAAAAAAATCCCTAGTTCCAAATGAGAAAGAAATTAGATTTTAATCGGGTATGGGTTCGAATTTATATTAAATTAGATAGACAAGATTTAAAATTAAAATAGAAATTCTAAGTTGAAAATTCGAATGATTAGATGTAATCTTTGTATCAATTATATTTTTAGATGCATATGAACAAACCCTTTTATGGTTAAATTTAGAGAACAATTATTTTAACAAAAAATTCTTAATTCATCACAAATTGTCCTGTCGCTGCCCCTTGGATAGATTCGAACTCAGTCATTCATAACTTTTTATCGTGATCGAATTTATTTGATCACTCCATTCAGAAGTGGTGCAACTTGACCCTCTCCAACATATTTAAATTTCAGCCCGATCCAACAGTTCATTAGAGAGATATGGCCGTCATATTGGGACTGTTTTATTCAAGGACAGATATTTCTTCATTTTCCATAACCAAGAGTTCTTTATGCTTAAACTTCACAAAAATAATATATCAAAACATGGAATGAATTAAAGATATTATTGTAATATTTCCTTATTAGAATCTTATTAATATGCAATCTAATTAAATCAAATTTAATAAAAATTAGTTAATAGTAGAAGAAGTGTAATTAATTATTAGTCAATCTAAGTAAATGGATTTTTTAAATGAGAGAAAATCAAAAGAAAAGATATTTTAATATAGTTTATATAGTGGAATGTTTATAATGTATATTGAATACTATTTAATATATATTAAAAAATTTTAGAGTTGTTTAATGAAGATGATAATGTTAAGAATTTGGAGATTATTCATGTTAAAATCTACAATGAGTCTTATTGGTTTGTGATAGGGATCTTTATATAGACAAAATATTATTAGAACAATTAGAAAATGGAGTCTAATGGTTGATTTTAATATTGATTAAAAAATTATAAGATGATAGTTTATATTATGTTGATTTAAATTTAGAAACTCTGAATGATATTGGATTAAGACTGAATTATTATGTTATTGCTTAATACGTTTGAATACCTTAATGGAGTTAAGAGTTAGCCAAATATTAACTAATGAGTTTATGAAAGGATTCTATAGATTGAGTATTTATAGTTTGAGGAGTTTATTATTTATTAATGTTTGTAAGGACTAGAAAACTATTAATAAATAATGGTTTAAATAGACATCAACAAATTTGATTAGAGTTAATCTAGTGGAGATTATTTAATAATTAAAGTTTTGTAAAAAGATATTAGTTTTTGGTTTGAAGTATGATTGATTTTTAATCAATACTCATTGAATTATGTGATTGAGATTTATCTTGAGATGACTATCATTAATACGAATTAATTAAGAAACATTAGTATTCATAAAGAATGATGAATGGGATCTATTAATAAGATTTCAATATAGCTTGTCATTGAATATTAGCAAGTTATAATTATTGAACTATGAACATGAATATTTGTGTATGGTTGACTTTTAGTTATTAGTCAATTAATATTCATTGGGTTGATGGTTTGGTTGTGAAATTATTAATTAAATCAATTAACTAAAGTTAATTAGATTTAATTAATATTTAAGTTATGTAATGAAGATTTAATTCTTTTAATAAAATTGTAGAAATATTGATATCAAGTTGATAGGTCTTATTCTTATGACTTGAATTATGACTTTAGATATTATATGGTTGTTAACGACGATAACGATTAAATTAAAAGACTCAAACTTTAGTAATACTTAATTAAGTTTCTAATTGAAAATTAATAAGATGTTAATAGGTCATGGATGGTGTACCTATGTTAATGGATTGAGATAAATAAAGATATCTTCTTCTTATTTGAAGATTGGTAATTGGTTCTTTTATAAATGAATAATGATCCTTGATTATGTTGAAAAGTTGAAGTAACATTAAAGAAAAGTTAATCAACTAAAATATGGATCATAGTTAAATAAAGAGAATAATTTAATTAAAGGTCAATGATGATTAGTTTAGTGAATATTTATCTTTAAGTTATTCTTAGAATGTAATTCTTAATAATGGAAGGATAATGCTATCAGAGAACAAAGGGATTGACTTGTAGGTCAAATGATGGAACTTAAGACACTTGAAAATATACTTGCAAATAGAAAACTGGAAACTTCTACACCTGATTCAACTATGTAAGATAGCAAACCCAAAACATGTGTCTGCATCGTCTATTCTATATGCTTCTTGTTTTGGATTTTGGGTTAACTAGTGTTGACGAGTCCTAGGTTGTTACCAGAGGCTCGAGGGTTATGAGATGTGATGGCATGTTGATTTTATTTGGTCTCGATCTTTATAAGCTCAACCATGGTAATGTGATCATATGCTCTATGAAATGTTTGTATTTACTGATTGTTATTGTTCATCAGTCTTCATGTGTGAAACTGAGATGTGTGCGTATGAGACACTTGAGCTAATCATTTTTGAGTCATCGATCAGTTATCCTTGGATTATTTTCTAGTCGCCATGATGGGATTGAAATGTGGATTTATTTCTTGATGATGTCATGTTGTGACAAGTTTGACTCAACCATTTTGGAGTCTTCGATCAGTATAATTTTGAGATATTCTTGGTTGCTTGTTGAGAACCAATGGATACTTCTGATTATCAGTGATGCCTTCAGTTTCCAATAGAGAACTGTTGTGGTCATGATTTTCTATGGATTCTTTTCGGATGCTCATGGAGATTTGATGATTCTTATCTTAGTGATTTGATGATTCTTATTATGGATATTTGATGCTTTTATGCATATTTGATGATTTTATTATGGATTATCTTTTGTGATTTTGAGATTTATGATTCCATGAGCTTAGAGTAGGTAATTTACTTGTAGTGTCGAGAAGTGGCTTGCAATGGGGGTCGGGGCCCTAAGTGGCTGCCAGGGTAACTCATTGTAAGTTTGGTTAATAAGTGATAACATTTACACACTAAATGGGGATTAAATGAACCTAAAAAGATAATTGTTTTGATGTTCTCGCCCATGCCTTGAGTTCTTGTATAGGCTAGGATGGGAGTAGTGAGAACACATGGTTGCGACCATGCATTCCGTAGTATGCCTCGTCAGTATGAGAGGATACTAGTAGCCGCATGAGATTAGTATGGACCCGTGGAGTTTAGCTAACTACCAGGGTAACTTGTACATGATAATTACAATGACACTTTCCTTCTTGCAGAGTAGGTTTCCTACATGTCATTGTGTGCCTCTGAGAATTAGATGTGAATTTTGTGTGATTGGAACCTTTGAGTTAGTATACTTTTAGGATTCCTAGACTATAGAGATTTGTGCTATGTGTTATGGATAGCCTGTTTGGGACTTGAGATTATCTCCTCAGTGCAATGGGAGTGGACCACTTAGGTACCACGCGGTCGGGTGGTAGTGTATTTTTCACTCTTATCATTTGAAATTCATTGAGACATCGTGGGTGATGCATCCTTCGTGATGGTGGATATGTATCCTTTCATTGATGATTAGCATATGTTAGATGATGTTATCTTATTCTTATATTTGCATGTTAGAATACTTTCTACATATGATGTTGTATATGTTAGGAGTGACATTCCTACTATGTTAATACCCATGATCTTTTCGATGATTTGGGATGTTATGCATGAAAGGATGGCTAGGGCCCACGATGGTTTAATGATGCTATTAACGGTTGGGAGGAACCGTGCACTTAGTTTATTTTGTTGGATCTTTATGATGGATGTATATGTCTTCTATGATGATGTATCATGTGATTATCTCTACTTTGATGTATCATGGATTGGAATAGGATGATGTACCTTATTCCACTTATGTATATTCTTTTAAGCCTTCATACCCTATGACATGTATAGTGGATGATTGAGCATTTGGAAATGTAATGTATGAACATTGGACTTATCATTATTATTCATGTGGATGTTGTACTAGATGGATTCATGTATGTTAGTTAGTTTAGATGTAACCCAACGTTAAGGGATTCTTAAAGAATGAAATCAGTTATGTATGTTATGTTTACTTTTAGATGGAAATTTCTATTGCTTCCATTATTATGTATAAGTTATATGTGGTATTCACTTTCATGTTATAAAAAAAAAAAATGTTACCAAACTTACTGAAATTCTACGTTAATTCTTTGGATCCCTTAGTGGGGTATTACATGGAAACTATAGCAAAGAAAAAAGTTGTGGAGAAGATTTTGAGATCTTTTTCTCCAAAGTTTGATCCAGTGGTGATAGCCATTGAATAGAGTAAAGATACATCTACATTCAACATTGAAGAGTTGATAGGTTTTTTGCAATCACATGAAGAGCACATGCAATGTTCAGAAGAGAATCTAGTGCAAGCCTTCTAGTCTACAATCAAAATTGAAGAAAAACCTACATCCCCTTTTTAGTCAAAAAAAACTCAAGGGGAGTCTTCTACATCAAGAGGATATGGTAGAGTAAAAGGAAGAGGAAATAACTGAGGAAGAGGAAGTAGTTTTGAGCATCAAAGAAGCATCTAGTATAGATATTATGAAAGGTATGGACACTATGAATCTGAATGTAGAAAGAAAAAATCTGATTTGAATAAGTCACAAGCCAACTACAATGAAGAATCTCTTGAAGATGAAATGCACTCCACATTATTTACATGAAATTTGGAAAAAGAACTTCAAAAGGATGTATGGTTTCTTGATAGCAGGTGCTCAAGTCATATGACAGGTAAATCTGATCTCTTTGTCAAATTAGATGAATTTTTGTTAAAAGTCAAGTAAATTTTGGTGATAATAAAGAGGTTGATGTTATGTGATAAGGTACTATTGTAGTAAAAACTAAGCAAGAAGAAATTACTTATATTCATGACACCTTGCATGTGCCCAAGTTAAAACATAATATTTTGAGTATTGGGCAGCTTGTAACCAAAAACTATAAGCTTCTTTTTTAGGATTATTGCTGCAAAGTTTTTGATAAATCAGCTAACTACCATCTTGTATCAAAGACTTGTATGATAGAGAATAGATTGTTTCCTCTCCCTCCAATTTTTGTTAATATGCATTCTTTTAAGGAAACTATAGATGATTCATGGTAATGCAATCAAAAGTATGGTCATTTGCATTTTTAGGGGTTAACTTTTCTTCATAAAAAGGACATGGTGAGAGTACTTCCTAACATTCAACAAAAAGAAGAAGTTTGTTCAATGTGTGATCTTGGTAAGAAAAATCAAGAAATTTTTTTGGTGAAAAAGTGATGGAAGGAAAAATATCCTCTAGGGCTTGTGTATTCTGACATTTGTAGTGTTATGCAAGAGGAATCCTTGGGTAAGAATATCTATTTTTTTTTAATCTTTATTGATGACTTCTCACACCAGACATGAGTTTATTTTCTTAAGAAGAAACTTGAAGAACTGTGATGCTTCAAGCATTTTATAGCTATGATAGAAAACAAAATTAGGTATTCCATTAAAATACTCAGAAAAAATAGAGGGGGAGAATTGATCTCCAAAGAATCTTTTGAGTTTTGTGACATACATGGCATTCAAAGACAACTTACATTAGCCTTTACCCCCTAGCAAAGTGGTGTTATAGAATAAAAGAACCATACCATTATAGAGATGGCACAAAGTATGTTAAAGTCTAAGAAGCTTCCAAATTCTTTTTGAGGAGTTGTAGTGGCAACCATAGTTTATATTTTAAATCAAAGCCCAACAAAAGTGCTATAGAATATCACTCCAAAGCAAGCCTTGAGTGGACACAAGCCCTCAATAGCTCACTTTCATGAATCTAGTTTCCCTATAATGTTCACATTCCTATTCAAAAGAGGAAAATTTTGGATGCAAAATCCCAACTTTGTATCTTTGTGGGGTATTTATATTCCACCAAACGATATAAATTTTATGAACCTAACACAAAGAAATGGATTATTATTCGAGATATGGTTTTTGATGAAGGGGGAATATGGAAATGGAAGAAATAAGTTCAATAATCTACACCATTCATCATGGGAAATGAAGATTTTCAAGTCCCTCATCTCCCCACAAGCTCAAGTGGAAGCTCAAGCCCAAGTCCACCAAGTTCGCCAAGTTCCTCTTCAACTGAAAGTTCAAACTCACAATCCAATCCAAGTTCCTCACAAATGGTATGACATGTATAGTGGATGATTGAGCATTTGGAAATGTAATGTATGAACATTGGACTTATCATTATTATTCATGTGGATGTTGTACTAGATGGATTCATGTATGTTAGTTAGTTTAGATGTAACCCAACGTTAAGGGATTCTTAAAGAATGAAATCAGTTATGTATGTTATGTTTACTTTTAGATGGAAATTTCTATTGCTTCCATTATTATGTATAAGTTATATGTGGTATTCACTTTCATGTTATAAAAAAAAAAAATGTTACCAAACTTACTGAAATTCTACGTTAATTCTTTGGATCCCTTAGTGGGGTATTACATGGAAACTATAGCAAAGAAAAAAGTTGTGGAGAAGATTTTGAGATCTTTTTCTCCAAAGTTTGATCCAGTGGTGATAGCCATTGAATAGAGTAAAGATACATCTACATTCAACATTGAAGAGTTGATAGGTTTTTTGCAATCACATGAAGAGCACATGCAATGTTCAGAAGAGAATCTAGTGCAAGCCTTCTAGTCTACAATCAAAATTGAAGAAAAACCTACATCCCCTTTTTAGTCAAAAAAAACTCAAGGGGAGTCTTCTACATCAAGAGGATATGGTAGAGTAAAAGGAAGAGGAAATAACTGAGGAAGAGGAAGTAGTTTTGAGCATCAAAGAAGCATCTAGTATAGATATTATGAAAGGTATGGACACTATGAATCTGAATGTAGAAAGAAAAAATCTGATTTGAATAAGTCACAAGCCAACTACAATGAAGAATCTCTTGAAGATGAAATGCACTCCACATTATTTACATGAAATTTGGAAAAAGAACTTCAAAAGGATGTATGGTTTCTTGATAGCAGGTGCTCAAGTCATATGACAGGTAAATCTGATCTCTTTGTCAAATTAGATGAATTTTTGTTAAAAGTCAAGTAAATTTTGGTGATAATAAAGAGGTTGATGTTATGTGATAAGGTACTATTGTAGTAAAAACTAAGCAAGAAGAAATTACTTATATTCATGACACCTTGCATGTGCCCAAGTTAAAACATAATATTTTGAGTATTGGGCAGCTTGTAACCAAAAACTATAAGCTTCTTTTTTAGGATTATTGCTGCAAAGTTTTTGATAAATCAGCTAACTACCATCTTGTATCAAAGACTTGTATGATAGAGAATAGATTGTTTCCTCTCCCTCCAATTTTTGTTAATATGCATTCTTTTAAGGAAACTATAGATGATTCATGGTAATGCAATCAAAATTATGGTCATTTGCATTTTTAGGGGTTAACTTTTCTTCATAAAAAGGACATGGTGAGAGTACTTCCTAACATTCAACAAAAAGAAGAAGTTTGTTCAATGTGTGATCTTGGTAAGAAAAATCAAGAAATTTTTTTGGTGAAAAAGTGATGGAAGGAAAAATATCCTCTAGGGCTTGTGTATTCTGACATTTGTAGTGTTATGCAAGAGGAATCCTTGGGTAAGAATATCTATTTTTTTTTAATCTTTATTGATGACTTCTCACACCAGACATGAGTTTATTTTCTTAAGAAGAAACTTGAAGAACTGTGATGCTTCAAGCATTTTATAGCTATGATAGAAAACAAAATTAGGTATTCCATTAAAATACTCAGAAAAAATAGAGGGGGAGAATTGATCTCCAAAGAATCTTTTGAGTTTTGTGACATACATGGCATTCAAAGACAACTTACATTAGCCTTTACCCCCTAGCAAAGTGGTGTTATAGAATAAAAGAACCATACCATTATAGAGATGGCACAAAGTATGTTAAAGTCTAAGAAGCTTCCAAATTCTTTTTGAGGAGTTGTAGTGGCAACCATAGTTTATATTTTAAATCAAAGCCCAACAAAAGTGCTATAGAATATCACTCCAAAGCAAGCCTTGAGTGGACACAAGCCCTCAATAGCTCACTTTCATGAATCTAGTTTCCCTATAATGTTCACATTCCTATTCAAAAGAGGAAAATTTTGGATGCAAAATCCCAACTTTGTATCTTTGTGGGGTATTTATATTCCACCAAACGATATAAATTTTATGAACCTAACACAAAGAAATGGATTATTATTCGAGATATGGTTTTTGATGAAGGGGGAATATGGAAATGGAAGAAATAAGTTCAATAATCTACACCATTCATCATGGGAAATGAAGATTTTCAAGTCCCTCATCTCCCCACAAGCTCAAGTGGAAGCTCAAGCCCAAGTCCACCAAGTTCGCCAAGTTCCTCTTCAACTGAAAGTTCAAACTCACAATCCAATCCAAGTTCCTCACAAATGGTATGAAGTTTAAGTGAAATATATCAAAGGAGTTCTACTATGGATCTATTTTCTAACATTGCATTGTTAAGTTCCATTCAAGTTGAACCTTCTATGTATGAAAAAAATGTGACAGAACCAATGTGGAGTGATGATATGAATGAAGAGATGAATGCTATTGAGAAAAATGATACCTGGGAATTAGTTCCACTTACAAATAAAAAGTAGGTGATCAGTTTCAAATGAATTTACAAGGTAAAATATCATGCTTATGGTTCTGTGAAAAGACACAAAGCTAGACTAGTTGCCAAGGGATTCACACAAACAACTGGAGTAGATTATTTAGAGAAATTTTCTCTAGTTGCCTAGTTTGATAGAGGTAAAATTATATTTTCTATTGTTTCTCAAAACAAGTGGCCAATCTATTAGATGGATGTAAAATTATCTTTCCTAAATGGTTATATTGATGAAGAGGTTTATGTGGATCAACCTATTGGCTATGAAATTTAAGGAAAATAACACTTGATTTACAAGTTGAAGAAAACACTTTTTTAATTGAAGCAAGCACCATGTGCTTGGTATGTAGGAAGTGATAGTTATTTCTTGAAGAAAGGATACGTTTGAAGTCTTTGAGAGCCAACCCTCTATATCCAACTTGTTGGTAATGATATTTTAATTGTTTGCCTTTATGTTGCTGATCTCATTTTTACAGGTAATAGCCCATCTATCATGGAAAAATTCAAAGATGAAATGAAACAAGCATTTCCAGGATGTCAATTTTTGGACTTATGTAGTATTTTCTTGGGGTAGAGGTGCAACAACAACCTAGTAGTATATCCATTTCTCAAACCAAGTAAGTTTTTGTTTTATTGAAGTAGCATAGAATAATGTCATGCATGATAGTTTCTACCCTTATGCCCTTGGTGAAAAGTCAGCCAAGGATGATCCATGTCTACATGTTGATCCTACATTATACAAAAGTTTGGTTGGGAGCCTCATGTGCCTTACTACAATGAGACTTAATATTATATAAGTCGTGAGTCTCATCTCTCGATTCATGCAAGATCCACATGAGTCTCATTAACGAGCTACACAAATAATCTTAAGATATGTGAGTGGTAGACACAATTTTGGTATTTGTCACTAGTAAACTTAGCCCTAAATTTCAATGAGAAAAGGTCAAAATTTCAACCATGATTGGTCAAATAGATGACTAAAACTATTGTCGATCTTTTTTAATCAATTTTTTGTCACAATTATTATTCATCAAAATTTTGACTTTAAAAAGGTTGACTTACTGACGAGAGGTTCGTTGATTTTCTTAGTCCAGGTTCAACTCTTCTTTCCTCATTTGCGTTCATTGTTGGTCAAAATTTTGACCAACAGTCCTTGACTTTTCGACAGTGAAACCAAACCTTTGATGGTAAAAATGATCGTCATCAAAATTTGTAAACTTTGTTGTCAAAATTTTGACCAAGACCCCTTCAATCTTCTATGGTGGTGCCAAACCATGAGAATAGAATCAACCAATCATTGTCAAAATGTGTGACCTTTTTGGTCAAAATTTCAAACCAAACCCCTTAATTTTCTATGGTGGTACCAGACATTTGATAGCAAAGTGAAGACTTGTTCATCTAAATTGAGACCAATGCTTGGTAGAAATTTAGACGGGCTGTGCCAATCATTGCAAAAGCTTTTCTCTCATAGGAGCCTTCTAAACTAAAAAAGCTTTGCTCTCACATGATTTATTTCATACAAAACAATGGGAAGGAGAAAGACATGTGCACTATATCCTAAGATTACACCAAGAAATTATGATTTACAATCAAATTTTGTGCAGTTTAAAAGGCTCCTCTAAGAACAAAGCTTTTACAATAATTGATAATGTTTTGAATAATTTTTGTTCTTCTTTTTTTATGGATATTCTTTATTTTCAGTTGTCAGTCAAAGAAGTATCAATATAGATTCTTATTCTATAGTAGATAGTAAAACAAACTAATGAATTATATAAAATCTACATTAAAGAAACATTAGCAAATGAAAAGGAGTGCTCTGAGTCATTAGTTCTCATTGCTACAAAGACAACATCTCTAGTAATGAGTGCAGAAATTTTAGTACAAGAGACCACCCTAGGGCAATGCTACTCCAGTAGAGCCTTGGCCCCATCTACTAGACCAAATCCTCTCAAAGACTAATTTGTAATTGCGATAAATGAAGTTGAGTTTAGATGTGTCAAGCACATTTCAAATCTTTTTCTTGGGAAGATAATTGGTCACTATTGTTAGAGATCAATTATCTTCACAAGAAAAACATTTGAAATGAGCTTCCACACGTCTAAAATAAACTTCTTGTATGTTTATGGTTCATATGCAATTTTTTGGACTAGTTTGGTGAGAGTTTCCTTGAGTAAACAAAAACATACTCAAGGAAACTCTCACCAAACTAGTCCAAACATTTGCATATGAAGCATAAACATACAAGAAGTTGATTTTAGACACATGCAAGCTCATTCCAAATCTTTTTCTTGGGAAGATAATTGATCACTAAGATAGAAAGTCTTGTCTTAGTTATCAATTATCTTCCCAATAAAAATATTTGAAATGAGCAACCATCATCTAAACTCAACCTCCCTTACGCAAATGTAAAACCTCTACTGCTTTTTCCTGAAACTTTGTCTCTTGAGATACCATTGCTTGTGAAGACTATAGGAAATAATAAAATTAGGAAAGAATTATTTATCAAGAATGAAAGCCAATAACACTAACTAATCTCTATTTTTGAAATAGATAAATGTGACAAAAAAACTTACAGTCCCAATCACATCAACAGAAGAGCACATAAGTTGCATCCTCTTCATCATACTTGTAGGGTCCTCCATATATGTTGATACTTGTTGACTAATAAACACTACATAGCCAAGAAAATATTATCAAGAAAAATGAAGGAAGTTAAACATATTAATAGTAGACAAATTTTATGAATCTAGAACATAAACAACATATAATTATACTTATTTCTTAGCAATACTTCTAATGTCATCTAGTTTTACTTGGCTGATCAATCAAGAAAAATTTAGTAGGTAATCATAATAAATTTAGATTGAAAAAAAAGGAAATAAATATTAAATGAATAAATGTTATCCCTCATTTAACTTGTCATCATCCTATTCAACTTTTACTGGTAATGTTTTCCTTAGGCAAGAAGCCATGGGCTTTCCAATTGTCATATGGCATTGCCATAAATTTTATATATAACTATAACCCCTTATTTGGCTACTTGTTGATCAATTCATTGGCAAGAGCATGTAGGACATGATACTAAAATGCAATCAATCACTGATCCTATTAGCTCTTTCGTACCACCTAGTTTGGAACATAGTAACTTTTTGGATAGAATTAAAGAAAAACAATGCCATGCATATAGATAAAAAAGACTAATTCAATTGCCTCCCCATGTATATTTTTGTCTACATACAAGAACAAAAATATATCAGTGGCCTCACCAAATCTCCACTATAAATCTAAAGGCAAAGATAAGACCTTTTTTCTAAGATAGAATTAACTGAAACAAATAAGAACACTACAAATTTAGAGCTTATATTAATAGAGAACACTATATTTTCTTTGTTCCATACGTAAGCAAAGAGGCTGGGTATATAGAGGCTCACAGAGTATTTGGAGCGAGTAATATGATAAAAATGCTGGAAAGAATTCCAATGGAGATGAGAGAGATGCAATAAACAACATGGTCTATGAAGTGAATGCGAGGCATAGAGATCCAATCTATGCCTCTACTGAAATTGTGTAGAACATCCACCAATAGATTACCAAGTTGTAGGTAGAAAAGGCCAGTCTACAAGTACAAAGATCTAATTATCATTGAGTAGTTGGAAAATAGATTGGGCATTTTTATCAATAATTATCTAATATGGTTACAAGGTTGGTTTGAAATGACTAGCCATTTGGGGAAGAGATTTTGAATGTTTAACAACTTTTTAAAAAGTTGATCAAAAGTTGTCAAGTAACTTTTTGACCAACTTTGCATTTTTGTGCATTATAATGCCCCTAGTGACCAAACTTGGTCCAAGGCTTTATTTTGTGATCCCTAATGGATCTAAACATGGAAAAAATGAAAAATAACCATGATAACACCTATTCCTAAGATATGGGATCATTTATGACCAATAGCTAGCCAAGGGCTTATAAATTGCCAATTCTGAAACTATGGTCTTACAATGTGATCCAAAGACAAAACTAATGTTCCTAAGAATGGTTAGAGGTCCTAATGACCTTAGTGAACTCCTTGATTACATGACGGTGGAGTGGGTGCTCCTGCACCAAGGAGTTTTTGTTGTCATGATATCATAGCAGAATATCTACTTCAGATTGGCATTGATTTAGAGAATAGCTCATCTAAATCCTTCTTCAAAATTTTCATGTCTACTCACACAAGGTTCACATGGATAAAGTAAGCTCTAGAAGTTCATGAACCTTGATCTTACTTATCTCCATACTCTCAATAGAATATGGAAGAGAAATTGATAGCAAAGATGTAGCAACAAAGGGATGATTTGGAGAAACATTATGAATGGATATAGGCTATAAGCATGAATCTAGATTAGAATGTCACATAATATCATATAAAGAAGAAAAACATCATAAAATTTTAATCATAGCATCATGATCATACCATCGTATCATCATATGCTTCAAGTTTAACATAAAAATAATAAAATGTCAAATGATAAATCATAACATCAAGTTCAAGTAAAGGAAATAGAGCCTATATAATCATATTTGTTTGTCATACCCTTTTTTCAAGGAACTAAAATATTATTCAAATTAAACAAGTATAAATTGTAAGAGACTAAGAAAGAAGGCAAAGGTGTTACCTCACCAGAATGATAGTAATAATGATACAAGGAACCATGAAGACTAAATCCAAGGAGACCAGATCTGAACATCTGGGTTCATTCAAATTCAAAAATTAATTTTCCTTCATAGCACTATCAAGTCAACAACATGAGCATTATTTTGTGTTTATAGTATCATCATTTTTTTTAAATGTAGAATGAAATGGTTGGAAGTATGCATTTGTACCACATTCAAATGATTTTGAGATACAGACCTATGCAATCCAATCTCCCAAGGAATAGACAACACCACTTATCACCATCTTTGCCAAAACAAGACTTTTCATAAGGCAATGTTAGAATAGTTACTAAAATGGTCATAAATTGCATTCTTATAGTAAAAGAATACTTTGACTTAAGAAAAAAATTACGCAATATTAAAACATGACATTGTGCATTAAAAACTAAAAGGGTACTTGTAACAAAGAACTTCATTTGGACTTGCTAATTGGTTGTCACTATTAACTATAAGCTTATGTTTAAAGTTTGAGCTTCACTTGGTTTCAAGAATAGTTAATATTCTCTACTAAACAAGGCCAACCACGTGAATGTGGAAGCTCATTTGGCCCCTTCCCCCTCTAACATCACTCTAAATTCCCCATTAACATTTAATAACATTCATTCATTCAGATGCATTTTTGAAATATAACATTCAATCATTATAATCACATGACAACATTCATTAACACATAAAACTCATTAACACACAACATTGATGAATATTTCATTAACACAAAATTCATTAACATCCAACATTCATGAATAATTCATTAACACATAAAATTCATTAACACACAACAATCATTTCTTTTTGGGTTTCTTGCTTCTTTTTTTCTCATGAAATTTCTAAGAGGAATATCAATTCCCTCATCATCCCCCTCCTCTACTGGTTCTAACTGCAATTCATGTCTCCTCCTCATTTGTTCAGGAACATGAGGCCACTGCACCAAAGTGAGGTTCGCTACAATAACAAGTACTTCATGAGTTAATTTCACACCATTTTATATTAGTGAATTACGAGTTTTTATTTAAATAAAAGAAATATAAATCAAAAATTAATTTAAAAGAACAAGACATAGATTTTCTTTACCTAAATGTGCAACATGATCTACCTGCTAATCAGTCTAAACATCCTCTGGCACTTGTTCAACATGACATGATTCTATATCCTCTAAAATATACACAAAAAAGTTACACCAAGTTCAATTAAAGATGTTAAATTGTATTAATAATTACATAATTAGTTTTAGATATAAAATGAGCACCTCCATGGATAGTATGATGCACATTAGGGGCTTCATGATGTGATGTATGATCTGTGTCACGATTAACAAGCTGCATTACAATGTCATGCACATTATTATCAAATAGATTGTTTCTCAAGTATTCAATTTATAATATATTTTTTGGCATATTTACCTGTGCACATGATGTAGAAGACTGTTTAGTTGGGCTAGTGGAAGCTTTCCATAGGCATTTAGCCACGGCTGCATAGCCTTGCTTGAAGGAAATTGTTTTGTGTTCTTCTATGGCCTCTAGATCAAAATCAGAGCCTTGCATTTTTTTATTAATTAACAAAATTATTTGCATTTTATAAATAATTTTTCTCTATAATTCATTTACTACTACTTACAACTCATGCTTTGATTTTAGAATATCCCCCAAAGCCAAGTCTATGCTGCCCAATCTTTTCTAGCCTGGCCTTTGTTGCCTTTGATGTGTCCTGCAACCTATGAAAAGTTTGAAATATGCTAGATGATATAGATATAAAGATCAGTAGTGATTAGTGAATTATTAAATTAATGTACTAGTATTTTATACTATTGCATACCTTCTCACATTTTCTGGTGTAATTCCTCTTTGAGCATCCCCTTTCTCCTTTGCATCCAAAATGAACTCATTCCATTTCCTCACTGCAACAAAGGGAGGACACTTGTACTTCGGGTTCTAGATGAGACTCTTTCTATATGAGTCCCTCACAATCTTAAGATGTTTGCAAGATTTTTCTAAAATGTTCTTCTCATCAAAAATATTAATACCAAACTCATGTTCTAAATCTTTGATGAGCTACTCTTTTATTTATTTTTCTTGCAAGTTCCACCTTTTAAGAAAAAACACAAAATTGTTAGATATAGCTAGTAAAAGAAAAGACCCAAATGAAAGGAAAAATGTTGCACCAATTAATGATATGAAAAATAAAATAGTGGGATAAAATTAGTTCACTAAT
This sequence comes from Cupressus sempervirens, assembly GCA_028749045.1. Classification (NCBI taxonomy): domain Eukaryota; kingdom Viridiplantae; phylum Streptophyta; class Pinopsida; order Cupressales; family Cupressaceae; genus Cupressus; species Cupressus sempervirens. The sequence continues at coordinate 912,555,832 of CM053785.1, forward strand.
GATGTTCCACCTTGTATGTATGGTGGGCTCGAATATTTGCGGTGTGAGGTCATAAAGCTTCTTATAAAATGTATTATTTCCTTTAAAAAATGCCGTAGGATAATCAATCCAAAGCTTCTTATGAATAGATAAATACATATTACAATATTAAAAATGATTATTTAAAGTACCTAGAATCTTCAGACATTTTAAAGGCATTGATTCATGATTGTCAATCAACAACAATGTCTGCATAGCTCCCATGCTAGAAACATAGGTAGCTCTAGGAAATGATGGTGAATTATCACCAATACATGCACTATGATCTAAATCTGATGTAGCAGACAGTGCATCTCCTACCACAAAAAGAATAATCCACTATGTGATGCACCCAAGATTAAAGTACAAATTATCAACTCATAATTAACACAAAACAAAATATAGTAAAATAAGAATTTACCAACTGGACGTCCCCTTGTTACTAACATTGCACTCAGCAATCTCGTATGGATGTCCATTAACCTCCTAGGAGTCTCTTGCACTTGATGACCTAAATAATACATTGTTAGCAAAGAAATTTTGAAATTATAGAAGTAAGAGTTAACAAGTTTTTCAATGTTCGAAATAAAAAATTCCTTGTAACTTGTCAAATAAAAGATTATTTTACCAATGGCATTCAGAGCTCTACTAGTACTAGCCTCACTACATTGTCCTTGACCAGCTTCTGGATCAATTGCCAAAATATCTTGTAATAAGAACACATATTACATATTTTACTTCACAACATAAAAGATTATAAAATATAAATCTTTATTGAACTTTTTTTATAACTAAAGATTCATTACTGCTTACTTCATAACGATGAGCTTGCATTCTCAAATTAGATAGCCTCTTCGTCATATCATTAGATGGAATATTTGCTTCATCTAGAATTCTCATTATTTCTAAATTAATTTTTTTGATTTTTTTCTTCAACATAATTGTTACATTAGGTGTCTCTACAATATCATCATCAGAAGGGGTAGCAATTGGCCTTATTGCAGGTGCTTTCCTCCTATCCTAAACATCAAATTGTGAGAGGAATATTAGTAAAACTAATATAAGAAATCAAAAGTTGTAAATAAAATAACATAATAATATAACATTTTTCAACTATCTAATTTGTACAATTTCAATAAGCTTTACCCTTTTTGAAGAATGGGTGGGAGTAGCATCCTCGTGGCCTCTATCATGTGTGGGATCCATATCGTCCTGTCACAAAGATTAAACATAAAAGCTTCAGCTAATTGAAAGCAACAGACAGTGAAAAAAACATATTAATAAAATGGTATATAGTACTTACAACCCTAATTATAGTAACTTTTTTTGTATCTATGAAATTTAAATGGTAATCTATTAGCATTTCTCCCCTTGCACTTATTGATTTTATTGCACAAAAACAAAATTTATTCCCCTCACACACCTCAAATATGCAATTAGGTTGCTTACTAGTTGAGGAAGGTCGTGTACTATTTATAAAACTTGCAATATTACCTATCTCTTTTTGTCTCCCATCAATGTAAATAGAAAATATTTTACTTTGATCATTTTCTTTCCATTGTATATAATTAGTTGATAGTGCATACCTATGCATACTTTTTTTTTATCGAACAATCTGCATCCAATCATTGTAATTTTAACATGGACCAGCATACTTGAACAATTTGACAACTTTGTTGTAACATACCTTTATCTCATCCATGGAAAATAGGCCCAAACCATGTAATGAGGATGGAGCAATGTGATATATCTTCTCATTAACACAAAAATTAGTGTTAATTGGAGGTAGCTCATTGGATACCCATTCTTTCTCAATGTGTGTGTACCGAAAGGGCACCTTGATGTCACCTTTGGTCTCATCATCATAAGAACATTACCCCCCATTAGCAAGGAAAAATTGCATGCATTTATCAAATTTTTTTCTAATCTTTTGACCTCTAGTTGATCTCCCTATTTTAGCCATAATACATGTAGAGCTTTCATCTACCATTTCCTCATTTCCCTCATTCAATGTAGATAGATCTGACAAGTACCTATTTGGTGGGTCCTACAATCCATCAAAAGAAATTTTGGTAATATTTAAACAATATATATAGAATAATCAAGTCATGACTCATACGTCCAGTTCATCTTTGTCTATACATGAGAGATATAAAATGTAGTAAGTTGAAAGTGATTATACAATTATATTTCTATACGGACCTTCTTTGTCTATATATACATTATATGATTATATAATATGTCTATTTATAACATACGTGCTCAATGATAAACAAGAAGAATATTAGAAAATTATGTCTTTTTATGGACTTATACTTGCTGATCCATGTCACTGTGCACGATCCACACCAAAGGGGTAAAATTTCCTACATATGTTAATCATTTATCTTAAGTTAGCTAAAAATTACATGATATGTGTATGCTACAAATAACTTAGAAGATAACATGAACAATATTCAACATAGTAAACATGAACAAATTTACTTATATATGGAATGCAAGATCATCAACAGAAGGGGTGACGATGTCTGTAGTCGATTGCCTATTTGCAAAAAGGGTGATAATCATACACAATATAAATATTGGTAATTATAAATAATATATGTTGTAATCATTAGAATTGAAAACAATAAATATGTAATCAAATTTCCTACATATGCTAATCATTTATCTTAAGTTAGCTAAAAATTACATGATACACGTATGCTACAAATAACTTAGAAGAAAACATGAACAATATGCAACATCGTAAACATAAACAAATTTATCTTATATATGGAATGCAAGATCATCAATAGAAGGGGTAACAATTTCTGTAGTCAATTTCCTATTTGCAAAAAGGGTGATAATCAAACACAATATAAAGATTCATGGTAATTATAAATAACATATGTTGTAATCATTAGAATTGAACAAAATAAATATGTAATCAAATTTCCTACATATGTTAATAATTTATCTTATGTTAGCTAAAAATTACATGATACAAACATGCTACAAATAACTTAGAAGACAACATGGACAACATGCAACATCATAAACATGAACAAATTTATCTTATATATGGAATGCAAGATCATCAATAGAAGGGGTGAGGATGTTTGTAGTCAATTGCCTGTTTGCAAAAAAGATGATAATCAGACACAATATAAACATTCATTGTAATTATAAATAACATATGTTGTAATCATTAGAATTGAACACAATAAATATTTAATCATTACAATTGAAAGCAATAAATCATGTCAACCATTTCATTGATCATTTCAATTATGTCATTGATTATCTTCATCATCATCATCATCATCATCATTATCATCACCATCATCACCATCACCATCGCCATCATCATCACCATCGCCATCACCATCACCATCACCATCACCATCACCATCACCATCACCATCACCATCACCATCACGATCATCATCATCATCACCACCATCATCATCACCATCATCTTGATCTTCATCATCTTCAATATCTTCTTCTTCCATAACATTATACTTTATTGGTCTTCCTCTTGGATCATGTCTAACAACAAATGACCAACCCTGTTTATGTGGAACCTCTGAATAAAACACTTGCTTACATTGGCTTGAAAGAACATAGGGCTCATCTCCAACTAGCTCAAACAACCTTATATTAATCATTGTAAATCTATTATCATGTTGAATAATCATTCTATCTAGATCATTTTGATTTAGTCGTAACCTATACCATTTGACGATGAATAGAACTACTTTGAAGGAGTTAAAGTAGCACTCAATTATATCATCCAAGATGCCATAGTATTGATTTTGAGATTGTTGAGGATGTATGTCATTGCTAGATGATATATTGGTGACCTCAAAAGTTGCAGTTATCCTAGAATCACAAGTTTTCTTTGTGTTATCCAACTTTTTATGCAAAATTTGTGGCCATGATAGTACATAGCTTTGTGGTGCTTGACCTGTAATTTTTGAAGCATGCATAAATTATTTGCATCATGAGTTGATATGAAATATATGTCAAGTTATGATCATTAATAAATTTGTGCATACCACTTCACCTCTTAAATCCTTTACTAGATCAACTACCATCAGTGTAACATTTGAATCTCCATTACGACGAGCTTCTATAACCAATGAAGCAACACCTTCCCATGTTAATGAGCAACCATTTTGTTAACACCATTCAATCCATACCATCATCCAATCAAGATTCTTGGTAATATACAAATGTATTGCATCTCACTCTCAACCACCTATATCAAAAAAGTACACTAATTATAAATAACTTATATTGAAAATTTATAAGAATTAATTAACTAAAATAACATCTTAGATTTACCTCTCACTTTCCTCGATCTACCTTTTCCCATCAAGTACTCCCCTTTGAATTTGTTAATTGAGTTGGGATTCTGAATATGATTTACATAGATCTTTGCTACAAACTTAGGAAGATATTCACTAATGTACACCATGGTTTGGTATACCATATATCCATCCACCATAGAACACTCAAGATGTGTTGTTTGTCGAACCAAGCCTTTCAAAAATTTCAAGTGCCTCTCAAGCATCCACATTGACCTAGTTGGTATAAGTCCACACAATTCAATCTCCTCAACTTGATGTATGAGGTAGTGTTCTTGTGCATTGAAAAAACTTGGAGTTAGACACTTTTGCATTTCACACATAAGAAGAGGAATTTTTCTCTTCGAATATTTTATATCCTCTTTATTTATTTATTTAGATGACAACCACCTCATATATTTTCCAAGATCATATATAACCTATTTGACATTATTGGTGAAGTGGTGTAGGAGAGATAGAGGTAGAATGTATAGCAATATTTATAAAATGATATTGTCAATATTTTATAAAAGAATGTAATTAAAACTACATGCAGTATACAAATATATAGTGAATACAAAATAACATGAATTACCTTAATAAATGTATGCCAATTGTGTGTTTTCAACCCTAGCCCAAATTCACTTTTCTTTGATATGAGATTGTTTATGTTCACAACAAATCCTATGGGAAATCATATTTTTTTAATGACTTATTTTATAGCATTGCTCTGCTGCTCTAACAATATCCAACTAAGGGCACTTGTATCAATCTAGTCTCCATTGTTATTTGATCAAATGCCATTTTTCATTGCATGGTTGGATTTTTCAATGTCACTATAAATTTTAACAATTTGGTCTTTGTCACGCCTTCCATCCAAGATTTTTCATAATCTTTTTGTTACATTCTTTCCAATATGCATAGGATCAAACAAATACAAATTTGGAAGTTTCTCATAGTACGACAACCTAGTAAATTGCATAGGACAAATTTTTAGTCCTTTTGGAAGTTGGTCATTAATGCCTTGCCGACCTTCACAAGCATCAATTACATCATTAGTAAATAAAACACAATATCAAAATATAAATTTGAAACAAAAACCATCAGATGGAATGACATTACCTTGACAGTTTATTTTATTGTATGTCAACTTCCATTGGTGAGGTATCATTCTCTGTGGCTTTGACGTAGTCTTTTCTTTCCCATTGAAAGGATGTTTTTCGGTAATTCAATACTTATGATTTCTATGGAAAAGGTGTCTATTCTCATCGAACACCTACTTTCTTAAAATTTTTGAATGACAAGATTTTGTCTTTGGACAACAAAATGGACATGCAAATTTTTCCTTTGTATGAAGACCTACAAGATCATGTATAATTGGATTAAATGTGTTAACTTTGTGTTGTCACTATAGCATACCAAAAAAGAGGTGTTAAGAAGATAACATACTACAAAAATGTGTTAGCCCAAGGGCATCATCTATTGTCCACACAAGCATTGCATGAAATTAAAATTGTCTTTGTCCTATTAGTCTAGAGATGTCATACACAATAACCCCATTCCATAACACCATCAACTTGCTGATAAGGGGTTCAATATCTACATTGATATCTTTAACTTGGTACTTACCTAGTTGAATGAAAAAAAACATTATATAATTATTATGACCATTTTGATGGATTAGTGATAATAAATTAATTTAGATGACCATTAAATCAAAAAATACCTGGAACAATCAGTGTCAACATTATGTGCTCTCTCTTTATGGACAACCAAGGAGGTATGTTATTGTTGATAACAAAAATAGGCCATACTGAGTAAGTAGATCTCATCTCTCCAAAAGGATTGACACTGTCTGCTGCCAATGAAAGCTTGAGATTATGAGGTTCTTCTTTAAAGTGTGGCCATTTTTCCTCTATTTTATTAAATGATGAACCATCTACAAGAATTCACATAATGTCATCTTGAATTATATTGCATGCATGGTAATCCATAAACTGTGCCAAGATATTGCACCTGAATAATCATTGCAGACATGTAATAATGGGAATATGTCGAAGAACCTTTTTTTGTTAATAGATCTAATTGATATCTACTAATATGACAAATAGGGCATTTTGTTATAAATTCATGTTGTTTATGACATATAATATGATCATTCAAACATGCATGTATTGTTTGATACTACATTCCAATATCTTTTATGATGGCAGATAATTCTCGGTACGAGTGAGGTAGGATGTTTGATGGTGGTAACAAACACTCACCTATCAACCTATGACAAAAAATATAATTTGTTAACTGAAAGAATATTAATTTCTACATGAACCCAATGCTAATTGTAAGGGAACTACGGGTAAAATAATGAAAGAAGATGACATACCTTAACATATGTATCGTTGCTACAATGGATAAACCATTCATAACCTTCAAGTTCACCAACAACAATACAACAACAAGAAGAGTTTTTTGGAGCCTTCATATAGGGGCTCATGTGCCTTCTCAAGTATAGGTACATCAAACTCTGTGTCAACATCATCATCATCATCATCTTGATCATCATGATCTTCATCATCGTGGTCTTCTTCCATTGTATCATTACCTTATACTTCAATATTCACACCTCCATGTTCCCTCATTTGGAAATCCACATTCTTTGAATTATCATGGTCCATAACATGAAACTTAGGGACATTGACCTATTTGAAAATGATGACCTTATATTAACCATGGCCATGATGTCATCATCAAATCATGTCTTATGTATTTTATAAATTATTAAAATACATACCAATGAATGATATTCATTTCCCCCTTCAATGTGACCATGTTGCCTATAATGTTCCTCAACTATTTTGATTAGATATCTTTGAGTCTTTAAGCCCTTAAAAATTTTGAAAGGACAATAACATTTTCCATCACCTTTTCTTTTTATCTTAGACCACAGTCTAGTAATTGTCTCCCTATTTTTTTGTCCATTGATATTGTTAGACATGGTCTTTCTTGAATGGAATGACTCATTGGTGGAAGAAGGTTGATTTGTTTGCAACTGACAGATGGAGTAGTAAGAGGAAGACACATATAGAAATGAATACTAAATAAAGACAAATAGAAAGAGGTATATATAGAGAGATAGATTGATAAAGAGATAAAGAAATATAAAAAAATGAAAAGAATCAAATGCTTAGTTTACCTTCCATAACTCTACCTCTACATATTGCACTTTCTACATACAAGCACTTCCTCAAAAAATGGATAGCAGTAGCCAAGAAGGGAATAGGATAGTCCACGTTGCTCAAGAGGAGGATGCACAAAGTGACCAAGGGGAAAGAGGAAATGCTGATCTAGAGAGAGAAGAGTCTCTAATGTTCAATAGAACCCTATTGAAGACTACCACAGAGCAAGAACCTCTCCAAAGAAAGACATTATACAAAAATCTCTGCAAGGTAAGAGGTAAGGTCTACAAAGTTATTATAGATTCTAGTTCAACTGATAATATAGCCTCAATAGAAATGGTAGAGAAGCTTGGATTGAAGAAGTTGCCTCATCCTAACCCTTATAAGGTTTCATGGCTAAATAAGGAGTAGTAGGTCATAATAAATGAACAAGTTCATGTTTAATTTCAAATAGGGGAATACAAAGACAAGATTGTCTATGATGTTGCAAAAATACAAAAATGGATGCTTGTCACATATTGTTAGGCAGGTCCTAGCAATTTTATGTCAATTCTAAGCATCATGGAAGGAGCAATGTTTACATGATCTCTAAAAATGGGAAGGAATACACCATGAGACCACCGCCAGAAGATATGAAGGAGAACCAACATGCATCTAGTGTGATGATGGTTGGACAAGACTTTTTGAAGACCCTCAAGGTGAAAAACACCCCTTGCTTTGCCATGGTAGTAAAGCCAAAACTTGGAAAAAAAGGAAAGGAAGGTAGACCCAATGAAAGGATTGTGGGACCCAAGGAAATAAGATATCTATTGGACAAGTATAAAGAAGTAATTTTAGATTGTACCAAGGGAAAATACACCAAACTGTAAGAATTTGACTTAGGCCAGAATTCACCCAAGAACTAAAGAACTCAACACAAGCACACAATAGAACAAAATAGACAGAGTATGATCATAATGACTATATTCACTCAATAATTGGTTGAGAGTACACTAGGAGTGCCTGAATATAAAGGCCTCAGGAGAGCTTCTAAAATGCATAGAAGTTAACATCATGATATGTCATACAACTAGGCACATGTCCACCAAATATGGGTTATCCTCCATTGAGCACAAGATTAAGTACGATGATGTGAAGATAGGCCTACAATGGTGTAGCACGCAAATCAGTGTTGTACACAACATGTGCTAAATGAGGAGTATGGATAACTGTGTTGTCAACATGACAACTTAGTGAATGGCATGAACTCCTATGTTGTAGACACCATGTGCATAATTAGAGTTGCGTAATGCAATGAGAGTACACAAACTCCTAAGTGTCTCACCTAAAATAATAATAAAATAATGCAAAATAATTAAATAATGCATTAACCTAAGTAAACTTAAGTAAGTGTAATAAGTGAAATACTTATTAACACCAACACCCGCCCTTAAGTGCAACTTAGGGGAATACCCTTAAGCTTATGAAATCTAGGATGAAATGCAATATGGGTCCCGGCTACTAGGCCATGTTAGGTACCCATGTACATAATGATATGAAATCTCTCGTAATGCGGGGAAAGAGGGAAAACCTCATGGGAAAAAGCCTCTCCCAAAAAGAGAGATAAATAGGGATGCATGGATGGATGGAGTAATCAAGACCCCCCCCCCCCCACCCCCCCATTACAACATACATCTAGTATATACATAAGAGAATGATGAGAAGAGGAAGAGAGATAGGATGGGCTCCCCCCCCCCCCCCCACCAAAGAAGAATGACAAATAGTGATTGCTCCAATGAAGAAGCTGATCTAAGACTATAGAATGGTGTTCCTCCCATTAGGAAGAAACAATGCCAAGGGTACAAATGAGATGCTTACACTATGTATGGAAAGAATCCCATGGACAAGTGATCTCTCTGAAACCTACTCATCTGGTTGAAGAACCTATCCCAAAGAATTGTCTGTTACTACAACTAATGAAGAACCCCACTGCAACTACTAATCATAAGTATCCACAATCACTTCAACCTATGAGGATTGATCATGTAGAGAATGAACAAGAGAGTCTAATGGATCCCTCATGAAAATTGAAGAAGGTATTTCTACACCAAGAAGAAGAGGCAGATCATGAATACTGTCTCCCAAATCTATCACTGAACCTGTATCTGAAAGATTAGATGTACCCTATTGTTTTGGACCTATCACTATGGTGATGTATGCATGTAGAATGAACAGAAGAAGTGACCTCTCACTATAACTGTCGATAGAACCCCATGTATCTGAATCTATTGAAACACTATCTCTAAAATCACTATCAGTATCCACACAATATGATGTGCGAAGAGGAGTAGAGGATAAGCTTGGAGAACTTTCCTCAAAATGTAAATCCTTCTCCACAAATATCTGATGTGTCTCAGGATCTAGAAGTCTGTATGCTTTGACACCATCTTCATAACCAATGAAAGTACAAGGCCGAGATGACTATGCCTTGCATCCCTTGGAAGATCTATTTGCCCATGCAGGACAATCGAAGACTTTGAAGTGTGTCACAATAGGTTTTCTGCCACACCATGCCTCAAAAGTAGTTTTTCCATCTAAGGCTAGATGAGGAGAATGATAAAGAATGTGAGTGGCACTAGAGATTGCTTCAAATTCTAATTATGGATCCAGAGACTTGGCATAAATCATGCAACTTGCCATAGACTTAAGAGTGTGAATCCTCAAAGTTGCAACATTTTTCTTATGCAGAGTGAATGCTGAAGGAGTCTGAAGATCAATGCCCTCAAGTCTGCAAAAATCCTTAAGTCTTTTGTTCACGTCCATGTTTCTATTGTCCATGCAGAGTACCTTGATGGCTTTCCTAGATTTCCATTCTACATGAGCCTTGAAGTTTATAAACTTATCCAACACTTCACCCTTACTATGCAGAAAGTAGACCCAAGTGAACCTTGAAAAGTCATCAAAAAAGGTAAGTATGTAGTGACCCTGGCTAAAAGCAAAAGGACCTGCTAATACCATGTGAACCATCTGAAGAATACTCATTGCTCTAGAAGACTTCCCTCTTTGTAACTTCCCCTCTAGATGCATATCTACTGAATCTGTTTGAACACTCACCCTTAGAAAAGTTGATTTGAGGTAGACCTTTCACCATTTGGTATGTGCAAAGTTGTTGAAGATAGTGGAAGTCAAGATGACCATACCACTCATGCCATAATTGCATGTTTGAATTTGATTGAGATAACAAGGCCTTTGAAGGAGACTTGGACACAAAACTAGAGAAAGAGTTCAACCTCTTGTGATCATTCACTTTCCCCACTGCAATCGAGGAATCATCATGAAGACTATGCACCTTTACTGAGTCTAAAAGGAACTCAATGCTATGTCCATCTCCAAGGTGAGTGATTTGGTAGATTATAGGAGATTCAAACTTAGGTTTGGAACATAGAGAACCTCTTGAAACTCTCCATTTTCCATTTCCACGTTTCTTTTTCCTTCAACTTCTATTTTACTATCATTCCCCATGAAGATGTGTGGTACCTTTAAGTGATTCAATGAAGAAAAATCCTCTCTTGAAGAACCCATATGATATGAGGCACCTGAGTCAAATATCCATTCCTTTGAAGAGTTTGCATTTTCCATGAATGCTTGCCCTTTGCCCATTGAATTTGAAGATGATCCTTTATCCTTATGAGCATTAGGCAATGAAACATTATGTTTCTTCATGATGTTGGTCAACTCATCAATCTTTTTGAGATGACACTCATGCTCTTCATGACCTGATTTCTCGCAATAAGCACACTTCTTTTTCTCCTTATTGTTGTCCCCTTTCTTGTTAGAATTTGAGGACTTTCCTTGTTGATTGGATTGTGGTGTTGCCTTTTTTACATCCTCAGATTTACTCTTCCATTTCTTCTTACCCTTTCCTTTATTTGAAGATTTTTCAGTTGAATGTTGAGAACCCTCATTGGCCACCAATTCTTTGGACTGAGGTGACTTGAGAATCCCCATTGATTTCAACTTCTTTTCTTCATCGTCCAACAGTTTAGCATATTCATCAAAAGTGACTTTCTTGTAGGCAGACGTTAAGGTAGTCTTTGAGGTGTTAAAAGAAGATACAAATGTGGAGTACTTCGATGGCAGCTTGTTATGAATGAGATAGATCAGTCTATCATCTTTGATAGAACTCCCATAATCAGTAAGCTATATCCTTAACTCATTCACCTTGATAATGAAATCCTAGATTGAGTCATATGATTTAGGATCTAAGGATACAAGCTCATCTTCAATTTTGAAAACATCCTCTTTAGACATTTTCCCATAAAGGCTTTCGAGGGTATCCCAAGCTTCCTTAGATGTATTACATTTCTTGATTTGAGACACGATCTTATCATCTACCCCCAAACATATATCACCTAGGGCTTTCCTATCCATTGCTACCCAATTTGAAATTTCACTTGTTGATACATTATCACCTATTGGTTTAGGAAGAGTACCATCTACATATTGTGAAACTCCATTATGCATTAAGTGATACAACATTTTGATTGACCACAAAGCATAGTTATGAGGAGTTAATTTAAGAAACTTAAAGTTGTCTATAATGCAAAAAATGAAACAAAAGTGCAGAAAAGAGAGAACACAACACCAAGAATACCTCCCCTTTTCACTAAATCAAGAAAACCACCCCCCCCCCCCCCCAAATAGATGCTTTAGGAACTTTATCAGTAGTGCGATTACAATGGGCCACTTGCCAATTTTGGCCTTTTTGGACTTCTGATTTTTCTTGTTACAACCTCTTAAAAGAGTAAAAATTTGAAACTTTACAATGTGCTACAATTCTAAAGCATTACAAAGCAAAGAAAGGCCCTATTGCTGAAAGTTACACATTTTTCCACACAAAACTACAATCTAATGCCAAATCTAGAAAGTAGACAAAAAATATGCACTTTCAAAAAAAAATAGAACCTATTTTCGACTCCAGATGTGCCTACATAGAGCGTTTGAAGTTGCAAAATATAAGATTATCCAAGTACAATCACCAAAAAATGCAAATTTTGAACAATCCGTGCACCAAAACCAGAAAATAGCTACATCATTGAAAAATTTAGAAAATTCTACCTAATTTCAAAAGAAATTGCACCTAATTTGGAGTCTGAATGTCCGAGTTATGGCCTCCCAAAGTTGGGCTACAAAAACCAAAATGAATCTAGAGAGGGGTTGCATCAGTGAATTATGGGGTTAAATTTGATGGTCATATGGTTGTCGTAGCAGTTACAATTTCCTTGAAATGATGTCCAAATGGGCATCAAATTTAGCACAATAAAATAATGATGTCAGCAAAAATCAAGCTCACCGGATGACATGGTAGCTCGCCTTGTTGATGTGTCACCTATATGGCCGTACAAAACTATAAAAAATGTACGATCTTAGTAGACATGAAATGCTGACTAGGCAGATGAGTTAGATGCTGATTGGAGCTTGTGGGTATGCTGACATGTCTTCCTCATAAGCGCTATGTTGGCACTCTGTTAGCGGTCGATGTGGCAAACTGCATGGATTTTCTACATCATGATGTGATGTGGCTGAGGGTCTGACTGTGTAGGGTGATGTCAAATCCATGTGTACACCTATTCAACATGTGTCGCTAGAAGAGTGGATGCTGTGAATGGGTTTTACGGGCATTGAGGTCGCATGGACTGTTGATGCTATATCAAAATATTCGCATAGAGTTTTAGCCGAAGAATATTGTCTATGATGCCAGATTATGAAGTAGGGATTGATGGGATTCTTTTTATATATCCCACATTCATGGGTTTGGAAGAGTCTACACACTTTATAAAGTGTAGCCCGTTGTGATAAAAACAAAAGGTTGCCAGATGTATTGGGCAATGCCTCCAGTGAAGTGTTGAGGCTACTGGATTTAATTTACCACTGCTGGAAAATATGTCTAGCATTAGCAAGTACAACCCTCTACACTTGCTTGTATAGTACGGTCAGGGAAGATTCAGCCTCAATTTAATAATGGAACCCCAAACTGAAAATTGGGGCCTCCGGGTTCCGATTTGCAAAAAAAATTTGCCTCACGATCCACTTTCACCTAATATAGGAAAATTTATAGTCAATGTTCACTGAATCGATGCTCTGAACGTAATGGTGAGGTCAGATCTGGCTCTAGATGCTCCCAATTTTTGTGGATCCTTTGGATTTGTGTCGAGGTGTTGAAGCATGAATGGTCTCAAATGGCTACATGATGAGAATCGTCCTCAGCTCTGATACCATGTAAGAATTTATCTTAGGCCAGAATTCACCCAAGAACAAAAGAACTCAACGCAAGCACATAGTAGACCAAAATAGACAAAGTATGATCAGAATGATGATATTAATTCAATAATTGGTTGAGAGTACACTAGGAGTGCCTCAATATAAAGGCCTTAGGAGAGCTTCTAAAATGCATAGAAGTTAGCATCATGATATGTCATACAACCAGGCACATGTCCACTAGATATGGGTTATCCTCCATTGAGCACGAGATTAAGTGTGATGATGTGATGATAAGCCTACAATTGTGTAGCACACAAATCAGTGGTGTAGACAACATGTGCTAAATGAGGAGTGCGGATAACTATGTTGTCAACATGACAACTCAATGAATGGTGTGAACTCATGTGTTGTAGACACCATGTGCATAATTAGAGTTGCGTAACTCAATGAGAGTACACAAACTCCTAAGTGTCTCACCTAAAATAACAATAAAATAATGCAAAATAATTAAATAATGCATTAACCTAAGTAAACTTAAGTAAGTGTAATAAGTGAAATACTTATTTACACCAACACAAACTCATGATGACAAAGATGAGACCCTTCAAAATTTTGCATAAATATGGCACAAATACATATAAACTTGAACTCCCTACTAACATTGGTTTATCTAACATTTTTAATATTTGTGATTTGTATCCCTATAAAGGAACTACTGACTGTGATACAAATCAAATGGATGGAGTGAAGGTACCTGCAGAACTACCCAAGCAGCCACCACAAGAGGTTGAATGCCTCTTAGACACCAAAGTGCTGAAAGAGACTAGGAGGAAGACATATTACAAGTACCTTGTCAAGTGGAAGAACAAGCTTGTGGAGGATGCAACTTGGTTGACTAAAACTGATTTGATCAAGATGAGCCTTATAGTGGAAGATTTGCCAACTCAAGAGACTTGAGTTTTGTTGGCCTAAGGAGTATGTTGCAAGGCACCAAGGGAATTTGATAGTTCAAGGTAGTTGGATAGGTCCATAGGGTAGTCAACTTAATGTGGTTTATGTATTAGGACCAATTGTAAGGTCAAGTGGATCCTTGGTGTTATTATAAACCAGGATGCCACATTGAACCAAATGATCACATTTTGAAAAATGAGTTATTTTAATGAGTAATAGGGTGTTTTTAAGTCCTTAGATGGATTTAGATATGGTTTGATCCATTAAGTAGGTGTTTAGGTGGTCAAAAATGCAAAATTGTCAAAGTTGCCAAGCAAAATTGCAAAAGTGCTAACAACATTGCAAAATAGTTGCAAAATTTAGTTGTATGTTGGTATAACCATTTGAATAGTGGTTATAACCATTGAGAAAAAATAATATAAGCATGTAATGATCATAGATGACTAGAGGGTGGTGGATGTACAAATTGGAGAACATTTGTAGCAATAAAACTTGAGTTTTTACAAATTTGACTATGTTTTTATGTTTTATAGACATGTATGGATGGGCACATGTGATCAACTACCATGGTTATATAGATATGTAAAGCAGCTTCTAGTTGCATTTGGTTTGAACTTTTGATCTATTCATTTGATCAAGTTATAGTAGTTTTAGTGAAGGTAGCCAGATTTGGCCTAAATTCAAAGGTATAGGAAAACATGTGCCTCTAACTTGCAACCCTAGGGTGGGATTCTAATGCCTCTTGGGGGGAAGCAAGTTAGGGGTAGGTACTTTCATATGGCAAATTTTTAGGCTTGGAGGAGAAAGTTTCATATTTTTACCAACCAGCCCTATGCTGAACATCTCTATGTGTTCAGCCCAGATTTGTAAGAGAAGTGGTGATTACACTGCCAAAAAATGGATCTAACCCAGGTAAAGGGTGAAATGGAGATGTGGCATGGAGAGGAAGAGTTCCATGTAGTTGTACTAGTTCTATGAACCCATTTCCTAGTACTTGGCTTGGAAACCTAGCCTAATTAGGCCTATTAGGTCTGTGAACCAAGTAGGAGTTAGGACATGCTGGAGTAGGGTCAGCCCAAGATATTTTGGAATCTTCAAGAACCTAGTAAAGGGTATCTGGAAAGGTGAAACTAAATAAGTATTTTTACAGCTACAAAGGAGGAATCAAGAGCATTATAAATAATGAAGAAGAAACTTAAATCCATACAGCTTCACCTCTATTTACAATTTGACATTTCTATGTGTGAAATATGACAATATACAAAATTTGCAATCACATTTTCACTTTAAAAAGAACACCAAATCTGCCTTCTTCTTCAAATTCTTCACTATCAAATTCTTCAAAATTGCAAGCTCCTATGCAAAAAAAAGATGAGATGTACTAAGTAATTTTTGGTGGGTAGTATTTAAACAAATCAACTACCATAAATTGATAAGATTCATCCTCACTTGATTCTTCTTTACCATTTTTTAAAGCTGCAACTACCCCACTAGTCACTACAATTGAGTTATTCTTTCCCAAAGCACTTGCTTTTTTTATTTGTTTCCTATAATGCACTTTGAATAATATCAGACACAAATTTCTTATCTCTCCTTCAAAAAGAACAAAAAAATTTGATAAAATGAAAAATGACATGATAGTATAGCAATATTTAAAGATAAAAAACAAATATTTATTAATGCTATACTAGAAAAGTACAATTAATGTCTTCATCATTTAGAGAGCACCAATTTTTTTGTTTTATTTTCAATTTGAAATAAGGCATTTCAATTAACCATTTTTTCACTATTGAACATCAAAATTCCATAAGCTTGTGGTTCCACTAAAACATGATTCTGGTCCACTGATAATTATCCACAAAAAAAAGACTAACCTCCATAGAAGAAGAATCCTCCCTGCTAGAATATTTTGTTGGCAGCTTCTTTGCGATGGCAAGATTTTTGGTTACAAGATGCTTCACCTTTATCTATAGAGAATTAACACAAAAATGAGTACCAGAAAATCAAAACATATGTTATATTATATACATGATCCCAAAATGCAACAAAATAATTGGCATTCTTCAGATCTGGTATTTTTTTCAACATAAATGTTCTAGTTCGCTCATTTAAAATCTAAGTTTTACAAGTACACACCAATCAAAACAAGATTGATATACCAAGAAATTTTAAGCATTGACACTTTTTTAATGACCTGAACATTTGATGTTTCAATTATGGATACCTACATATAGCCTTTGTTTGAAGTCTTGAAAGCATTTTGCCTAATTTTCCATATTCGGCCTAGTTGAGGGCAAGTGTCCCTAAAGCCAAATTGTGATCTAAGTTTTCCAAGTGTCTTTGGAGAATAAAAAGACCCTAGGAGAGTGGGTTCCACTTGGGAAGGTAGAGAGCCGCATGTGGTAGGGCTTGGTGAACTTTGTTTCCATCTTGCAATGGGTTTGGGTGCTTTAGTTGTGTTTGATTTTGGGGTTTGTTAACATAGATTGTTGTTTAGGGCTTGTAACTTTTCTTACTTTTTTTCAAAACTTCATTTATAGGGTTTGTCTTTTGTGTCTGTGTTCTTGCTTGAATCTCAAAGCTTTCTAACATATTTGGTAATCTTTGAGAAGTGTTGTACATGCTTTTGTCTATATCTTCAGCTTGGTTTTTTGATTAGTGAGAGGGTGTATGCATAAGTCTTGTGAGAGAAGAAGAGTGTTGCTAATATATGAAAATGATGTTCATAATTAATGATAAATAAGAGTTGTAATAGTTGTTAAACAAGAAAGGAGATCTTAATATATATTTCTAAAAATCTTGGGGTTTATGGGCTATGTATTAGTTGTTAATAATCCTAGTTTTAATTTAGGTGCTAGATGAAGTATATAGTGTTTGCCAATAAATTTAATGCATATTAAATTAGTTGTATAGCAGTTAGCATTTATTAGAAAGTGAGATGATGTGCTAGAGATTTTTTCCAATGTGCAAAGGTCTATTTAAAAAAGTGTGGTCTGATTTGGGATGCAAAGGGTATGGGTTGTTAGCAAGAGAATGTGCCTATCTAATTGTAAAGGTTGTGTCAATGTGAAACGTGGTATTGTGATATCCCTTAACAAAGTGATGACAATTGATTTAGAGAAATGTATTGTATTTGAGCTATTATAAGGTTGTGCTCGACATCCCAAAAATAATTTTTTGGCATATTGATGAACTATGTATCTAAAAAGGATTCCTATAATTAGTTTGATGTAGGTACAAGGAAAAAAGTCCAAAGTGATGATGGTTTCTCCATAGTGATGGTTTGTGCACAATATGTTTTTGGTTTGTAGTAATCCAAAACCACTTGAGTGCTTGAAGTTTATGGTGATTTTAAAAATGAATGTGAGTGAGGTTTGTGATGAGCCAAACCTAATTTAGTGTGAAGTTTGTGGTGATCTTGGAAAAACTTGTGTGATGTTTGTAGTGAGCTTGAAACCATTCAAAGCTTCAATTATGGGTAATTCATAAAAACCTCAAGTGATTATGATTTGGGGAAAATAATATAAATGATGATATTTGATAAGTGATTGTAAATGGGTATCTAACAAGGCTTTGGGTTAGGACCTATCTGTTCTAGATTATGGGGAGATTTCTAAAAGAATTTGATAAATAATTTATCGACGAGTGTGAATAAAATAAATTATTTATCATGACCAACTATCCACTAGAAGACGAAACACATGTAGTCATCCAACAGACCAATGTCAATCACCATGCATCTCAACTACTCATCATAAATATAACTAACTCAATGCTACAATCAACATAACATTTAATGTAAATTTATGTATAAATTAATTGATTGGAACTATGTTTAGCACAACCCATTTTTGGGTTTCTCTTCTATGGTTTCTCCTCTATTCTAATTCTCAATTTGTATCATTGCTTGTTTTTAAAGTGACTTCAAGTGACTTCTGATTGTGTTGGTGGAACTATTCTGATGAGATTGTATTAGTATAGGTTGGTTCTTTAGAGTTACATCTAATCTATTTGTGTTAGGCCAATGGTTTCTTCTCAGTCTAAGTTCTAAGTGATATATATTTGTGTTTCACAAATGACAATTGCTAATGTAGTACCTATGCTAAGGTATTGTGGCATGGAATATATTGGAACTATACATCCCTCAACAAGAGAGACAATTAGGATGAGTGCTATGTGATAATTTATTCTTGTATATTTTAGAAGTAAAATTGAAGTGCTTAAAAATGGGATAGTTTATAAAGCTTCTTAAAATAGAGATGGAAAAAAGAGTTAGGATTAATAAATAGATTATCTTTAATTATTTGTATTTAATTCTATTGACACTTTCAATAAAGATGTTTTCTTTAAGGATGATCTTTGATGAAATTTCAATGGCAAACTAGTCAAAAGGTTTAGGGAAAGATGTTGGTAATTCATCCAACTCATTTAGAAACTATGAAATATGTAATTCCCTGCCCCTTCTTATGAACATATAGGAAATAAAAATTGGAAAATTAGTGAGAGGATTGGGCTTTAGTTTCTTGTTCATCTCAATTGCATTTTTCTTCAAACCCACCTCCTGATGCTAGTTAATAGAGAAAGTCAAACTCACAGTTGAAGGCTATGTATCAATTGGAAACGGGTAAAAAGGAACTCTAAGACTAGGAATCGAAATCCTTTTTATAAAAAATTTGTTCTTAACAATTTTGTAATACCTATGTACTAATGCAAAATATATGTTGTGCTGTCAACCATATCAATAAGAAAAAATAGAGAAAATTTGTACTTGAAATCGGATGGAGAAAGATGTAGCATAGGACTTCTGAAACCAAGGCTCAGGATCTATAGTATAAAAAGTTTAATTTTTAAGTGTAAAGAATTGAGTTTAAATGCATGCATTTTTTTCATTCTATAATGTATGTCAAATTCCATGCTATGCAATCAAGGGTTAAAATTGAAAACAACTCAAAATGCATAAATAAACATTCTTGTATTATCACAGACAAAATGAAAAAACAATTTGACTCTAGAGAAACCTTAAATAGGAAGAAAACTCTTGAAGAGCAATTACTATTCTTAATACCACTAGATTACAGTCTAACAAGAGTAGAGGTGGAGTCTCTTATGCTATAGAGGCATGGCATTATTGCCTAAGAAGTTGCTAGTGCAAAGGTGGAGTCTCTTATACCACAGAGGCCTAGCATGAATGCCTAAGAAGCTGCTGGTGCAACTGATGTCATCATGGTAGCCATAAAAGATGTTTCATCAATCATAAAAAATCATGAAGCACAAGTGAAAGAAGAAACAAATGTGCATGCTCAATATACTATCCATTGAACCCAAGAAAGAGTTGACACACCACCCAACTGCATAGAACCAAACAATCCACTCCCTCCATGCTAGGAGATAATCGTAAAGTGTTGTTAAAAGATGCTACTCTTGAGGACTGATATGTTGTAATTGATGGAAACTATATGCATTCCATATGTTAGCTATATATATCTTGATCATACCAAAGGATTGAATAAAAAAATGGCTAAGTATGTCAAAGAAAAAGATATTGACTATGTTAAGGAAATATTTTAGTGTGGACACATAGTATTGATTCTTATGGTGCAAACATAAGTGGACCATGATAGAGTATAATCTATCTTATTCCAACATCGTAGCACTCAATGTTTTCATTTGAGCAAGTTATGAGGTTCATGTTATGTTTTTCTAAGGGATTTGGTTAATTCATCACACACTAATTAATATGCTCTTAAGGCCAACCAAGTGGTTATCTTAATTATTATTATTAGTATATAAGATTGATTTGTTTAGGTGTTTTGAAAAAATGACCAATCTTATGATTTCTATGCATCTGCAAGTTATGTGGTTAGAGGTTCAATTGACTAAAAAGGAGGGATAAGGTTTGAAGTGTGAGAAATTGATTTGAGCACCCAATTAGAAATACTAGTACATTTATAGATATAGCACTCCAGTTCATCACTTGTGGTTTGTAGTCCATATATTTTGTAAAGGCAGTAAGTCTCCCTTTTATATTTGAGTAGTGAGATTTATATGGTGTGCTTGAATGGATGACATTACCCCTTGTACTTAAATCTTTGATAAAAGGTTAGTACTTATGATAGTATTCATTTGCGGATTCCATCCCCATAATGGCTTTTCCCCTAATAGGGGTTCCATGATAAAAACCATTGTGCTATAGTGTTGTGGATTCTTGTATTTTTTTTTCAATACTTTACCTTTCATTGATTTGACCACTAATTCACCCCTCCCCTGTCAATGTTCCTCAATATCGACACAAAGGTCATAGACCTGCATGCACACATAAATGATGAGAGATATAACACTCATTCATATATGTAGAATACAAAATAATAGAACATGGAAATACATGACATGTAATTACAATGTATCACACAACATACAAGGCCCATGTTACTTGGAAATCACATAAACATTATTATCTCAATACAAACAAAGAAGGCATGAACATCTTCTAGGTGCTACTCAACTACAAGCCTAGCTATTGAATAATGAGAGAGGGTAATTTTATTGTACATGTACATACTTGGGTTATAGGATCACAACATATTGAAATCACAAAGGAATTTGGATTGTGCACAAGCATACACCACAATAACTAGCATCACATAACTAGACATTATTAAGTAGTAATCCTAGACTATTTTAAAATCTACATGTAATAGTAAAATAACCGTTACAAAGTTCATAAAAAAATAGAATATTACAACATTCATCAAGTACTTATTACATTTATATGAATGTGTGGCAAGAGGAAGCCCTAAGCTAGAGCTCTCCAAAATATTCAAAAATAAAACCATGTACTCATTTAGCTAGAGGTACCATTTGCAATATGATGATATGTTGCATTTAAAAAATATGTTGTTCTAATAGCAACTAGATTTGCAAGAGTTGAAACCCATGAAGCATCTTGTCATTTAGAATGATAGAATGAAAATAGCTTGCCCTTGACTAGAAACAAATTGGCATTATATATATAAATAACACTTTGTTTGTTGCCTCATCACTTCAAGAATCCAAGAACTATAATTTATGAATGTGACATGTAAGGTGAGCATAGATGCCATGAACTACTAAAATCGTAACTTTGAGGTGACTAATATTTTCTACATTAAGATTGTAACCATCTCATTAATAATGGCATAGTATTATCTTCTGTTATTCAAGTATTCTGATCTATCTATTAATAACTCACTCACTCCTCCAAAATGAGGGTTTAAACAAGGGTCATAAACATCCAGTCAAAACTCTTTATCAAATCTTCAAATGAGGGTTAAATTTTTCTTAAATAAATTTTTTTTTTTTTTTCAAGTCCAAATTTCATTTATACATTAGCAAGTATTAAATTTGGGCTTCCCCAATGATTGAATACCTTTAATAGTGGGAGTGCTACAACTAGTTGCAACGCGAAGCCAGGCGAGTTCATGTCATAGATGCAATCTAATGCTGGAATGTATGCTCAAATGACGACCGATAGTTTGAGTTTAGGGCTATAGTAGATGCTCACAAGGTTTTTAAATGCTCCAATGAAATGCTTGAAGGATGCAGTAGATGAAATGAAATGCTGGAAATCCTCAAATAAAATCCATGAATGATGCAGTAGACACAAAGAAATGCTCAAAATGCTCAAATCAAATGCTCAAGTGAAATGCTCAATTGATGTTTGCTACTATTTTTAAATCTTTATGTTCCTATGTTGGTCACAATTGAGACCAACACAAAATATAAAGCATTGGTCACAATTGAGAATAACACGAGCATGTATTAAAAAAAAAGCAAAAGTTTCCTGTATAGTGATTGTATATGAGCAATGTTAGTATGCTAATAGAAACCAAATTTAAATAAAGCTTCTACAAACTAAACAAAATTCATAAACTTCAAGATAGACTAAGATGAGCTCTCAATTGAGAATATGAGCCATTAATGGACTCTCTCAATAAGAAGCTCTCTTGTTGAGTAGCTTTATCTAAATGGATAGGATGTATGCTCAATATGCTTCCAAAGGCTTTAATGGATGATTGTGGATTTTTGGTGTGGATAGATGGCTTTAGTATGGATTTGGCTCTCAAAATAGCATTATAACTTTACTTCATAGATTGTGTTATTTTGCAAAGGGGAAGGATCCAATTTATAGGCAAGAGGCTTGAGGGTTTGAGGGATAAGATGCAAGGATGGGAAAAAGCTTATGGAGGGCTCAGATTGCATGAGAGGAGAGCACATGGATTGTGCTTCCTTATAGCCAATCAAGGAGTGACACATGTCACATGGTGAGAGGATGGAGGAAAGGGGAAGGATGAGTCAACAAAGGAGGCTCAAGGGATAAAATCTTCATAAAGACCCTCATAATGACTTGTAAGAGCAATAAAAGGGCTTGTAAGAGTCATTTATGACCTAGTGGACTTCATAAAGTTTTATGGTTGAGATATTTTGAGGGTGATGAGAGCAATTTCGACTTGGACTTGATTAGGAAAGTTTTAATCTTGTTTAGGCTTGTGCAAATGATTAGAGGATGGATTAGGATGGTTTAGGATTAGCTTAGGGATAGGCAAGTGGATGGCATTTAATGAGGGTGGGTGAAGGAGGAGATATTTGTTAACTTTGGCTTGGCTTAGTAAGTTTTAACCCATGTTTAAGGAATGTGACAAGGTTAGGAGGGGATTAGGATTAGGTTTAAAGACATCTTCTAGAAGAGTCTAGATTTTGGATGAGGATAAAGACTTTCTAGAATAGTCTAGAATTTCCTAGGATGAGGATAAATTAGATTTTTAGGAAATAAATAAAGTTTTATTTATTTCAAGGGTTTGGGTTGAGGAGATATTTATTAAAATTTTTTTAATAAACATGAGGATTAATATTTAATTTTAATTAAATATTTTGAGTTGGGGTTAGGGGTAGGAAATGATGAGATTAGCCTTTAATCGAAATTAAAGAAGGATTAGAAGATTTTGGAAGAGGTTATTGGTCATAAGGAAATTGGCCAAGTTTTGGGCAAAAAATAAATTTTTTATTTATTTTAGGATTTTTGGTCAATTTATTAATTAAATAATTAATAAATAAGGAAATAATGTTTAAATAAGATTTAAACATTTTTGGGAGGGATTCCTTAATTAAATATTTTTAATTAAGATAAAGGGATTTAATGGCATAAAAATTAATTAATTAATTAATTAATTAATTAATTAATAAATGATGATGTCATTAGGACTTTTTCAAAAAATAAAAAATACTTTATTTTCTAAAAGTTTTTAGGTGTCTACATTTTGCCCCTCTTTGATGTGATGCCGCAAGTGGCATGGCATCAAAGATAAGAAAATAAGATGCCCAAGGCTAGAGCAGAAGAGGAGAGAATGGACTGTGAGATGCCCCCTCAAGAAGGTAGCGGAGAGAGAAAGCGAGGCTCGATGGCTTCTTGAAAAGTACAAGAATCTCGGATGAGCAAGGAAACTCGGATTGGCAAAGAGAAGGGGATGAATTAGCTCAAACTCTCACTATGGGAGAATGATAAAGGGAGAATTAGAGGCACAAGAGGAAGCAAGCTTAAGATCTCAGAGATTGCAGAGGATGAAGAAGCAGAGCGCTATAAAAAAGAATCTAGGATAGGGAGATGGATGATAGGATTATAAAGCGGATGCAACAGGATTTCAAAGAGTCAGATTGGTGGAAGATGGGTTTCGGAGATCCCTAGGACTAGGATTGTGGATCTCGAAAGATGAGGCTTGGTGGATTGATTTGGATTGGTGGATCCCTACGACTAGGATTGTGGATCCCTAAAGCTAAGAGTGATGAGTGATTCAAAGAGATACTGATGCATAAGTTGGGGTAGGAGAGATGGATGCTGGATATGGATGGGGGATAATGGAGATGAAGGAAAACCATTGAAGCTTTTTGAGCGGGGGGATACTTCAAAGAGAAGTACCACCATGTAGTTGAGCACTAGATTTGCTATAGGACTATTGGTTAATTTCCAAGGTTACCAAGAAAATCAAGGCCTTTTCACGAACCGTCCAAAGGATTGACAAACTAACTTAAAACAAACACGCAAGGATTGCCCCAACATCACACATGAATCCTAGAGGAAGCAGCGTGGAAACGACATTGGAGAACCCACAAGCAGAAAAGAAAAACAAACGAAAGACCTGATCAAGACCTTACGCTCTAATTGCCCCATTCGTAGCATACCATGATATGGAAGATCGTGGCAACCTTGAGGAGGGAACAAGGAGATTGCTTGGAAAAGATACTTCAAGACCCAAAAGGGAAGATCCCAAATCAAAAGAAAGTGAAAATCCAAAAGAGAACCGTTTGCCAACGAGATGGGTAGGACGAGGTACTAACGGACCAAGATCAGACATGAGGAAAGCTATATCCTGCAAGGACCTATCAGAGAGCACCTAAGCTGGTGGATTTGGATGAGTGATGCGTCTGGCAAATTGAACTAAGAAAGATAACACTTTGGTGATAGGAAATGTAGCTAAAGGATGCATTGGAATATCTAACCAAAGTTTGCGATGTGTGCAAGATGTTGACCAAGGACGAACTGACACGAACACTGGATAGATACAATGGTACTAAGCTAAAGAGGATGTACAAGCTGATGGACCAAGATATGTTACAAATGTACAAGTTTTTTCATGTTTTGGTTTTTGTGAGATGGAAATGTTTGTGAAGGATGGGATGTCTATAATAGGTGATAGGTGGATAGGTAGATGGTTTGCGAAAAGATTAAGTGAAAATGGGGTTTTGTGTGTGCACGTGATAGTATACAAGCTAGGATACAAGATTATTTATAGGCTGGAATATGGTACAAACCTTGGACAAGATTCGGATAGACAAGGTATGGTACAAGATTTACAATGTATAATACAAGCTTTGGTACAAGATTTATAAGCTGTACAGGAGGTATTTACAAGCTTCATCAGATTTTGGATATTTTGTTGGAACACCAAGGGAACAAGCAAGTGTGTCTTATGGGATGGTGGGTGAATGGATGAGGGATAAGATAGTGATAGATAATGGATTAGTCTTTAGTACACAAGGCGCCTGAATTACCAGGTTTTCACCAAGGTACCTATCCAAGGTGCTTGAATTGCCAAGTTTTCACCATTGGACACTTGTTTCTCTTTACTGTTTTTTTCTTTTATATTTTTCAAAAGCTGGGTATACCAAGGATCTTCAAGCATAGAACTTCTTGAGATGAATGATGTTAGTAGGATCATTCAAGAGTTCTCCATCTGGTGTAGATAGCTGATAAGCTCTGGAGCCAAAGGAAGCAGTGACAACATAAGGACCAAGCCATGTAGGTTCAAACTTGCCTTTCTTTTCTCGATCTACTTGGACTTTCATGTTTTCTTTGAGGACCATGTCACCTAGCTGAAAGTGTCATGGAAGCACCTTCTTGTTGAAATTCCTTTTGAGACGAGTTTGATAGACTGTGAGATGATCATAGGCTTGTTGTCGCTTTTCGTCTAAAAGATCTAGCTGGGTGAGTCGAGCTACTCTATATTCTTCATCTGATATTTGCCCTTGCAAAGATATGTGCAAGGAGGGAAGTTCAACCTCTATAGGTAGTACCGCTTTGGCACCATAGACTAGGGAGTATGGAGTTGTGCCTGTGGATGTACGAAAGGAAGTTTGATAGGCCCATAGGGCTGGATTTATTTGTAGGTGCCAATCACGGCCGGAATCATTGACAACTTTCTTTAGAATTTTGAGGAGGGTTTTGTTAGTTGCCTCTGCCTGGCCGTTACCTTGTCAAAAATATGGGCTAGAAAAGCGGTGATGGATGCGAAGGGAAGTGCATAATTCTTCCATGTTGAGATTTTAAAAGTTACCTCCGTGGTCGGTGAAGATGGTGGATGGGATGCTGAAGCGGCAAACAATGTGGTACAAGATGAACTTGGAGACCTGAACTCCTGTAGCTGAGACTAGGGGGACTGCTTCCACCCATTTAGTGAAATAGTCTGTAGCTGTTATTATCCATTTATGTCCATCAGATGAGAGGGGTGTGATAGTTCCAACTAGATCAAGGCCCCAACAAGCGAAAGGCCAAGGTGGTGCAATAGGCTGTAGATCTTGTGCCAGAGCGTGCACGAGATTTGCATGCTGCTGACATGGGAGACACATTCTGACAAAGTAACAGGAGTCTTCTTCAATGGTAGGCCAATAGTAGCCTGCTCTAAGCATTTGTCGTGCTAGGACAATACCACTCGTGTGGGCACCGCAAAGTCCAGAGTGTACTTCCTTTAACACCATCGCGACCTCATTTTGGTCTAAACATCGAGAGAGAGTATCGTGATAACCCCGATGATATAGGGTATTGGCTATGATAACATAGCGGGATGATTTTCGGATGAGGTTCTGGCATTGGGTACGTGTGAGGTGAGGGGATATGATACCATCGTTAAGGTAAGCATGAATCTCATGGTACCAAGGGGATTGGGGACCAACCAAGATACAAACACAGTTTGAATCCTCATTCGCATAGGCGGGTGTGAGGAGCTGCTCCACTAAAAACTCATACTGTGTAGCTACTTGGGGAATTTCCAAGAGCGAGCCTATAGTAGCCATGGCATCTGCTGCTTTGTTCTATATTCGAGGCACTTGTGTAAACTGAAGCTTTGTAAAATGTTGGGTTAGCTGATCAACTAGCTCTTTGTAGGGTAATAGCTTTTCATCTTTGGTTTGATATTCATTTAGGGCTTGCTTGATGATGAGCTGAGAATCGCCAAAGATTTGTAGCTCAACAATGTTCCATTCTGCAGCTATCTTTAATCCTTCTATGAGGGCCTCATATTCAGCTATATTGTTGGTGCTAGGGAATTGTAGCTTGAAGGCTTTTGGAATGTAATCTCCTTGAGGTGTGACCAACAATATTCCTACCCCTGATCCATGAGATGTGTATGAGCCATCAAAATAAAGTTTCCATGGGGGTTGTTCTTCAATTAGACAGATATGCTCATCTGGAAATTCTGTGGTCAATGGATAAGAATCTATTAGAGGTGCATCAACTAGGTGATCTGCTATAGCTTGCCCTTTGATTGCCTTTCTATCCACATACTGGATGTCAAATTCACTAAGGAGCATAACCCATTTGGCAAAACGGCCTGTAAGTGTTGTTCTAGAGAGAATATACTTGAGAGGGTCAATCTTGGAGAGTAATTGGATGGTATGACTTAGCATGTAATGGCGAAGCTTTTGAGTTGAGAAAACAACTGCCAAACAAGCTTTTTCCATAGGAGTGTAATTGAGTTCATAACCAACTAGGGTTCTACTGATGTAGTAGATGGCTCTTTCTCTGTTGTAGTCATCAAGTTGTGCTAGAAGTGCCCCTAGAGCAGTAGGTGTTGCTGATATGTACAAAATCAGGGGACGACCAGGAACTGGTGGAACCAAGATAGGGGGATTGATGAGATACTGCTTGAAATGGTCGAAGCTGCGCTGACATAAAGGATCTCACTTGAAGTTCTCATCCTTCTTCAGTAAATGTGAAAATGGTGTACACTTATCTGCAAGCTGGGAGATGAAGCGCCGAACAGATTGGAGCTTTCCTTGAAGAGAGCGAAGCTGTCACAGTGTCTGGGGAGGAGGCATGTCTAAGATAGCCTTGACCTTCTTGGGGTCGATCTCTATACCTCGTTTAGAAACTATGAAACCTAGAAGCTTGCCAGATGTGACCCCAAAGACACATTTCTTGGGATTCAGCATGAGATGATATTTGGCTAACCTATCAAAGACTTTCTCTAGGTCAGCAAGATGATCCATGAAGGTATGAGACTTGACCAAGATATCATCCACATAATCCTCCAAAATGCTATGGATGAGATCATGAAAAATGGTTGTCATAGCTCTTTGATAGGTAGCCCCAGCATTCTTTAGGCCAAAAGGCATCATGTTGTAGCAAAAGGTTCCCCAAGGGGTAGTGAATGCTGTCTTATGCTGATCCTCTTCTGCAATCTTGATTTGATTATACCCAGAAAATCCATCCATGAGGGACAAAATTTCATGTCTAGCTATAAGATCTACAATCATATCTATGTTGGGCAAGGGAAAATCATCTTTTGGACAAGCTTTGTTGAGATCTCTAAAATCAGTGCAGATTCTGATGTCACCGGAAGGTTTAGTGACAGGGACCATGTTGGAGATCCACTCTGAGTAGTCAATAGGTCGGAATACCTTAGCAGCTAACATTCTTTCTAATTCAGCTTTGACCAATAATGCCACCTTGGGGTGCATTTTTCTAAGCTTTTGTCTGACGGGCTTGATCTTTGGATCAACTGCAAGATGATGAACTACAAGCTTTGGATCAAGTCCTGGCATGTCCTGATATGACCATGCAAATCGGCCAATGTTCTCTATTAAGACCTCAAAGAGGAGGTCAGCTTGGTCTTGTGATAGGGATGCAGCAATGTGAACAAGTCTGGGGATCTCTGATGAACCAATGTTGACTTCTCGAGTATCCTCAATTAGAATAGAAGACACCTCTGGTCGATTATCTTGAGGAGGCAATGCTAAATCCTCATGTTCTTCTGGATTTTCTTGCTGAGGGGTTCTCTTCGTTGCCTTAGCTAGTCTTAGATTCACCTTAGTTCCAGTTTTGGGTGTATCGAAACTAGGTTGGGGATTTTCTCCAAAATACCCCTTGGGATCTAGCTTGTAGATATAGGCATAATCTGGCTTTGTTTTCTTGTGAGGATTTTCAGCTCCCATGAATCTTAGAAGTGCCTCCTCTGATGTGAACTCATCAATGTGTATGACACTTGGTTGGTCCCAATCTATGAGTTGTGGATGGGCGAGTGGTAGGTCAATGAGGTGGATGGATAGTTCTTGGAGAACAGAGTCTCCGAGGGAGATTTGGTCTAGGATATCATCGTAGGCTCTCTTTTCAACTTCCTCAGGAATGTCTTCGATTTTGACAAGGTTGCGGTGAATGTTTAAAAAAGCGTGATCGTTCTCATTGGTGCCCCCAATTGTGGGTATGCCAAAGCCAAGACTTGACTTCAATTCCCACTTGTGTGCGTCGATGGGGCACTGCATGCCTCTTTCTTCTGGTCCTAGACCACCACCTTGATAGTTCCATTTTCCAGTGATGAGCTTATGTTCTTGGGGATACTTTTGGCTGAAGTGATCAAGGCGTGCTTGATTTCTTTGAGGTGCATCCTTATGTAACCATTTGTTGATATTTGGAGTGAGCTCCTCATGAAGAGGGATTTTTGAGGATACAAAGGTTGTTGGGCCAAACTATTTGTATTGAGGAGGTGGAACCTCCTTAGCTTTGTGATATGTCGGTCATCCATGGGCATGTGGATCAAGTGGGAGTGCCTCGACAGCAAATGCATCTGACAGACTATACTCTCCACAACCTTTGTTATTGATCTTCACGGTAGACAGGGTAGAAGCAAGGATGGTTTCTGCGTCATTATAAGTGTGGGATGAGCTGGTGATGGATGTGCCAATATCAATTCCAGGGCAATGGTTTGTATATGAAGCTTCAACCGCATTGCAATAAGCAAAGGGTTCTGGATCGGCATGGATGGTTACCTCAGTGCCTTGATGTGGAAATTTGATGCACTGATGGTAAGTGGATGGAATGGCTTTCATGGCATGAATCCATGGGTGACCGAGGAGGATGTTAAATGGTAGGTTTAGATCAATAACATGGCAGAGTGTCTCTTGGATGACTGTCCCAACCTTGATTGGCAGCAAAATAGTTCCTTCTGTGGTTCTTTCCAAGTTGTCATAAGCTTTGATGGTGATAACCTCACTGATGATATCTGCCTCAGTATACCCAGCTTGTTTTATGAATTTTAGGGTGCAAATATTCAAGGCTTATCCATTATCTATCATTACTCTTTTTACAGCAAAGTTGGATACCATGATGGCTATGCAAAGCGGAAGGGTGTGATCTGCCTCGACCACGGGTATGTCGGTGGGTTTGAACGATAGGGCACATGAGGATGAGAGGTGTCCAACAAGATTACGAAAATCAGTAGCATTGATATCAGAAGGGACACGAGATTCTATGAGAGCACTGTCAAGGACGTTCTTGTACACAGGACTAGTGCGAAGAAGGTCTAAAATGGAGATTTGGGCTGGCATGTTCCCAAGGTGTTCCAAGATATTGTACTGGCTTTTTGATGGAGCTGATGGTGTTGGTGTAACAGGTGGGCCTGCGATGTTAAATCGCGCTCTTCGAGTGATGACTGCACACTCATTGTTTGGTCCTTGGATATTGATAACATTGACGGAAGGCTCTTTCTTGGATATACAACCTATAAGGCTACCATAGTCTATATAGGATGAAGTGTGGTCATTGTTCTTCCCATGCTGTTGGTTTGGCTGACGGTTGTTGGTGTTGTTGTTGTTGGTTTGGATAGGTTCTTTTCCAAGATTTTGGTTGTGGTGTGGAGGAAAAGCATTTTGATAGATCTGTAAGCCTGCATTGGGAGAGGTTTGGGCACCAACAGTGATTTCCTTCCGATCAATGAGGTCCTGCACATAGTCTTTCAGTTTCATGCATCTGAGGGTAGTGTGACCTTTTACCCTATGAAATTTGCAATACTCATTATCTTTGTACCATGCAGCTTTGGATTGGCTTGGGTAAATTTGCTGGGTAGGAGGAAATTTGATGAGGTTTTCTTTGACTAATTTCTCAAAAATGACATCCAATGGCTCACCAAGGGGTGTATAGTTTCTAGGTGTAGGTTGGAATCTAGGCTTTTGTCCTGCAGCTACATTGATGGCATTAGCTTGATTGCTAGACCCTTGGAAGTTGGGTCTTGGATTGTGGTTTTGATAGCTTTGGTTATTTTGTTGTTGGTAGTTGATAGCTTGTTGATATTTTGGTTGATATGGTTGGTTGGACTGGTTGTGAGAAGGACCAACAATATTCACATGCCTGGTGTCAGTGACACCATCTGTTGCAACGTGCTTGTTTTTGTTCCAATACCTAAACTTGTCATTGGAATGTGATTGATTTTGGTTGGCTTCCTTGTAAAGCTTGACCACACCATCTTTAATGAGTCCTTGCTCAAGGATCATTCCTTTCTCTTTGATATCTTTGTAGGTTTGCAAACAGTTCATGGTCATGTGGTGAGCCAAGCTAGGATGAGCATTATCAATAAACATTTTCACCACATGGCGTTCTGGCAAGGTGCAGGATATGCGGGTGGTAAGGGTTTGCCATCTTTGCAGGTATTCGGCAAGGCTTTCTCCACCTTTTTGCTTGGTGTGGACAAGATCAACTATTGATAGCTCTGTTTCAACAAGATGGGCATATTGGGCTACAAATGCCTCAGATAATTCAGCAAAGTTTTTAATTGTGCCATAGCGGATTCTATAAAACCATTCAAGAGCTGGTCCAGCTAAGATTTTGGGAAAAAGGCGAAAGAGGAAGACATCATTGTATGCTACGTCTTGGCAGTGCATGTAAAATTCTTTGATATGTGTGACAGGGTCTCCTTTTCCTCTGAATTTGTCAAATTTGGGTACCTCAAAGTGTTTGGGAAATGGTGTCATGGTAATGGCTCTGTCAAATGGGTAAGGACACACATTCTCAAACTTGAATGTCTTTGGATCATTCCCTTCTTGGATGGCTTTCAGAGCTATCTTCATTTGCTCCCATTCTGAATTGTTAGGTGATGGCTGGGGTGCCCCCAATGTAGGAGTGCCTTGAGGTAGGTATGTGCTGGATGGGGCCACTGAATATGGATAGCTATGAGGGATTTGCTGATAGGGATTGTACATTGTTTGGGTAGCTACATGGTGGATGACAGGTTGCTGAGGGGGAGGTGGCGCATATTGTTGCATGTGCTGCAAGGCTTGCTGTTGATATGGGATTTGAGGTTGGGATTGAGGAACATAAGCTGGCTGTGGGATAAATGGATTGCTTTGTGGAGGTAAGGTATAAGATGGTTGAGAGGCTTGGGGAAAGGATCAGGGGGCTTGTGGGGTTTGACCAATATATGTGGGTTGTGCCTCCATTTGGGATGGTATCTACAAATAATTGGTGGTTGGCTGGGGTGGTGGATTACCTCCTAGAAGTGGCATTGAAAAGTAGTTGGTAATTGGAGGTAACGGATTAGTTGGTGGTGGAGGTGGTGGGAATTGAAAGCTTGGGAATGGAACTGATGGGGTTTGATAGCTTTGTGGTTGGATTTGGAAGCTTGGTAGAGTGGTGGCAGGGGCTGGGGTCACTTGGGAGTTTGGTAGAAAATTGGTAGTAGCTTGTGGGATTTGATAGCTTTGTGGAGTGAGGGTAGTAGCTTGTAGATTTGTGGCTAATGGTATTGAGCTCCCAAGACCTAATGGAAATGATGGGATTGTGCTTTGGGCTGCAGTGAACAAGCTGGGGGTGATGAAAGGTTGATTACTTGGCCCCATGAGTGGCATCCCTGTTGTATATTGCTGAGGTTGGCCAAAGATGCTAGCACTGATTTGGGAGATGGGTGGATTTGGAAGGCTATGTTGGGAAGCAGCAACAGCAATAGTGAAGGGGGTGAACGGTGAGCTGTTTTGGGTAAAGGGGGTTTGGAGTGGAGAGGTATGAACCAAGGATGGAGTGGTGGTGGATGGGTTGGCTTGTGGCATGGAGATTTCAACTTGGGTGGATGATGGTATGTTTGGGTCTGTTGGATCATATGGATTGGCTGGAGGCTCTTCTTTTGGCATATATTGAGGATAATTTGGATCATAAGAGCCTATGGGTGGTGGTAGCTGCCCAAACAATGGGTGAGATGGATCTGACAATGGAGGGGGTCTTCCAAAGTCAAAGGTTCCTACATTTTCCCTTCAAAAATTAGCCATGATTGTCTCTTTGTTCTTGTCTATAATGGCATTTACCAATACTGCATTTCCTGGTTGGTTCATGAAAGCTTCAATGTCAGTACATGATGGCATAGCTTTCTCTGGGCTGAAGGATGGCTGAGTGCTCAAGGGGGGTGAGGTTGTTCGATCCAAATGATAGGGCTCCATTGTTTCTTTCTTCTTGGCTAAGCGAGTGACGGGTGGCATGAAAAATGCTCCTAGGGATGAGATGCAATAATGCTGATGGATGCAAAAGGGGGAAGGCTTCTCTATGCAAATGATTTCCTAAGTTAAGGAAAAGCTATATGAAAAAACCTAAGGAGGATTGGGTTGGAGATTCTAACTTCAAAGATATGTTGCCAAAGCATGAAAGGTCTGCTTACCTATGTGCAAGCTTGGTAGTGATTGTGTCAACTTAAGGATAGACTGATGATCCTTTAGGAAGAACACGAGATTGACCACTTGTGGATCCCAACCTTTAGCTCAAGGTGATGAGGGATAACAAGTGACAAAGCTGGATTACCCTAGACAAAGCTCTGTCAAAGGGATAACCTTGGTGAGATTGATGGATTTAGATATGGTTTGATCCATTAAGTAGGTGTTTAGGTGGTCAAAAATGCAAAATTGTCAAAGTTGCCAAGCAAAATTGCAAAAGTGCTAACAACATTGCAAAATAGTTGCAAAATTTAGTTGTATGTTGGTATAACCATTTGAATAGTGGTTATAACCATTGAGAAAAAATAATATAAGCATGTAATGATCATAGATGACTAGAGGGTGGTGGATGTACAAATTGGAGAACATTTGTAGCAATAAAACTTGAGTTTTTACAAATTTGACTATGTTTTTATGTTTTATAGACATGTATGGATGGGCACATGTGATCAACTACCATGGTTATATAGATATGTAAAGTAGCTTCTAGTTGCATTTGGTTTGAACTTTTGATCTATTCATTTGATCAAGTTATAGTAGTTTTAGTGAAGGTAGCCAGATTTGGCCTAAATTCAAAGGTATAGGCAAACATGCGCCTCTAACTTGCAACCCTAGGGTGGGATTCTAATGCCTCTTGGGGGGAAGCAAGTTAGGGGTAGGTACTTTCATATGGCAAATTTTTAGGCTTGGAGGAGAAAGTTTCATATTTTTACCAGCCAGCCCTATGCTGAACATCTCTATATGTTCAGCCCAGATTTGTAAGAGAAGTGGTGATTACACTGCCAAAAAATGGATCTAACCTAGGTAAAGGGTGAAATGGAGATATGGCATGGAGAGGAAGAGTTCCATGTAGTTGTACTAGTTCTATGAACCCATTTCCTAGTACTTGGCTTGGAAACCTAGCCTAATTAGGCCTATTAGGTTTGTGAACCAAGTAGGAGTTAGGACATGCTGGAGTAGGGTCAGCCCAAGATATTTTGGAATCTTCAAGAACCTAGTAAAGGGTATCTGCAAAGGTGAAAATAAAGAAGTATTTTTACAGCTACAAAGGAGGAATCAAGAGCATTATAAATAATGAAGAAGAAACTTAAATCCATACAGCTTCACCTCTATTTACAATTTGACATTTCTACGTGTGAAATATGACAATATACAAAATTTCCAATCACATTTTCACTTTAAAAAGAACACCAAATCTTCCTTCTTCTTCAAATTCTTCACCATCAAATTCTTCAAAATTGCAAGCTCCTATGCAAAAAAAAGATGAGATGTACTAAGTAATTTTTGGTGGGCAGTATTTAACCAAATCAACTACCATAAATTGATAAGATTCATCCTCACTTGATTCTTCTTTACCATTTTTTAAAGCTGCAACTAACCCACTAGTCACTACAATTGAGTTATTCTTTCCCAAAGCACTTGTTTTTTTTATTTGTTTCCTATAATGCACTTTGAATAATATCAGACACAAATTTCTTATCTCTCCTTCAAAAAGAACAAAAGAATTTGATAAAATGAAAAATGACATGATAGTATAGCAATATTTAAAGATAAAAAACAAATATTTATTAATGTTATACTAGAAAAGTACAATGAATGTCTTCATCATTTAGAGAGCACCAATTTTTTCGTTTTATTTTCAATTTGAAATAAGGCATTTCAATTAACCATTTTTTCACTATTGAACATCAAAATTCCATAAGCTTGTGATTCCACTAAAACATGATTCTGGTCTACTGATAATTATCCACAAAAAATTGACTAACCTCCTTAGAAGAAGAATCCTCCCTGCTAGAATCTTTTGTTGGCAGCTTCTTTGCGATGGCAAGATTTTTGGTTACAAGATGCTTCACCTTTATCTATAGAGAATTAACACAAAAATGAGTACCATAAAATCAAAACATATGTTATATTATATATATCATCCCAAAATGCAAAAAAATAATTGTCATTCTTCAGATCTGGTATTTTTTTCAACATAAATTTTCTAGTTCGCTCATTTAAAATCTCAGTTTTACAAGTACACACCAATCAAAACAAGATTGATATACCAAGAAATTTTAAGCATTGACACTTTTGTAATGACCTGAACATTTGATGTTTCAATTATGGTTACCTACATATAGCCTTTGTTTGAAGTCTTGAAAGCATTTTGCCTAATTTTCCATATTCGGCCTAGTTGAGGGCAAGTGTCCCTAAAGCCAAATTGTGATCTAAGTTTTGCAAGTGTCTTTGGAGAATAAAAAGACCCTAGGAGAGTGGGTTCCACTTGGGAAGGTAGAGAGCCGCATGTGGTAGGGCTTGGTGAACTTTGTTTCCATCTTGCAATGGGTTTGGGTGCTTTAGTTGTGTTTGATTTTGGGGTTTGTTAACAGAGATTGGTGTTTAGGGCTTGTAACTTTTCTTACTTTTGTTCAAAACTTCATTTATAGGGTTTGTCTTTTGTGTCTGTGTTCTTGCTCGAATCTCAAAGCTTTCTAACATATTTGGTAATCTTTGAGAAGTGTTGTACATGCTTTTGTATATATCTTCAGCTTGGTTTTTTGATTAGTGAGAGGGTGTATGCATAAGTCTTGTGAGAGAAGAAGAGTGTTGCTAATATATGAAAACGATGTTCATAATTAATGATAAATAAGAGTTGTAATAGTTGTTAAACAAGAAAGGAGATCTTAATATATATTTCTAAAAATCTTGGGGTTTATGGGCTATGTATTAGTTGTTAATAATCCTATTTTTAATTTAGGTGCTAGATGAAGTATATAGTGTTTGCCAATAAATTTAATGCATATTAAATTAGCTGTATAGCAGTTAGCATTGATTAGAAAGTGAGATGATGTGCTAGAGATTTTTTCCAATGTGCAAAGGTCTATTTAAAAAAGTGTGCTCTGATTTGGGATGCAATGGGTATGGGTTGGTAGCAAGAGAATGTGCCTATCTAATTGTAAAGGTTGTGTCAATGTGAAACGTGGTATTGTGATATCCCTTAACAAAGTGATGACAATTGATTTAGAGAAATGTATTGTATTTGAGCTATTATAAGGTTGTGCTCGACATCCCAAAAATAATTTTTTGGCATATTGATGAACTATGTATCTAAAAAGGATTCCTATAATTAGTTTGATGTAGGTACAAGGAAAAAAGTCCAAAGTGATGATGGTTTCTCCATAGTGATGGTTTGTGCACAATATGTTTTTGTTTTGTAGTAATCCAAAACCACTTGAGTGCTTGAAGTTTATGGTGATTTTAAAAATGAATGTGAGTGAGGTTTGTGATGAGCCAAACCTAATTTAGTGTGAAGTTTGTGGTGATCTTGAAACAACTTGTGTGATGTTTGTAGTGAGCTTGAAACCATTCAAAGCATCAATTATGGGTAATTCATAAAAACCTCAAGTGATTATGATTTGGGGAAAATAATATAAATGATGATATTTGATAAGTGATTGTAAATGGGTATCTAACAAGGCTTTGGGTTAGGACCTATCTGTTCTAGATTATGGGGAGATTTCTAAAAGAATTTGATAATTAATTTATCGACGAGTGTGAATAAAATAAATTATTTATCATGACCAACCATCCACTGGAAGATGAAACAAATGTAGTCATCCAACAGACCAATGTCAATCACCATGCATCTCAACTACTCATCATAAATATAACTAACTCAATGCTACAATCAACATAACATTTAATGTAAATTTATGTATAAATTAATTGATTGGAACTGTGTTTAGTACAACCCATTTTTGGGTTTCTCTTCTATGGTTTCTCCTCTATTCTAATTCTCAATTTGTATCATTGCTTGTTTTTAAAGCGACTTCAAGTGACTTCTGATTGTGTTGGTGGAACTATTCTGTTGAGATTGTATTAGTATAGGTTGGTTGTTTAGAGTTACATCTAATCTATTTGTGTTAGGCCGATGGTTTCTTCTCAGTCTAAGTTCTAAGGGATATATATTTGTGTTTCACAAATGACAATTGCTAATGTAGTACCTATGCTAAGGTATTGTGGCATGGAATATATTGGAACTATACATCCCTCAACAAGAGAGACAATTAGAATGAGTGCTATGTGATAATTTATTCTTGTATGTTTTAGAAGTAAAATTGAAGTGCTTAAAAATGGGATAGTTTATAAAGCTTCTTAAAAGAGAGATGGCAAAAAGAGTTAGGATTAATAAATAGATTATCTTTAATTATTTGTATTTAATTCTATTGACACTTTCAATAAAGATGTTTTCTTTAAGGACGATCTTTGATGAAATTTCAATGGAAAACTAGTCAAAAGGTTTAGGGAAAGAAGTTGGTAATTCATCCAACTCATTTAGAAACTATGAAATATGTAATTCCCTGCCCCTTCTTATGAACATATAGGAAATAAAAATTGGCAAATTAGTGAGAGGATTGGGCTTTAGTTTCTTGTTCATCTCAATTGCATTTTTTTTCAAACCCACCTCCTGATGCTAGTTAATAGAGAAAGTCAAACTCATAGTTGAAGCTTATGTATCAATTGGAAATGGGTACAAAGGAACTCTAAGACTAGGAATCGAAATCCTTTTTATAAAACATTTGTTCTTAAAAATTTTGTAATACCTATGTACTAATGCAAAATCTATGTTGTGCTGTCAACCATCTCAATAAGAAAAAATAGAGAAAATTTGAACTTGAAATCGGATGGAGAAAGATGTAGCATAGGACTTCTGAAACCAAGGCTCAGGATCTATAGTATAAAAAGTTTAATTTTTAAGTGTAAAGAATTGAGTTTAAATGCATGCATTTTTTTCATTCTATAATGTATGTCAAATGCCATGCTATGCAATCAAGGGTTAAAATTGAAAACAACTCAAAATGCATAAATAAACATTCTTGTATTATCACAGACAAAATGAAAAAACAATTTGATTCTAGAGAATCCTTAAATAGGAAGAAAACTCTTGAAGAGCAATTACTATTATTAATACCACTAGATTACAGTCTAACAAGAGTAGAGGTGGAGTCTCTTATGCTACAGAGGCATGGCATTATTGCCTAAGAAGTTGCTGGTGCAAAGGTGGAGTCTCTTATACCACAGAGGCCTAGCATGAATGCCTAAGAAGCTGCTGGTGCAACTGATGTCATCATGGTAGCCATAAAAGATGTTTCATCAATCATAAAAAATCATGAAGCACAAGTGAAAGAAGAAACAAATGTGCATGCTTAATATACTATCCATTGAACCCAAGAAAGAGTTGACACACCACCCAACTGCATAGAACCAAACAATCCACTCCCTCCATGCTAGGAGATAATCGTAAAGTGTTGTTAAAAGATGCTACTCTTGAGGACTGATATGTTGTAATTGATGGAAACTATATGCATTCCATATGTTAGCTATATATATCTTGATCATACCAAAGGATTGAATAAAAAAATGGCTAAGTATGTCAAAGAAAAAGATATTGACTATGTTAAGGAAATATTTTAGTGTGGACACATAGTATTGATTCTTATGGTGCGAACATAAGTGGACCATGACAGAGTATAATCTATCTTATTCCAACATCGTAGCACTCAATGTTTTCATTTGAGCAAGTTATGAGGTTCATGTTATGTTTTTCTAAGGGATTTGGTTAATTCATCACACACTACTTAATATGCTCTTAAGGCCAACCAAGTGGTTATCTTAATTATTATTATTAGTATATAAGATTGATTTGTTTAGGTGTTTTGAAGAAATGACCAATCTTATGATTTCTATGCATCTGCAAGTTATGTGGTTAGAGGTTCAATTGACTAAAAAGGAGGGATAAGGTTTGAAGTGTGAGAAATCAATTTGAGCACCCAATTAGAAATACTAGTACATTTATAGATATAGCACTCCAGTTCATCACTTGTGGTTTGTAGTCCATATATTTTGTAAAGGCAGTAAGTCTCCCTTTTATATTTGAGTAGTGAGATTTATATGGTGTGCT
The DNA here is from genome assembly GCA_028749045.1 of Cupressus sempervirens. NCBI lineage: Eukaryota > Viridiplantae > Streptophyta > Pinopsida > Cupressales > Cupressaceae > Cupressus > Cupressus sempervirens. The sequence goes on from CM053785.1 coordinate 912,595,767, forward strand.
TGAATGCATGAGATTACCCCTTGTACTTAAATCTTTGATAAAAGGTTAGTACTTATGATAGTATTCATTTGTGGATTCCATCCCCATAATGGCTTTTCCCCTAATAGGGGTTCCATGATAAAAACCATTGTGCTATAGTGTTGTGGATTCTTGTATTTTTTTTTCAATACTTTACCTTTCATTGATTTGACCACTAATTCACCCCTCCCCTGTCAATGTTCCTCAATATCGACACAAAGGTCATAGACCTGCATGCACACAGAAATGATGAGAGATATAACACTCATTCATATATGTAGAATACAAAATAATAGAACATGGAAATACATGACATCTAATTACAATGTATCACACAACATACAAGGCCTACAATACTTGGAAATCACATAAACATTATTATCCCAATACAAACAAAGAAGGCATGAACATCTTCTAGGTGCTACTCAACTACAAGCCTAGCTATTGAATATAGATAGAGGGTAATTTTATTGTACGTGTACATACTTGGGTTATAGGATCACAACATATTGAAATCACAAAGGAATTTGGATTGTGCACAAGAATACACCACAATAACTAGCATCACATAACTAGACATTATTAAGTAGTAATCCTAGACTATTTTAAAATCTACATGTAATAGTAAAATAACCGTTACAAAGTTCATAAAAAAATAGAATATTACAACATTCATCAAGTACTTATTACATTTATATGAATGTGTGGCAAGAGGAAGCCCTAAGCTAGAGTTCTCCAAAATATTCAAAAATAAAACCATGTACTCATTTAGCTAGAGGTACCATTTGCAATATGATTATATGTTGTATTTAAAAAATATGTTGTTCTAATAGCAACTAGATTTGCAAGAGTTGAAACCCATGAAGCATCTTGTCATTTAGAATGATAGAATGAAAATAGCTTGCCCTTGACTAGAAACAAATTGGCATTATATATATAAATAACACTTTGTTTGTTGCCTCATCACTTCAAGAATCCAAGAACTATAATTTATGAATGTGACATGTAAGGTGAGCATAGATGCCATGAACTGCTAAAATCGTAACTTTGTGGTGACTAATGTTTTCTACATTAAGATTGTAACCATCTCATTAATAATGGCATAGTATTATCTTCTGTTATTCAAGTATTCTGATCTATCTATTAATAACTCACTCACTCCTCCAAAATGAGGGTTTAAACAAGGGTCATAAACATCCAGTCAAAACTCTTTATCAAATCTTCAAATGAGGGTTAAATTTTTCTTAAATAAATGTAATTTTGTTTTTTTCAAGTCCAAATTTCATTTATACATTAGCAAGTATTAAATTTGGGCTTCCCCAATGATTGAATACCTTTAATAGTGGGAGTGCTACAACTAGTTGCAACGCGAAGCCAGGCGAGTTCATGTCATAGATGCAATCTAATGCTGGAATGTATGCTCAAATGACGACCAATAGTTTGAGTTTAGGGCTATAGTAGATGCTCACAAGGTTTTCAAATGCTCCAATGAAATGCTTGAAGGATGTAGTAGATGCAATGAAATGCTGGAAATCCTCAAATAAAATTCATGAATGATGCAGTAGACACAAAGAAATGCTCAAAATGCTCAAATCAAATGCTCAAGTGAAATGCTCAGTTGATGTTTGCTACTGTTTTTAAATCTTTATGTTCCTGTGTTGGTCGCAATTGAGACCAACACAAAATATAAAGGATTGGTCACAATTGAGAATAACACGAGCATGTATTCAAAAAAAAGAAAAAATTTCCTTTATAGTGATGACCAACCAAGAAATTTATATTTGATACTCAAAATTGAAGGTCAAAATTTATGGTTAAATGTACTAGTGGATTATTCTCCCAATGATAATATTAAGCTGGTTGGTTACACGGATTCTAGCTGGGCTAGTTCAATGGATGATTAAAAATCAAACTTTGGCTATGTTTTATCACTTGGTTCTAGAGCTTTTACATGGATTAGTAAGAAGCAGGCAATTGTGGCTCTCTCTTCAATAGAAGCAGAGTATATTGTAGCAACAACAATCAGTTGTCAAGCAATATGGATTCAAAGGATTTTGGAAGATGTGCATTTGGTTCAAGAGCATCCTACAACTAATTTTGTGATAATAGTGTGCCATTACAAAGACCAAGAATCCAATGTTTCATTCTAGATTGAAGCAAATTGAAATCTACCATCACTTCATTCGAGATTTGGTTTAGAATAGTATAGTGGAGTTACAGTTTTGCCAAACTTTTGAGCAAGTTGTTGATATCTTCACCAAAGCTCTCACTACATCCAGTTTTACTGCCTTGAGAACTCAACTTGGTCTCATTCCCTTTGTTCATGTAGGAGGAGATTGAAGGTATGAGGAGATTGAAGGTATGCACTTCACCACTCGTATGCACTGCTCACATACATCATTCCATTGCATGCACATGTAGTAGTGATGCATTTGAATACATTCACAATGCATTAATTTATATTGTTTTATTAATTTCATGCTTAATAAAACTGCATGTTGAATCAGTTTCACAGGCATCATATTTAATTAGTTTTCATAGTATCCAAAATTGTTATTATCATGCAATCACTTTGCATGTTATTGTTCAGGATTTTTTATTGTAGTTTTCACTATCTTCATTGTTTATCATTCGAGGTTAAACAATTTTATTTTATATATATATAATGTACTCTTTAAATTCAAAAATTACATTCAATAAAAATAGGGTTTTATTTTGATTTTGCTTGTTCATTGTTCATGCTTTATATTTTTATTTCATTGATTATCAATATAGCATAAGAGCTTTTATTTTAGATCTTAAGGTTTTGTATTTTTGTGTAATGAAAGAGAAATATATTTCTACTAGCAATGCAAGATGGTTGTTCATGGAATTTTCTCCTTTTAATTATCGACTTCCTTTACATGTAAAGATGATCAGTTACCTTTCGAAGGACACATGGCTGATAACTTTCTTGTTTTGTTCTATCACTTCCATTATAATAGATCTAACCAAAATATTTAAAGGGCTATTAGTGAGAATGTTCTTCTCCCTTTGTCCAAAAGCATTATCTTTCCATTGCAGATTATTTTAGTTTTTGTATCAAATTCCATAATATTTCTTAGCCTTTGTCTTTGCTAAAACTTCTGGTGAGTAAGTTTGTTAATTAGATGTTTTGTAATGACTTAATTCTTTTGTTTGACCACAATAAATTTTGGAAAGTGGAAGCATGTTTTGGTCTTTACATAATGTTATTGCGCACTTCTCTTTTTGTTTATAATATAGGGGTAAATATTTAGCTATGTTATCTATATTATTGGCTATTTTGGGTTATACTAATTCCATTTCTAAGGCTAATCTCATCTCCCATCTGATTGTCAATTCTCGAGTTCTTCTATGATTAATTCACCCCAACAGGATGCAAACTTGACTTGGGATTATTTTTAAATAGTATGTCCCTTGCACATCTTGTTGTTGATGAATATTCTTGTGGACATACTTTTATTTTGTGAATTTTTGACTTCAATTGATGTTGTAGGCCACATTCTTGTGATAGTTATTGATATCTTGGTGGCCTTGTGGCATTTGTCGCATCTCTTTTTAGGAAGTTGTTCCTTGATAGAATTCTAGTGGTTTACTTCAACTGTTTTATCTACCTGGATGCTTCTCTTTGAATTTCAATTCTACTTTCATGGAGGTCAATGCTTCTCTTTGTCTTTCACTTCTCCCTATGTGGAGGACACTTTTATCTATTGATTGCAGTTGTTTGGAAAAAAACATATCTTCAAAAACCAAAGTTTGACATTATGTATATTTTTACTTATGTTACACTTTCTTATGCCTTAAGGTTTTTTGGATGTACAAGTTAGTTTTAAGGCTAAGGTCTTTCATTTTGGGATTCACTTTTGATCATTACTATTAGTTTGGTTAGCTTGGAAAGCTGTTCATCCATATGCTATTATTTAGCAAGTAATTTTTTTACAAAAAAAATGGTTAGAGTTGGCACAAATATTTGTTAATTAATAGACCACTTTTAGAAGCAAACCAACTTGGTTAGGTTTCTTAAGTTGTTTTAATCTTGACTGTCGATTGAGAATCAATCTCATTTGTTGGTTTTTCTACAATTGATCGATAGTCTTTAGGAGAAGGGTCTTTGGATAGAATGATATTCAAAGAATATATTAAATTTTCTTTTTAAGTCTTTGGAACCATCATGGACTACTAAAAATTTTATTAAGGAAGGAAAATGTATAATAGTAAAGTTTGATAAAGTGTATATAACTCACTTGTATAGAGTAGAGAATATTCTTTAGCTAATGTGGTGGTGAAAAAAAGGAGTCATCATGATGCAAAATCATGTGGATGAGATCAATTATTAAATTAAGGCTCTTATTAATCATGATAGGACAACAAGAAAAAATGTCATCATTTCAATTATTTTCTTACACAATGAAAGTACTTTGGGAAATGAAATTTAATTATTTTGTGGAGTGTATGAGTTGTAATAGTGTGGTAATAATTATTTCACACATTTTATGGGTTATTTTCATCTTGTTTCTTCTTGACAAAATTTTTGAACTTAAAAGTAGAATTGTGTGTTTGGATTTGCAACTACTAAAAATAGGTGGGAAACAAAGAAGAAGGGAACCTATTAATTTTTAAAAATAGAGGAAGGATAAGGAAGTTTAAGAAATATTGGAGGAAGGGGGATTGGCTTGTTACATGGAGAAACTGAAAATGAAAAAGCCAGAAGTTACAGATTTAATTTTGAAACGATGGCTTGAAATCTTTAGCTTAATGCTGCAATAATTATGGAAATTACAGGCCTCACTACCAAAGGTAATATTTTCTTCTATGGCATTAAGTATTCAGAGTTGGTTGTTAGGAAATTGTTGAAAGATTTTGATGGAAAATTGGAAAAAGTAAAGGGAGGGATTTATTTGGTCTCTTTCTTTAAATTTCTTTTGAGGTTAGTTTTGACTACTTTAATGGAGTATATTTCACTTGACTGGACCTGTGATAGGGGATACAGATATCATTTTGTTTATTACATCATTTTGTCGACAAGAAAATAGTTTTTTTTCGCTTCTATCAAGTTTGTTCTCTGTCTCATAGTATGAAATCCTTAAGGTCCAACCCAAATAAACCTATCTATAACATGAGGGCCGAATGAGAATGATTGATAGCTATGCTAAAAAATTGTTGCTGATCCTATTCTGAGGATGAATTTGAAACATCATGGTAAGACTGCCGGTATGGGGGGGAATTTGGAAAATATAAAATGATTTTAGGAGAATTAGAAATGGGTTTGTCTAGTTCTTCTAAAAGGAAGAAGGTCAATATTAACTATTTGGAGCTTGTCTTAGAACCAAAAGAAGATAGTGAGTATGAAGAAGAAAAAAATGGGTCTAATGGAAAAGAAACAGAGGCAATAAAAATGGATGATTTGAAGGAAACAAAAAACTTTGATTCTATTGAAAGACAGTTTAGGGATCAAAATGACCACATTTCCCCTCCTTCCCCATGATCTATTCAAAAGATATTTAGCACTCCTAAAGCTTATAAAGAAATATATACCCAGATTTCTCAAGAGAAAGTGGAAGGAGGTCTCGAAGAATCCATTAGGTTGGTTGACTACAATGAATCTCTTAAGAATGACTTGGTTATGTTCCCATAGAATGCCAGAGAAAAAAGATGTTTAGAGCTCCTAAAGCTTATAAAGAAATATATACCCAGATTTCTCAAGAGAAAGTGGAAGGAGGCCTCAAAGAATCCATTAGGTTGGTTGACTACAATGAATCTCTTAGGAATGAGTTGGTTATGTTCCCACAGAATGCCGAAGAAATTGTTGTTGACAGACAGGAATAAAGTTAAAAATAAAGAGAAAAATGGCAAGCCATGTTTAGAGGAAAAAATTTAAGATTCCAAATCTGAAATTGGTTGATGAGGAGGAGTTCAATGTCCAAATCACAGAGCAATACAGTAATGATCTGGCAATTGATCCCCCTCATGGTGTGTTACAAATGGAAAAATCGGTCTCCCTGTACACCTTAAGATTGGACAAATGGACCTTCCATTCAGTTAAAATGATTTGGAGTTTTAAAAGAAAGAATAAAAACATAAAAACTTGTTTTCCTTCTAGAGCTCGGTAGCAGATCGGCGAACTGGTTTATTTGGTTGTGAGGGAAACTTGATTAACGGTTATGAAATTTGCCAAATGAACTAATTACCATTAATTTCATTTTTTAAATTTTTTTAAAATGGGAATGTTAGGCAAACGTCAATTTAAAATTAAGAAGTTTTTATTGACATAGAATATTTCCACTACTGTGACTGTAGGAACGCCTCTCGGCTAATCAAAATTCTATTATATATTAAATTTTAGTTAATTAATAAATAAATTGGAATGTAATCTATATTAAAAAAGAATGTGTACCCAAAAGATTGATTTGTTCACGCATTTGAATAAAGATAAGAGGAGGTAAAAGAATTTTGTCTTCCACAGATCCAAATAATAGATGTTCCTCGACCATTCTTAATCAGACTAAATCATTTCCAATTCGTCTTTTAGAATTCTTAGACAAAATTATTTGAAATTCCATTGTTGTTGAAGATGAATACAAACTTATATTTAATGTTATCACATAAACGTTGCAAAATTGAGCTCAACACATAGTGGGGGGAATATGAAAGAAAATTCATTTGATTTGTCTTTAATATTTGCGGATTATACGAGACATGAGTTAAATTAAATATATCACTCAGCTAATTAATAGAATAAAATGAATAAGGTTTTTGGGACTTCGTATATTTGTGTTACATTACATATGATTATTTGCAGCACTTGGGATCTGTAATATGGCTTGCGCAATTGATACATGATGGTAACCTCTCCACAACTTCAAACAGATTAAAGCTTTCTTTGTTGTAGTTGTGATCTGCACCAGCATTTACTTTTACATCTATCTTAAGGCCATATCGAGCAGAAACTTGCAGGGCAAATAAAAGATTTACAACAAGAAGCACTATAATTATTCTCATAATATTTGAGCCCGCCATTTTAACTGCTGAAGAGCGTACCTAGAAAAAGATGTTGTTCGTTGAATAACTGGGTACGAAGAAAAGCTGTGTGGAATCCAATGTATTATCGGGAGATCGAATGAAACTGCAATACATAATACAATATATTTATAGTGCGAAGCACGGATAAACAACGACCAGAATAGTTGAACATTGTAATTCACAGGTTGACCCATTCAAAATTTTGATTACGCAGAATTGCGTGTATTATATCTTCTTGAAACGCTTATATCTTGTCAAAAGTATTATGCTGTTATACCTTCAGGGTCTTATGGTGTTCGTATCTTACCAGTTAGTTCAAATGTCAAACAGTTCAGAATAATTGTGTATCTTATTCAAATCAAAAGTGTTAAATATTTGAATAATATCGATTGGTAAGGTCACTGATTGATATATATATATATATATTAAAGTCAATTTTTTAAGAGGATCAAAATTAATGTTGTTATCAATTAAATATATTTTAAATGATATTGAAACTTGTAAAAATGTGGTGTGATCTCACCATTAATGTGATTTGGACTTTTTTCAAAAATAACAAAATCATATTTTTGTGTTATTACTTAATCATTTTAATCATATTATTTATTAATCGATATTTCATGAATGTGAACATTAATTAACTTGTTTTAATGATTTAATATTCTTTTCACAAATTCTAAAGTGTCAAATATATCACAAAAGATCATTGATTCCTCATGATATAATGAGTTTCTTAAGCATAAGCAAGTTATTCTAAATAGTATCATACATTTTAAGAGTGCCTAGGTGTTGTTCTTCTTGATTTGGTATCTTCTTCTCAACATCTTCTATTAATATTTGTTTATTTCAATTTTTCTAAAAAAATTTAAAATTCATGACTAATGAGAATGTCCCTAGTTGTGATAGTTTTCCCTTTGAATATTATCAAGGCTCTTTTGAAGTATATTAATGATAATATTCCTTAAAATATGGTATTTTTAAAAATAAAAATTATATATTTATTAGTATAAATATTTTGGATCGTATTCTATGATTCATCATCATGATTTAACAATAAAAATAAAGAAGAAAAATGACAGATTATAGAGTGTGATCCAAACCATTTTTATTTTCCATAGTTAAATATAGAAACATAAATTATTAAACATGAACTATAGAAACTTAATATTTCTTGATAATTCTATCTTAAATTATTTTATTACAATTTGTTAAGGTAATTTACTTACAAATTGAATCTTTTTACTAACCAAGTATTGTGATACTGACCAAACCTACCATTTCATGCAAACCACATTTCTTAGTGTATTATATAAGATTATAGGGGGAAAAATCTTATATTAAAGCTATAAATCTTCCTCTATAAGCATCTATCAATTTGGGGGTGGTTCAAAAATGCATCTTATCTCTTACACAATGTGTCAATTCTATTAAATTTTTTATATTCATCTTATATATTTTAGTCTATGTGTTTCTTCATGTAATTAAATATTTTAATGAACATATTTTCAATGATTGTTTTCTCTTTTTTTTTAATTGAAAATTGATATTTGTCAAGATCTCTATTATTTTAATATTTATTATGAAGACTTAGTATACAATTTATAACTAAAGAAGGAGACACAAACTATGGAGGAGGATATTCATTTTCAATCCATGAAAGAATGAAGAATGGAAATTTAAATTTTTCTTATATTTTTCCTTTTATTAAGAGAAAGACTTGGATTATAAGATTTGTTTGTTATTTTGAATTCTCAAGAGAACACTATTAGATGCAAAATGTTAACAAACAACAATGATCAGAAGAAAATTTACGAACCAATTTGGTGAACATTTAAATAGCTCATTCTTCAATGGGAGTTCCATAGTTGTAATTAAAGACAATTGAATATTATTTTGTAATGTGATTACTAGATCTTGAAATAAAATTTCCTCTTTACCATATTGATTTATAGGATACGTAATTAATGTTATTGATAGGCCAATATTGTAGTAAAACTATATTATGTTTTTATCAATTGAAACTATATTAAGAGAGGGATTAGATGTAGGAAATTATGTTTAGATGGATGTTCAATGGAAGATGTCAGACAAAGACTTTATGTAATATTTTGTAATTTGAGCACAAAATGATTGTTTTATTTGCTACTTATTTCTGTGAGGGGCTCTCAAATAAAATTATTAATAATAATATTCTTTTAGTAGTTATATTTTATTAGTAGCTTGTCATTTTTGCCAAAATAATATATATAACCTTAATTACCCATTGTTATATTTAAAATTAGATGTATTTCTCAATAAAAAATATTATATTATTATTGCATATTTTACACTCTTTGTCAAGGATTCTTAAGCCACAACTTAGTCATTTTGTGTAGTTTTTTATTTTCCAAGACCTTCCCATTACTTATTGGTGAAAGCTTGGAAGGCTTATAAATCTTCAATCTTCATTACAAAATCATCAAGATTCTCTCAAATACCGTTATTCTTTTTTGTAATTGAGCTCATTCTACCTAGTTACAACTTTCGGATTTCTTTTAAGAACTTTTAGGTTGATCCTTCTTTGTGGAATATTGTGTTGCAAATAGATTGACCTAAAATCACTTCCAAAAACAATCATCCTTAATATTTTTAAAAATAGTCTCATGAATATTTTAAAAGGTAGAAATGCATCTTTTTTCTTTTCCTGCTAAACACAAATTTTCGTTTTCTTCTAAACTTGATGATATGATCTAATGTGTTTGTATAGATTCAATTGCAAAATATACTTTTGAACTCAAGCTTCTCACATCCAAGTTTATTGGGTCATTTAGGGAATATCTCAATTAATGTGGCCATTGGCCCTCTATTCCCTATGACTATTAAGCTTAGTTTCTATCATTGAAGTACCATCAATAGTAAAATTAATGATTCTACTCATATCCATTAGATTGACTATTATAATCCTTCTCAACCTCCTGTGAGAATAAAAACTTCTAATAAGGATGATTGCAGCTCACTTATCGTTATTCTACAATTGCAATTGAAAATTAAAAATAAAATTACTAACAAATATGACATAATCATAATGGAGAACCTCTAACAGAATTTTTAGACCCTAATGATCATATATAATTAGATCAAAATAATTATAATTTATCTTCACCTCCCTCTACTCTTACTCTCACTATTTAATAATTTATTATGATTTTATTATTTTCTAATAAGAACTCCATTTAGCCCACCCACATCATTTTGAATATCTAGTATAGATATCTTAAATAAATCTATCTAAAGAAATGCCGATAGACATCAAGTAAAAAATAAATTTAAGATTTTTATTGTAATTTCTTTAAAAATGGATGTTTTATATCTACAAATATTATTTTAAATGGATAATTTATATTCTATTTATTAAATTATTTTTAAAAGTATATTCTATTTATAATAAGATTTAAACTTTTGACTTGCAGTTGTCAATTTTAACCTAAAAGAATAAAAGTTAACATTAACACGCTCACACCATCCCACTCTCCCATTTGCCATTGTAGAATGCCTATAGACATTAATTAACTTTCGATTTGATATAAATCATGTTCATTAAAAAAGAAAATTGATTTTTTAACATAAACAATTGAAATATTTCCAAAAAAAAACCACTTTATACGTATTTAAAACGATAATTAGTGTATAAAATCAACTCAGAATTCAAAAAGAAAGAGCTAAAAAAATTAGCATAGATGTGAGTTTAATTTTAATGTTCGATTCCTTATTATTAATAAACATCCTTTTGAAGAACGTGAAAACGCTTTGCTTCCTCATCTATGCGCCATACTTTTCCTTTGAATATCACAGTCGTAAAATATGACCGATTCATACACTTGAACCTCCTTCGTTTATCCATCCTCCATTCTTAGCATACACCTCTCATGAAGAACGATGCATGGCAACACCTGTCAACATACCCATTCTGCAATTCAATGCGCCTTTTTTTTACTTTGAATGTCATCCTTTCAATCTTGACCAATTCAAACACAATATGTTTTCTATCCATAAATAGAGATATACTTTTCTCCTTCATACCCATTCAACATCTCTCTATCACGCAGCTAGATATTCGCTTTTTCTATAAATACAATATTCTTTCCTTCTTTATAGCCATTCCTCATCTTTGCTCTGTATCACGCAACTAGATAATCTCTCATTTTCCCTTTCTTCACATTTCTCTATTCAGCTTCAACATTCATTCTACTAATTACAATGGTGAGATCAACAATACTTGGGAAAATTATGACAATACTACTCCTGCTCAACGTTTTATTTTGCCTCGCTGCATGTGCTCATCCAAACTTCACCAAGGAAAAAGTGAATACATTATCGGCCAATAAAATGGTTGATAACATAGTAGAAATAGTGGAGATATTCTCATCGGAATCTAATTATGGGGGACTGGTGCAGGAGCACTTCAAATATTCAAGCCACCGTTGACGATTATAAACATCGTAAAGATCTTCAAAACAAATCAGAAAGAAGGAATTTATAAACAAGGTCATCAAATCAATTGGGCAGTCTTGGAACCTATAATGATAATATTAGGTCTTCAAAATAAGTTTAGGTATAGAAAAGTGTTTAATATTTAATAAAACCATTGTATGGCTTTTCAAGTTCAAACATTAAATAAAAAAGGTAATAGCTGGTTTAGAGGGAAGTTTAGTTTGTAATAGTTTTAAAATACCCAACTCAACAATGATAGTTGGTTGGAATCAATTATTTTAGGGTGTCTTATAAATTGGAAAGAGTCTTTGATGTAAAAAAGGAGAGAATATATTGAAAGACTGGTATGTACAGACTGGTGAACAACAATATTAAAACTTAGATATTCTGCAACTCAAATTCCATAATGTGGTCCATAGCCAATTGGTTGGCTGTACAAATGCATTAGGTTTCCTTCATCATTCCAAGTACTTTGTTGATAAGTTTCATGTTATTATAGGTTTGTTGTTACACCTATTGTAGAACTAGTAGATTTCTTTTAATTATTTATTTGCTATAGTAGGTTTTAAAGGAAATGAAGATCTTTCCATGAGGATGAAGGCCTGATACTCGCACAAAGAGTTAATCTAACATGTATGATATATTACTAACCAAGTACGTGTAGAATTAAACAAGATAGAGATTCTACCTGAACAAGGGGTCTGTTTGCTGATTGGAGACATTAAACAATGTCCATGTGAAGGTGAATTCATTGTTAGTTGGGATTGGAAGTGTGTGTAATCAAGTGATTGAGAAAGAAAGCCCTAGTTCAAGAGTAAGAAGTGCTAGGAGTCTGCAATATGATTCCCTTGTAAATTGTGTCTATTGTTTTATCTTCATTATTGTGAACTCTCAGCATCAAATTGGTATCAGAGTGAGGGAAAGGTCTTGTGGAAGTGCAATTGGTCTTGCTTAGTTGGCTCTTGAATCCCTTAGTGAGCCCTTGCAGTTGAACTATCTTCGGAGTAATAGCCCTATAGTAGATTCTTGTACCAAGTTGATCAAGTAGCCATGTCTAAAGTAGAAGAAGAGATTCCTACAAGGTTGATAGATGTTGAGTTGGCAAAGATAGTGAAAGAACAAGTGGTAGATAACGAAAAGTTAATGGCATCATTAGAAAAAAGAGACAAAGATAATGCTGAAAAGGATAGATTGGTAAAGTCTATGTTGGAGAGGTTGTCAGCACTAGAGAAGAAGGATAAGAGCATCAAATTGGATAAAGAAATCAAAGATGAAGAAGAGGAAGAAGAACCCAAAGAAGAAGAAGAGGACCCTGAGGAAGTAATGATGGCTAAGTTGGCAAAAGTTATAACAAATGAAGATAGAAGGGTAAGGATAGACTTACCTATGTATGGAGGAAAGATGGATGATGAAGAACTAATAGATTGGTTCAGTGCAATGGAAAATCACTTTGAGTGTGAAGGGATAGAAGAGAAGGAAAAAGTGAAGATAGCAAAATCTAGGTTGAAGGGACATGCTTTGTTGTGGTGGGATTGCATCTAGGCAGAGAGATGGAAGAATGGTAGACCCAAGATCACATCTTGGTATACTATGGTGGACAAAATGAAGGCAAAATTTTTGCCAAAGGATTATATAGTACATTTGTACAAGAAAATGAGAGATTTCAAGAAAAAGGAGATGGATGTATAGAAGTACACTAAGGAATTTCACAAGCTTGATATCAGGGTGGATCATGATGAAGAGATGGAAGAAAAGATTGCAAGGTATATGGGGGGACTGAGGTTCAATATCCAAGATGAACTTAGTCTTGCTACCCCAAGGTCAGTTGATAAATGTTATCAGTTAGCCTTGAAGGCTGAAGAGAAGATAAAAAGGAGACAAGAACAACAGAGTAGCAATAGAGGTGGATCTTCCATGAGAGGAAGAGGGCGAAGAGATACTACTGATTTTTTGAGCAGCACTAATAACGATAAGGACAAAACAATTTCAGAATTAAGAGGGGGTTATAGAGGTGGAAGAAGTGGAGGAAGAGGAAGTGCAGTGTTCATGGGAAGATGCTTCACTTGTAATGAAGTAGGCCATCCGTCCTTTTGGTGTCCTAAATGGTAGGAAGACAAAGGGGGAGAGAGAAGAGTAAACTTGGTTGATGAAGAGCCAAGAAAGGATGACCAAAATGAACCTATTGAACTTCTTCTAGAAGAAGGAGAGTGCTTACTAATGGGAAGAAGCAATCAAATACCAAAAGATCTAGGCATATTTAGATCAAATTGTCTCATTCAAGGCAAGGTATGTAATTTTATAATTGATTCAGGGGAAAGTAATAATATGTTATCTTATGAAGTTGTTAAGAAATTGAATTTAAAAACTTTTGCACATGTTGCTCCTTATTATGCTACTTGGGTCAATGCGAATCAGAATTTGTTGGTTAAGGATCAAGTGATGGTTGAGTTTTCAGTTGGGAGTTATAGGGACAAGGTACTATGTGATGTCATGCACATGACTTGTGGGCATCTCATTTTGGGAAGATCTTGGCAATTTTCAAGGAGAGTCATGCATAATGGCTATGAAAATACATATGTATTTCAACAAGGAAAGGTGAAGTATAAGTTGCATCCATTGGTGAGGATTCATAAGGAATCTATACTGATGTGTTTTGGTAGAGATATTCCAACGCAGGATCAGGGTACTCCATATTATGATACTTGTTGGAAGCTTTGCCAGGCTAAGAGGCAGGACAATCCAAGGGTGGCAGGGCTAGTTGAACAACCTTTTGTTTTGGTTGGAGCAATGAAGTGTCCTCTAAGAGGGCAGGCAGATGAAGGTGATATGGTGACAGAGTAGAGAAATATAAAGACTTTCGAGCAAGCTAATGTGCAATAGGAGTACTATCAAGCAAGAGGACAGTTTAACCCAAATATTTCTATATCTAAACCTTGGTGTGTGACTGCAGGAACTAGGATGAAGGAGCATATCACTTTGGAGAATAATTTCACCCCTTAGTAGCAATAGATGGGAGCAAGGAACAATGGATCACATGTCAACTCTTGGGGCAAGAGTTCCTTTATGGTGGGCAGTATGGTGCAGGAGCACCTCAAATATTCAAGCTACAGTTGAAGATTATAAAGACAGCAAAGATCCTCAAAACAAATCAGAAGGAAGGAATGTATAAATAAGGTCATCAAATCAATTGGGTAGTATTGGAACCTATAATGATGCTAAAATAATATTAGGTCTTCAAGATAGGTTTAGGTATAGAAAAGGTTTTAATATTTAATAAAAACATTGTATGGTTTTTTAAGTTCAAACATTAAATAAAAAAGGTAATGGCTGGTTCAGAGGGAAGTTTAGTTTGTAATAGTTTTAAAATACCCAACTCAACGATGACAATTGGTTGGAATCGGTTATTTTAGGGTGTCTTATAAATTAGAAAGAGTCTTTGATGTAAATTTGGAGAGAATATATTGAAAGACTGGTATGTACAGACTAGTGAACAACAATATTAAAAGTTAGATAATTTGCAACTCAAATTCCATATTGTGGTCTGCAAACCAATTGGTTGGCTCTACAGATGCATTAATAAGGTTTCCTTCATCATTCCAAGTACTTTGTCGATAAGTTTCATGTTATTATAGGTTTTTTGTTATGCCTTGTTGCAGAACCAGTAGATTTCTTTTAATTATTTATTTTCTGTAGTAGGTTTTAAAAAAATGAAGATCTTTCCATGAGGATGAAGGCCTCATACTCATGGAAAGAGTTAATCTAACATGTATGATATATTACTAACCAAGAACATGCAGAATTAAACAAGATAGAGATTCTACCTGAACAAGGGGTCTATTTGCTAATTGGAGACATTAAACAATGTCCATGTGAAGGTGAATCCATTGTTAGTTGGGATTGGAAGTGTGTGTAATCAGGTGATTGAGAAAGCCCTAGTTCAAGAGTAAGAAGTGCTAGGAGGAGTCTGCCATATGGTTCCCTTGTAAATTGTGTCATTTATTATTTTATCTTCATTATTGTGAACTCTTTGCATCACTCTTTATCAAGGTATGTTATGTAGTGGATTATAAGAAATTTAGAACTTTTTAACAGACACAAAACTTTCAAATGTACTTCTTAGGTTTGACTATCTTCCTCGCCCTTCCAAAAAGATGTGAAATCTTATACCACCATCGGTCCTATTGGTCTAATTTATCTTGAAGGATTAAAATTTTCTAGTGCACATTTAAAAGATAAGAAATGAAAATATATCCAAAATAACAAACATACCATTCAAGGAATATAGTTTTGTGAGGTGGGAATCTGTGTTGGAAATCTTGGAAAGTTTGGTTGATAACAAAGTTTAGTTCCTTTTTTTGTAATTTTTAGTAAAAAACACAAATGTTTAATTTCTCTTTTAAAAGATGGAGGTAAACAAAACTATTTCCTAACACTTTTATCAACTAAGTTAATTTTTAAAAACATAAATATACTAAAAAGTTATATATAAATTTTTTCTTTGCGTAAAATGCTTAATAGAAAAAATAATTGTGATAACGAATAATTTAATTTTTTTTTAATAAATTAAATATTTTTTAGAAAATTATAATATTATATTATATTAACTAAATGTAAATCCTATTATTATAATATATTCTTTTAATATTATAATAAACTGTATTCAAATTGTTTTATTTTTATACTTGTAATAATAAAAATTAATCTCACAAGTTCCTTCATATCATTATTATTAATTTATTTTAAAAAATTAAATTATGTATATTTATATTCTTAACTTATTGTAAAACCTCCATAGTAAAATAAGTCTAGGTTGTTCAAATAATTTATTTATTTTGATCGGTAAACAATCAAAGCCTAGATTAAGTGAAGGTAGATTCGAACCCGAGACCTCCCACATGAGAGGCTCTCAAGTTACCATTGCATTGTAGGCTTTTGCCTAGGTTGTTCAAATATATACTTTTAAAACATTTTCTTTTTTTGGACTATTCAAATAAGTATTTTTTCATAATTCTAAGTTCTTTGTGGTTGTTCTATACTTATTTCATTTCAATTTTTATAAAATTTTAAATAATTTTAAAAATACAAGAGATCTCTTTAAAAAAAATTCCATAAATTCTACATATTTTTTTAGTTATGTAAATCATATATTTTTAAAGAATATATTTATAGTCTTATATGTTTTTTCTATGATATATATATAACTTACCTTTACTATCCTATCAGCTTACATCTTGAACCCTTACGGGTGTATGTGCTAGTATTTAAACCAAATTCTCATTGTTATTTTTCAAAAAATAATGAAGCTAGGACTAGAAAAGTTGTCATCTATACAAAATCATCCACAAAAGAAGAGGCCATGTGGTAGCATAAATACCATTGATCATGTGAGATAGGAGATGAGTGGATAATATTTTGATGCAAAGTATGGCTACATTTACCTCCATATGTTTAAAGTCAAAGCCCCCGATAAATTAAACCCCTAACTGAGGCAGTGGCCAGTAGTGGTTGGCATCCAAGAAGATTTCAACATGGGCTTAAACATAACATAATTTATTTTACTTTGTTTTTGGTTTATCATTTATTTTTACACCTAACCTCGATATGCTTAAGGTTGTATTTTTATTTAGCATATGTAGCTCGATGTATTCATGGAGGCAATGACTCATTTTGCTACAGTTTTTACACCTAACCCCAATAAAGTGGTTAAATAGCCATGCATGACACAAATATGCAACCTTTACAATTTCTGACTCAAAATTATCTTGGCATTCAAATTTAGAACAACATCATGTCTACATCTACTTTCTGAGTAGTCTCTTATTTTTCTAAAGTGATAAGTGACAAATATGCATGAAACTTATCACATGGATTCTTTTGTCACTTAAATAGCCATGCATGACACTTATCACATAAAGAAGTTGAAGTCATATTCTTGTTAGTGCAAGCACTTTGATAGTCACTATGTATTTCAATTGATGGATGTTTATGATCAGTAGATGTTTAAAATTTTCTTGTTGATTAAGTTACTTTATTTGATCATGTTTTTGAAAAAAAAGTAGCCAAAAAATGGGAGTTGACATGAAATTACAAAATACTATGTTAAAACTACAAGTCAGAAGAGACCAACATTAGCCTAATCACCTTTCAATTCCAAAAACTCTTGCATTAAAGTATCCCAAGATCTAGCAAGAAAACTACAAAGAGCATGTAACATAAGATATGCAAAAACCATAATATCTTAGAGTCCACAAAAATACCATGAATAGTGCCCACAAGGGCCGAGTGCTAAAATTGAAAACAAATGGAGAACTAGTTCTCTTTGTTCTCTTGATTTTCATGTTGTTTATTTAGTAGTAATTAGAGCTAGTCATCCATTAGGAACCTATAGAGTGAGTGTGTGGTGTCCACTCCTACCATTGAGGTAAGACCTTCTTTCTTTGCACGAGAAGGTGGAGGGAAAATGCAGCTGAATGCAACACCCTAAGCACAAATCAGGTAACTTCATCAAACTTTTGCTCTAGGATCTCCTATTTTTAAGATTCCTATTAATGACCCCCAACCCTTCAAGTTTCTTCTAGTTTTCAGTAGGAAGGGACCATGGGGGGGAAGGGGGGGATGTAAAAGCACAAACCTATGTTGCCCTTTTGTAAAGGAAAAGGCCAACAAAAGTATAAATGTTCAACTTCAATGACATAATACTAGTATTATTATTTCGAATTTGAAAATGAAGTAAACTAATGAAATGTGTAAAAATGGAAGAAGCTTAGGATTATAATTTTTAATAATTATATGGAATAAGAATTGATGTATTTTCCTAATTTTTAAAGGTAAATATTTGGTTTCTGAAAAATGTTGAAAATTAGGGGTCTAGTTCCCACCACAAAACTATATGGAAATAAAACTTATTTCCCTTCGATCTAAAACTTTAATGTAGATAATATATACAGGTAGAAAAATCAAAAATAAATATTGGCTTTAGACCTATATTTTCTCTTTTATAAAGATTCAAATTTCAACTCACCTGAAATCAATAGTTTTCATCTCTTACCATGTTTTTCAATACAAATCTATTCTAACCAAAAGAAAAATTATACATTTTAGAAAAGGACTCTCTCCTCTAAAATGTAATATAATTTTGAAATTTTTATGATATGATTTAATATTTTTTTGTTTCTCAAAATTGACATCTTTTCTAGTGTTAAAATATGTGCCTATAGAAATTTTTAATTACAATATACTATATCTAATTAAAACACTATACATTCTATATGAGAATATTCTTGACTTTGAGATCTATAATTTGGTGTTTATAACTTATTTAAAAATATCATAAAAAATAGTAAGAGACAAAGTATTATAAAACAAGTACTTAATAGACCACATTGTTGGTGTAAATAATTATTTACTATTTACACTTTACTGAAGTTTACTTAGGTTATTGCATTATTCTATTATATTACATTATTTTATTATTTTATGAGACACTTAGGAGTTTGTGTACCTTTTTGAGTTGTCATGTTGACATCACAGAAGTACGTAACTCTATTTGAGCACATGGTGTCTACAACATTGAAGTGTGCATTATTCACACTCCCTTTTTAACATATGTTGTCAACAACATAAATTTGCGTGCTACACCATTGTAGGCTTATCCTCTCATCATAGCACTTACTTCCATGCTTAATGAAGGATAACCCATATTGGGTGGACATGTGCCTGGTTGTATGACTTATCATGTTGTTGACTTCTATGCATTCTAGAAGTTCTCTATAGGCCTTTATATACAGGCACTCCTAGTGTACTTCCATATGGCATATTGAATGAATATATCATCATTCTGATCATACTCTCTCTTTGGAACTGTTGTGCTTGTTTTTGAGTTCATTGGTCTTGGGTGAATTCTACCCTAAAGAAAATTCTTACATGGTATTAGAGCTTAGGGAGATTCTCTATGCATAGTCATTCAAGTCCGTTCATGCTTTAGCACCTCAACTCAAATCCAGAGTATCTGCAGAAATTGGGAGCATCTAGAGCCAAACCTGACCTTGCCATTGCATTTGGAACATCAATTCGGTGAGGATCAACTATACATTTGGCTATGCTAGGCTAAAGTTGATCGTGAGAAAAAAAAAAAATTTGCAAACCAGCACCTGAAGGCACTGATTTGCAATTGGGTATGGTCATTTCAATCGATCTGTGCATTTATTTTCAGATCTAAATTAATTTTCTCTTTGTAAATGATTTTTGCAAATTGGGTATTTTTAGATATTTTTTCCCAATCGGAGAAATTTTTTTTCGAGAACTAGGCAGTCACACCCTAGCCTACAATTTGGAAGGAATATTCATCTTACTTATAGGGAATATTCCTATTTTGTATAGGACAAGATTTAATTATCAATAATGGCATTTAAACTGGACTAGACTATATTATAATTCCAGCACAACCCCAGTGGACAAAATTTCAAACCAGGGACATTCTCGCCTTCCCACAATAGTTGACAGGCTTGTTACCACTATGTCTTCACAACACTTTTTTTAAAAAACCATGTCTTCAAGCACGTGGGATTAATTTGGAAGGTTTTCAAGCCATTAGTTACTACTCTTTGACAGCTATTTATGAGAATCATAGCATGGATAGAGCATATTCTAGCAATGTGCAAATTCCCCATACTTGTAGTGTATTTCGGCCTACAAACCTTGCTCCTACTGTCTAACAAGATCAGGCCACCAGTTGAGCATTTTCCAGCAAGGTAGATAGACTCCAATGATCACTTTAACTTGCCTCCATAGAAAAAAATCATGCTGACATGCAGACCAATCCACACGTGGACACACAGCTCAATAACCTTCTGACAATTGTCATCATTCATAGCGATAAGTATATTTGGTGATCCAATCCATGCCAACCTCAATGAAAGTGTATAGTCAACCACCAGTAAGGCCTACATAGTCATCAGTGACTCATCTGCCTCGATCACCAATCCTGTCGGCATACTAGATGCCATGCAAGCAAACAAATCAGACTTTTTTGTATAGTCTATACAGTTCTATAATGCCACATACAATGATGACATCATTATGATGTTATGCTGATGTCATCACAAGACTTGGAGTTTCTAACATCATCAAATCAATGAGTCTAAATTTGATAGCCATTTGACCATCATTCCAAGGCAAATTTGAACTATTGTAATGACCGTATGACTGTCAAATTCAACCCTGTCTTTTGCTGATGCAACCCCTCTCTAGATTATTTTTTTAATTTTGAAGTCCAACTTTGGGAGGCCATAACTTAGTCATCTAGACTCTAAATTATGTGTGATTCTTTTTGAAATTGGGTAGAATTTCCTAAACTATTTATTGGTGTAGCTCTTTTCTAGTTTTGGTGCATGGATTTCTCAGAAATTGCATTTTTTGGAAATTGAACCTACCTAATCCTACATTTTGCAACTTTAAACACACCATATAGGCTCATCTGGTCATCTTTTCAAGTTTTGTTATTTTTGAAAGTACATATTTTTTGTCTACTTTCTAGATTTGCAATCAGATTGTAGGGTTGTGTGGACAAAAGTGTCACTTTAAGAAATAGGTCATTTCTATGCTTTGTATTACTTCAAAATTGTTTTACATTGTAAAGTTCCTAATTTTTAATTCATTTAGAGGTTGTAACAAGAAAAATCAAAAGTCCAAGAAGGCCAAAATTGCCAAGTGGCCATTGTAATTGCATTACTTATAAAGTGCCAAAAAGCATCTATTTTGGGGGGATGAGGGGTTTCTTAATTTAACGAAAAGTGTGTGTGTTCTTGGTGTGTTGTTCCTTCTTTTCTAAAATTTTCTTTCATTTTCTACATTATGGAAAAATTTTAATTTACAAAATTAACTCCACATAACTATGCTACATGGTCCTTTAAAATTTGGTATCACTTAATGCATAATGGAGTTTCTCAATATGTAGATGGTACCCTTCCTAAACCAACAAGTGATATTTCAGCTTGGGTGGCAATGGATAGGAAAGCCCTAGGTGATATATGTTTGGAGCTTGATGACAAGATCATGTATCAAATTGAGAAGTCTTCTACATCTAAGGAAGCTTGGGATAGCCTCAAAAACCTCTATGGTAAAGTGTCTAAAGAGGATGTTTTCAAAATTGAAGATGAGCTTGTCTCTTTAGATCCTAAGTCATTTGATTCTATATGGGATTTCATCGTCAAGGTGAATGAATTAAGAATGAACCTTAATGATTGAGGGAGTCCTATCAAAGATGATAGATTGATCTATCTCATACATAATAAGCTTTCATCAAAGTATTCCACATTTGTTTCTTCTTATAATACCTCAAAGATTACATTAGCGTCTACCTATAAAAAAGTCTCTTTTCATAAATATTGTGATTTGTTGGATACAAAAGAAAAGAAGTTGAAATCAATGGGGATTCTCAATTCACCTAAGTCTAAAGCTTTGGTAGCCAACAATGAGGGTTCTCAAAAATTAGTTGGTCAATCTTCAAATAAAAGAAAGGGTAAGAATAAGAAGTGAAAAAAAAATTAGAGGATGTAGAAAAGACAACACCACAATCTAATCAACAAGGCAAGACTTCCTCGAATTTTGACAAGAAGGGGGAAAACAATAAGGAGAAGAAAAAGTGTGCCTATTGCAAGAAAATGGGTCATGAAGAACATGCGTGTTATGATAAGAAGATTGATGAGTTGACCAACATCATGAAGAAACATAATGTTCCACTGCCTAATGATTTTAAGGATAAAGGGTCTTCTTTAGATTCAAAGGGAAAAGGGCAAGCACTCATGGAAAATTCAAATTCTTCATAGGAATAGATTCTTGACTCAAGTGCTTCATATCACATGAGTTCTTCAAAGGATTATTTTTCTTCAATGAAATAGTCAAAGGTACCACATATCTTTGTGGTAGATGATACTAAAATGGGAGTTGAAGGAAACAAAAACATTGAAATGGAAAATGGAGAGTTCAAAGATGTTTCCTATGTTCCAAACCTAAGTTCAAATCTCTTATCAATCTAAAAAATAAATCACCTTGGAGATGGACATAGAGTTGAGTTCCTTCTAGACTTAGTATAGGTGCACAATCTAAAAGATGATTCCTTGGTTGTAGTGGGGAAAGTGAATCATGACAAAAGGTTGTATTATTTCTCCCATTTTGTGCCCATGTCTCCTTCACAGTGCTTGTTATCTCAATCAAATTCTCAACTCTAATTATGGAATGAGTGGTTTGGTCATCTTGCCTTCTGCTACCTTCAGAAACCTTGCACAAATAGAAAGGTCAAAGGTGTACCCAACATCAACTTTTTCTACAGGTGAATGTTTAATAGGATTAGTGGATATGCATCTAGAGGAGAAGTTACACAAAGAGAAGTCTTCAAGAGCACAACTTGTTCTTTAGATGGTTGACATGGTATTAGCAGGACCTTTTATAGTGACAACAGTTAGCCAGGGTTACTACATACTTGCCTTCATTGATGACTTTCCAAGATACGCTTGGGTCTACTTTCTTCATAACAAGAATGAACCATTGGACAAGATTCTAGCCTTCAAGACTCATGTTGAATAGAAATCAATCAAAGCCATCAAATTTCTTCAAATTGATAATGAAAGAAAATATGTGAACAAAAGACTTATAGACTTTTGAAAACGTGAGGGGATTGATCTTCAAAATCTGCCAACATTCAGTCTACATAAGACAGATGTTGCAGCATTGAGGATCTGAACTCTTAAGTCTATGGAAAGTTGCATGATACAATCCAAGTCTCTAGATCCATCATTTGAAGTCAAATCAATTAGTAGTGCCACTCACATTCTTAATCGGTCTCATCATCTAGCCTTAGATGGAAAGACTCCTTTTGAGGCATGGTGTAGCAGAAAACCTATTGTGACACACTTTAGAGTCTTCAGTTGTCTTGCATGGGCAACCATATCTTCCAAGGGATGCAAGGAATAGTTACCTCAGCCTTGTAATTTCATTGGTTATGAATATGGTGTGAAGGCATACAGACTCTTGGATCCAGAGACCCATCAAATTTTTTTGGAGAAGGATGAACACTTTGAGGAAAGTTCACCAATCTTGTCCTCTAATCCTCTCTATACATCATACCATGTGGAAACTAATAGTGACACAAGTGGTAGTGCTTCAATAGATTTATACACATGGGGTTCTATCGATAGTTTCAATGAGAGATCTCGAAATCAGTCCACTCCGCATGCATATATTGCCATAGTGATAGGTCCAACATAGTAGGGTACATCCAATCTCTAGGTCCAACATCCGTGATAGATTTGGGGGACAATATTCATGATCTGCCTCTTCTTCTTGATGCAGCAACACCTCCTTTAGTTGTCATAAGGGCTCCTTCTAACCCTCTTATTCATTCTCTACATGATCAATTCTCACAAGTTGAAGTGATTGTGGATACTTATGACCAATAGTTGCAGAAGGGTTCTTCATCAATTGAGTAGATAAACAGTTCTTTGAGATAGATTCTTCAACTAGTTGAGCAAGTTTTAGAGACATCACTTATCCATGGCATTCCTTACACACATAGCGGAAGCATCTCATTTGTACCTTTGACATTTTTTCTTCCTAAGGGGAGGAACACCATTCTCTAGTCTTGGATCAGCTGCTTCATCGGGGTAGTCACTGGTAGGCATTCTTCTTTAGGGGGGAGCATATTCTGTCTCTCTTCCCCTTCTCATTTTCCTCATTTGTATATATTGGATGTATGTTGTAATACGGGGGTCTTGATTACTCCATCCATCCATACATTGTGTGTTTTTCATCTCTCTTTTTGGGGGAGGGTTTTTCCCATCAGGTTTTCCCTCTTTCTCCACTTTATTAGAGATTGCATTGCATTTCATTATGTACATGGGTACCTAACATGGCCTCATAGTTGGGACCCATCATGTATCTCATCCTAGATTTCGTAAGATTAAGGGCATTCCCCTAAGTTACACTTAAGGGGGCTGTTGTTGTAAATAAGTATTTACTATTTATACTTTACTTAAGTTTACTTAGGTTAATGCATTATTTTATTATATTGCATTATTTTATTATTTTATGAGACACTTAGGAGTTTGTGTACCTTTTTGAGTTGTCATGTTGACAACACAATTGTTTGTACTCCCTTTTTAGCACATGTTGTCAACAACATAAATTTGTGTGCTACACCATTGTAGGCTTATCCTCTTATCATCACACTTACTTCCATGCTTAATGGAGGATAACCCATATCTGGTGGACATGTGCTTGGTTGTATGACTTATCATGTTGCTGAATTCTATGCATTCTAGAAGCTCTTCAGAGGCCTTTATATATAGGCACTCCTAGTGTACTTTCATATGGCATATTGAATGAATATATCATCATTCTGATCATACTCTCTCTTTGGTCTATTGTTGTACTTGTGTTTGAGTTCCTTGGTCTTGGGTGAATTCTACCCTAAGAAAAATTCTGACACAAATATAACTTAGCTAGAATGAATTTATCTAGATCATATGTTTGAAAAAAATTGATTTATAAATAGAAATACTCAAATTCAGTTATTCTGATAAGCCAACCTGAAAGGTGACACAAATTTTTACTTTGAAAATGAAGTATTAATGTAGATATATCTCATTTATAACACATATAGTCTCATATTACTATATCAAATTTTAAAACCCTAATCACTTTCATCTTTCCTGAATGTGTAATATGAAATTAATCTCTCTGTAATATAGAATATGCACATTCACTTAATATGATAATCTTATATCTCAAATCTGAATCATCTAGTATTTGTTTTCTAATAGTTAATCATTTTCCACATTGGAATTGGTGTATTCTTAATTTTAATATGTTATAGAAAAAGATATATTATTAATCTTTCTATTAGGATTAGGTTTTACATTTACTTCACTATTTTCATTTCTTTTATGAGATACTCTTAAATATTACACATTAACAAAAAAGGTTTGAAAAATATTGGAAAGCTATGTCAATTTTAACTATTTAACATTTTCAATGTAGGAATCAAGACTTAGTGTTTGTTGCTTTGTCCCTTTTTTATTTTTAAATTATCAACCTTAAAATAAGTCAAGTTCCATATTCAGCTTTTAATATCCAAATAATTGTATACCAAGACTTAGCGTGCGATGTTTTGTCCCTTTTTTATTATTAAACTATCAACCTTAAAATAAATCAAGTTTCATATACAGCTTTTAATATCCCAATAATTTATACCAAGACTTAGTGTGTCCTATTTTGTCCTTTTTTTAATTCTAAAATTAGTAACCTTAAAATAAATCAAGTTTCCTATGAAAGCACATAAACATTCAATATTTGATTAACAAGCTTACCATACAATATATAGTGTGTAGTGGAATATTAGTTATTTGATAACCATAATAATTGATAACTGGTGAATGTATTACCATTATTCCAACATTCCCCCTCTTAATACATTGATCCTAAGAACATAAAAATCCATCACCTTAGGGACCCCACTTAAGGTTTACATAGAAAAAAATAACATTCTTCTTAAATAATTAGAATACATATATTGATAAAATGTTCTTTTAAAGTGGTAGATCCTTAACACAGAAAGGCTCCATCAAGCTATTTAGTGACCCTCAAAAAGGTGTAGTTTTGATTTGTCTTGAATTATTCAACAATAATCCCTAGGAGATATGATAAATCTCTATCATTGTCTAGTGACCATGAAAGTGTATAATATCGATCATATCCTCTGAATCTCACTCGACAATATTCCTAGAGGGTCATCAGTCCTAGAGGGTTTCCTACTAGTTTCAACCTAGTTTCTACCTTTTTACTAAATAATTACTCCTCCCTTGAGGACGAAATAGATATGGAAGAGTTTTCATGAATTTTTTATCATGGAATGTGAGAGGTCTTACACACCTCTCTAGAAAGTACTATGTCTACGATACCTATCATATACTTGGTAATATAAATTTCCTTTGTCTGCAAGAGGTTAAAATATTTGGTTTCATGCTTTCTTCTACTCATCACATTATTTGGCCAAAAAACATTATGTTTCCTTCTCAACACGAAATTGGTAGAGGTGGTGTAGTTACGCTGGATGGATGACAACTTGCCTCTAGCTACTTGGGTTATGTGTGCCAATTTTAATATGACTGTATTGGCTTATAACAAGGAAGGTATTTTTCCTTTTCACTAAACAAATAGGAAAAGGGAAGCATGGTACTATATACAAAATAAATTGGACCTTTTTTATCCCAATGCTAATCACCCCTAGCAGAGTGGGGTCTAGCACACTTGGTCTAATTTTTGAGCTAGCTTTGACTATATATTAAAATGTCCTGATCATGCCATGATTACTACATGATCCTTTTACTCCTTTTACAAAGATTGAGAGTTACCTATCATTCCTTTGCTGGATGTGATGTTATCAGACCTCTATACCATTTATTTTACCATTTCTTGGTAAACTATTATTCAGCAATATGTTAGAATATATTTTTTTCTCAACACATCAGTGCTCTTGCATACTTCCCCTATTGCTCACATCCTACATGTCTGGAATTTGGAGCTATGACCCCATTCTCAAATAGGTTGGATTCAATGGTGGAATGATGATGTTAATAGAAGCACTAGGTTTCTTCGCATCTATGGGAGGTAATTGGATTTTTTTAGAAAAAGGTCTTATGAAGCCAATATGAAGGATTTTAGAAAGGCTTCTAAAGCTCTTACCCTTACCCCATTTCATTTTGATTTTCAAATTGAGCTTTCCAGGCTTTGCCATTATAAATAGATTGCTGATAACTATGCTGCTTAGGGTGCCCAAATCAAAGTTCACCTCTAATGTTTGGAGGTTGAAAATGAAATTTCTAAAGAATTCTTATAGGCTCTCAGAGTCCATCATACTAACTTTGGGATAAAAAAATATTAAATAGGACAATACTATTATTTCTAGTCTCCTTGATATAGTACAAGCTTTTATGCATCACTATGAAAATGTTTTTTCTTTACAAGGAAATTCAGTTGCCGTAGAGGAACTTCTCAAAAAGTGTATTTATGTTACTCCAAACTACCTAACAGTTGTGAAATGGGCTTTCTTTCAGAAGCTTCTCACCATTAGGGACCTCAAGGAGGATATCTTTTCTTTGGAAAATGAAAAGTCCCTTGGGGGTGACAGATTCCCCTGTGAATTTTACAAAAAACTCTAGGATTCTATTGGTCAAGACTTGCACAAAGTCTATCTTGAAACTTATCAAACTAAGAGTCTAGGATCCATCATTAACAAAGAAAACATTAAATTCATACCTAAGGCTAGTGACTCTAAGGATATTTACAACTAGTGGCCCATCACCTTGCTTAATGTGTCATACAAGATCATTCCTAAGGCCTTATCTCTCAAGATTCAACATCTTCTTCCCTTAATTGTGCAACCAGAGCAAACTAGTTTTATCAAGTCTAGGTGTATTCTTAACAACATCATTTTTGTTTGGGAAGGCATGGAGTGGACTCACAAGTCCAATTAGTAGACTTTGTTTTTGAAAATTAATGTTTCCAAAGCTTATGATCGAATTGAATGACCCTTCCTTTTGGCTATGCTCCATACTTTAGGTTTTGGCCCTAACTTTCTTTAATCTATTGAAATATTAGTGCTTGTATTACCATTAATAGTTCCCAATCTGAAGCCTTTGGGCTCTTTCGATCTATCCAGTAGGGTTTCCCTCTAGCTCTAGCTTTTTATGTTCTTGATCTTGAAGGGTTTGATTACTTACTTTCCCACTATGTTTCTTCTAGTTTGGTTCATGGCATTTCCTTGCCTGAATCTTCTTCCCAACTCATCAATGGTCGCTTTTTGATGACTATTTCCTCACTCTCCTAGAGGATGATGAAAATATCACTAATGCCTTATAATGCTTGGACACATTTTATCAAGCTTTTGGTTTTTTTGTTCAATGAAACAACATGCTTTGACATAGGCAATCTTTTCTTCCATTGTTGCCCTAGATTTCTCAATCCAAGTGGAAATGGGTTACTCACGGGGAAATATTCCACTTTCTAGGCATCCCCTTCACCTTTCAAGCTTCTCTAGTGAAATTGTGGAATGTTGTGCTCATGAAAATTGAGAAAAAGATTGATTACTAGATTACTAAAACCCTTTCGCTTGTGGGTAAATTCTAGATTTTCTCGAAGGTTCTAGTGGATACTCTTGTGTATCACTCCTCTTCTTGGCCTCTTTCCAAAGCCTCCTACCTCAACTTGAAATGTTTTCTCTATGACTTTCTTTGTGCTTTTGGTTCTGATCATCATGGTTTTCATAGGATTTCCTAGAATTTTCATTGTCTCCCCAAAGAGTTTAGAGGTTTTAGCCTTCTTTCCACATAGAAGCAAGGGCTTGCTCTCTATGCTAAGTGGATTATTTATGCTCTCATGAGTGATAATGCTTGGAAAGTATTTTTTTCTCACTGTATCTCTTCTAGATTTCCTATTAACAAGCTTGCATGGAAGGGGATTGGTCTTTAGATCCTTCCCATCATGTGGGAAACTGTTCATATCCAGGACTCTTTTGTTATCAAGAGAATTTGGAAAGCTTGGGAAGTTGTGAAGCCTTGGCTTTACTGGGATGGTGATGGGTTTCATGATGGGCTTTCCTTGAATCAGTAGAACCTTTGGTTGTACCCAATGTTTTCCATTCAGGGTGTTCCTCTGACCAAGACTCAAGGTGCCAATGCTCTGCATTATTTCAAACGTGACATCAAGACTCCTAAGGACCTTTTTTCTAGGTTTGCTATGAGTCTTAGATCTTTAGAGGATATGTAGGTCTAGTTTTAGTTTTGTCTTGCTCATCTGGATTGACACACTTTTGATCTTCTGCTCTCTGCCATTCTAGATCATTTGACTCACAAGATGGGAATCCAGTCTGTGCGACCTTGGTGGAAAGACTAGAAGTGGTATCCTACCACACCCTTCACCAGTTAAAAACCTATCTTAGGATATCATTGGCTTTCTCCCCATCTCCTTATGGTGGATACTCTCAGCCAGCATTGACATCTTCAATCTTCTCCTTATCATTGGAGTGTGCAATTTGATACTATTTGGAGTGCTATCATTGAGCCTAGGATTGTCCATTTATCCTAGTGATTGTTGTTTCAAGGGCTTCCCCTTGGGCCACAACTCAGGCATATTGGTGTTCTAGGCATCCTTTTTATGGGCATCCCTAGTTGTTTTTGTATATTTTTTTTGTTTTCTAGGTGTGCTTAGAATTTTTGACAATGGATACATGATTTCTTCAAGCCCTTTAGGCTAGAACTCTTTTCTTGGCACATGATTGTGTTGGGTGATTCCTCGAGGATTCCTTGGCAATTTTCCCAGATCTAGTATACTTTCATGATGTAGATTTTGTTTACTTTCTAGAATGATAAGACTGTTTTTCTTTTCACTCATAACTTTATTAATATCAAAGTTTCTATGTAAACTAAAACATGCATGTGTAATAATGTCATGTTGTAGATTTAGGTCCAAGCCAACAAGGTGGTGTTGGAGGTGGCCCACCTTTAGGAATTGCTCAATCATTGGGGTAACACACTTTGTATGATCATGAGAGTTCCTCTAGAGTCCTTGGCTAACCACACTCTACCTTGTTGTCATCATCAAGGTCACAGTTCTTCTACTTGCTACTCACATACACCACGCTTGTAGGCTCCTTGCCACCACTCTCCTAGTGATATCGATGTTGGTTGGTGGTGTCGCTTAGGTTTTCTACCTCACTATGTCTCTGGCTGGTCTGCAATTCTTGTGGCTCCCCATCCTATTGCTCCTCCTCATTCTCTTGCCTCCAAGTGGTCTTTCCCTCACTTGGATCTAGCTATTCCTTTGCCATGAGTAGAGGAGGAAGACAAAAAAAATGTTGTTGATGAGGATAGTGTTGATGGCTGGACTGTTCCTAGTCCTCTTGCCAATCCCATGGATTCTTGGGGTTATAATGATCATGAAGATCCACCTCCCTCAACTAGCATTGCTCTAGTGACTTGAGGGAGCTACTTATATATATTTTTGATGAATAGCTGTTGATTCTAACTTCGCCCCTATGAACATTCATGGGGTGATCTTGTATCCTTGACCTGTTTTTTGTAAATTTGTAACTAGTATATTAATTTATTAATAGAAAGAAACTATTCACCAAAAATAAAGAAATAAATAATAATGTATAATTCTTAATAGATAATTAGATAATTAGATAATTAGTTATTAGTCACCAATTATAAAAATGAAAACCATATATTTTAAGACAAGTTAGATCATAAAATTTCTTTAAAATTATAATTAAAAGGAAAAAATCTTAAACAAACCATATTCGTTAAAATGTAATAGAACCATAACCTTTTCCTCTAAAACCATAATTTTTTAATTGTTGATCATAATACAAAAGAACCCCATCATCAAATAACACTGTGTTCCATATATATTATTATTATTATTATTATTTTATTTAAACCAGAAAACTTTAAAATCCAAACTCGACATCACATTCAATTACGTGTGCACATTGACATCGCAGCAACTCATGTCAACTTTATAACATAATAGCTATCTAAGGTTCTTTCAAAATTTAAGGAAATTGAGGTAACGAAAGATTCAATTTAAGTCTGACACTTCCCCATTTACGAGTGACCATAATTTAATGTATCAGACTTAAGATTTAAAATTTGATTCCACTGAATATGCATATTGTTGATTACAGAGAAAGTAATTACACTCTCCGCAGTCCAGATGGATGAAAACTTTAATTTGCAGTTATTACTGTGGGAGGAATTAAGCATATATTTCTCCTTGTTACCGTGGAGCACAAAATACCAAAATGATGTAAGGGTTTCCATCGTGGAAGACTTAATTACGTGCGGCTACGATCTTTTATGTTGCCTGCAAAATTAGATCCTGAGGATAATATCTCCATAATTTCTACTATTTTATTCATTTTCTCTGCAATGATTGGTCGAGCAGATGCAACGAGTGAAAACAAAACATTTAGAAAGAGCAGCAATGTCATAATTTTCACACATGTTGATCTCACCATATTAACTGCAAGAGAGAATCTTAAGCATATTTGTATATATATAGGTAAAAGTGGGTGAATCGCTGATATATATATATATATATATATATATATATATATATATATATATATATATATATATATATATATATATATATATATATATATATATATATATATATATATATATATATATATATATATATATATATATATATAGATAAGAGGAAAATAGCTTGTTTCAAGAATCTAACTGGGAAAGAATCAGAAAGAAAACTCAGTACCCTTGCCAGAAAACAACATGAAAAGAAAGAGAAGATATAAGAAGATGCTGAACACCCATCGCGGAGCTGGGGGAGGGGAGCTGAAAGAGGAGATCAACACTTAACTGTCTGAATTAACAAGTTTAGAATATATTCGATACCATCCTTAAATCCATATTCCTAAACATAATGCATCATTATCATTCGTATCTACTCCAAATGTGAAATGAACATATATACGTTAACGTATGAATCAAATTTAAAAAATTAGAATTTAATTCATTTTGATTAAAAATCATGATGAACAAGTTACAAACCATGATTAACAACATTAGATGAAATTACTACATAATCTGAATAATTAAAATATATGTTGTTTGTAAGTACTCAATGTATCATAGTAGTATAATCATGTCATTAAGTCATAATCTACATACGTAAGCAGGCACTAGCATGATCTGTCCCATCACATGGAATCATTACTTCAACCAAAAAATACAATACCAACCAAATAATTCACACTTGAATCACACATAATGTTGACTTCCTTGCCTTATTATAATCCTTTTGTCTATTGCATATTATATCCCCTTTTCAAGTTAATCAACTATAAAACATCCCATCATTATCCCAAGATAAAGGCATAATGCAAAATTTACTTAAGCCAGCTAATCAAGATGCATTGTTAACTATGCCAACCTAAATTTGGTAATTAATCATAACGTATAGGATAGAATAGAACAAATTCCACCAACATATCTAAATCACCTATTTACTTTAGTTAAAACCTAGTTCATTTTCCATCATAATTAAGTCATCTAATTCTATCAAGCATATATGAAGGTAGTCTCAACTATCATTAATTGATACTCACCATCATATAGCATTATAATATTTTACCATAAGTAACCTTATAAACTTTATGCACATTAATTTGTCTTAACATTTAACATTAGATTATCACATTATGGCTTTCAAAATCCTCCACGACAATTCCCATGAAGGTATATGTAAGACCATTGTTACCAAAAGTATCATTTGGGTTTGTACAACTATTTTTTTATTTAATGCATAAGAGTAAGGATCTTATAGGTTATAAGGAAAAATCCACTCTCTCTTGATTCCTTCCCTAGTATAGAATTTTTGGAAATCATTTTCTTTATAATCCCCTCTATTGTCTATGTGAGGAACCTTTATTTTCCTTCCTATCAAATTCTCCACAAGAGCCTTGAGCTCTTAGACATGACTTGAAACCTCATCCTTGGTCTTCAAGAAGTATATCCATATTTTCCTTGAGAAATCATAAATAAAAGTAACATAGTACTCAAGTCCTATGAGTGACTTCATAAACATTGGGCCACATATATCTAAATGTACAAGATAAAGAAAACCCTTAGATCTGGTGTCACTCCTTAGAAGTGATGCTTTCCCAAAATTCATCAACATACATTCTTTTCATACATCATCATGATCATTCTCATGAAGCAATTTATGTGCTCCATCATGAATATGGCCCATCCTCTTATGTTAGAGCTTTCAGGATCTCTAGGATTAGTGTTGGTCATAAGTGTCTGAAGAGTATAAAACTGCATCTTATAAAGGAAACTACTCCTAAGTCAAATAGTTATGGGTGATTTCCAATCCTTATGCTTCATCAACACATATGCCCATCTAAAGAGTGCATTATAGCCTTTATCCTGAAGCACAAATACAAGAAATCAGATTCATACCTAAGCATGCCCCATTAAAAAAATCATGAAGTAGAATTTTATTTCCATTATCACTCTAGAATTACGTAATACCTTTCCTAGCTAGGTTGAGTTTTGAGAAGTTTCCCATAGAAATCCATTTACTGGTATCCTCCTCCTTATATGGCAAGAACTACTCTCTATCTCCTATAATATGAAATGATACCCCACTATCTATATACCAAACCCACTTTAAGGTTCAACTAACCATACCAATTATGAGTACAAACTCATCTTGCATTGTAGTAGAGAGATCTTCTACACTTGTTGAAGCTTCAACCTGCTTCTTTCCCTTCTTCCTATATGGGAAATCACTAACATAGTGGCCAAACCCATGATAGAAAAATATCTAAATCTTAGATAGATCCTTCTTCTTCTTCTTCTTTTCACTCTTTGAATTTGATCTTTTGCTAGACCACTTCCTAGCTTTCACTTTCCTTGCTAAGAAAACATTTTCCTATTCCACCTAACTTTTCTAACTCTTGTAGACCCCATTGACAAGACTAGGTCTAAATAGATTCTGAGTGAAATCACCTCATAGTCAATCCCAACTTGGTAAGTTTTTTTGTCCACTAAAACCTTGAACAAAGAGATCCTACTATTTAGTAAAACCATTTAGGTCTATCCATACAATCTCGTCATCACTAGGGATATACCCAAAAAGTGCTAACACATCCTTTAAAAAAATTGATCTTGATGAGATAACTTGTGATGTCTTCTTCCTTGTTCATCTAGGTATTCTTTAAATTTTCTCTATGAAATAACATCCTGTTAGTGGTATGATTTTGGTACAAATTTAGAATGGTATCTCACATTTTATTTGATGTATCTAACTCTTGAATATATGAAGCAATATGGTCCTTGATACCATCAAATATTATCCCACTTCCCTTGCCATCATCCTTCTTGTATCTTGTAAGTTGTGCCACATTTGTAGGTACAACTATGACACTAGTAACATAATCTTTGATACCATTATTTTATAATAATATAGAAAGTCTAGCCTTCTAGACACAAAAAATTGAGTCACCATCCAATCTATCATAATCTCTCAAACCGGTCGAAGCCATCTCAAGTGATAAAAACAATAATAATTCTAAAGAGGTCAACAAGGTTTTATAAACCCTCAATTGTTTCATAAGGAACAAAAATTCTACCCTTAACATAGCTTTGGTTCCATCTGAAAAATAACTCTTGCAATCAATAGTTATTAATCATCTATCTTAAAAGATTATTTATCTAGGAAAAAATAATTCATAGCTGATTTTGAAAAATACCACAACAATAACTTCACCAATAAAAATATAGAGAAAGAAATTTGCAACATAATTTGACACAATATTTTCAAACAAATCATCCTTAGAAAAAGCCCTAAGGGAAAACCAATCCTATAGATAAGGGATTATATTTAACTTCAACAAATCAAGAGATACAAAATTCCTTCCCTCTTATTGGAAAAACTCCAATAATATTTCAATTTCTCCCAATAATATTGTCCCACTACTATCCCCAACACTATCATTGCGCCCTTTCTAACACTACAAAACTATTTTCTAATACTAAAAATTCATTTTCCATTACTATAATTCTTCTCAAGCATTTATTCTCCAAATGCTCCTTGACTCCATTTTGTACTAGACTTCCATTGAAAAAACAATGGCCAAGATTGATTCTCGATCAATAGCTAAAATAAAATAAAGAACATAACAACCAATATCAAAATTAGTTACAATGTGTCAGTACAATTGTTTTTTAAATAAAGTCATCAAATAATTTTCTTCACATTAACAAATATTATTTTTGAAATAATTGTTTACTATTGTTTAGCAAATGGACAAACAATTATCCAAGCTAATCAACTAACACTTTTAAATAGTACGAATAATGCACATCCAACTAAGGGGATCATTGGAATAAACTATTCATTTTAATATATTATCCAGGCTTCATGCATATTTTTGTTAAAAGAATTAAAAACTTACCTGATCATTGTTGAATTTCACCAAAGCCTACAAAAAAATAGTGACTATCATGGAAGATGAATACATATTGCTCGAGAAGAGAAATAATAGAATCCACCATAAACAACTAAGAACTTTACATATCAATTCATGGAAACCATATCAACTTGTCAAGATTCATGTTTAACATGAGGATGCATTGTTTAAAAGGAGAAATGATGCATCCATGAAGAACTCAAACCACTATATATCCTCAATACTATTTCGAGTTGAAAATTTGTGCCTTTTTAACAAGTTCTATCATAAAATAGCCTCTGCGAAAAAAACATAAGTTTTTAAATATTATCCAATGATAATATATATCAAGAAAAAGATGGTTAATTAAACAAATAATGCTACAATCCATTTTCATCGTCGGATCCACCAAATCTTCTAGGATCCCAATTTAAAATAAAGTGAAAATAGTAGTCAATCTAGGACAAATGGAGGAATATTCAGCTCAATAATCTTCTTCTCCTCAGTGAGATATTCATGTAGCTAGTTTTCACAATGTCAAAACAAATATACATGAAATATAGATATATAAATATAGCTGAAATGTAGAGCATTAAACTTATAATCTATATATTATAATTAATTAAAAATTATTCAACTAAGATTTTCTAAAATTATTTAATACATATGAATGTAGATTTTACAACATTTTTAAATTTTAAAATAGGGAAGAAATAAAAAAAATGAAAAATCTGAAATATGAATAAAAATATATTTATTTAAAATAATAATAAATATTCCAAAATTTATTATATAAACTTTGAATATTCTATGTTTGAATTGTATTTGAAAGGAAAAATTATAAAAATGATGTATCAGAAATAATGAATTTTCAATCTTCCCATGAAACTTAGTAATGAACTATCATCAAAATATATAGAAAACTCCATTAGATGAAAAGGTATGGATGATGATGACTAATTTATATTTAAGAAAATTATGGATAATCAGATTTTCTAAGTTATAAGAATAATTAAAATGTGAAAAGAAAAATTATTTAATATCAAGCACAAAAGAAAAACAAATTAATTTTATAAGAAACATGTTCTTTAACATACAATAAAAAAGAACACGAGATAATCCTCTTACAATTTATGCAATTTAAACACTAATTTATTCAGAATATAATTTTGGAACTAAAAGGATGTCTATGGAATATAAGCCAATTCAGAAAATCAATTGAACCCTCCATTTCTAAGTTCTTGGCTTCAATGGATTAATTCACATGGTAGTCCCATCTTTTGTTGCTACAAATTTATGGACTTGGAGAAGTAAAAGGAAGTGACATGTTTTCATCTTCCTCTAGGAGTCCAGTGGCGCATGTGATTCTTGCAAAAGTTAAATGGCTGATTTACACTATAATTGTTGAAGTAGAAAATTTTTGTACCTAGGCTCTGGTAGTGAAGATAGTGTTGGAATAAATGAAAAATTGAGTTCTAATTTGATTTTGAATAAGATTCAATAAAGAATTGATAGTCTATTTATAGATATAGTTTTTTTAATCAACAATGCTAAATTAATGTCAATAAGGGTAAACTTGTTATCAAATAATCACAATGAGATGTAGAGTTTTAAAAAAAATTTATAGATGAGTAGTTCATTGTAGTTTGTGTATAAATATGTATTCCTTATGATGTTCATAATAGACAAATCATAGAGTTCTTTGTTTTCTATATTTTTATGCTTTGTATTCTTGTTGTTATATTTCTAATTTGGTATTAGAGGATATTAATGTTTTAATGCCCTATTGTGATGTCTCCTACTTATTGCAATCTTTGGTTCTAGTGTTGTAGAAGTAGTTCATAAACGAAGAGCTCTAATCTAGACTTCAAGAAGTAGAAAGCATCCATGAAGTTTCCATGTTTGAGTTGATTTGCTCTAGATTTTCAACCTGTGTGTTCAACAATGTGATTTGGGTTAAAGGACTAGTAAAAAAAATTATTGTTTTTCTTTTATTTCTTGAAAATGGTACTTTATTGGATTCTTATCTAATTGTGTAAAATGAGTTAGATGGTTCCAAATATGTTAATAAAAAATTTAAGATCCACACTCTAATGGAGCTAAATAAATTTTGAACCATTGTAACTAGTTCCAAGACTAAGCCGACTACACCTTTAAACATTGTTCATGATTGGGAGAAAAGAGAATGAAAAGCCAAGATGTTTTTACAAATGTCTGTAAAAGACTTTGTCATCTCTCATATAAGGGATATCACTACTTCTACTGGAACTTGGAATGCCTTGAAAGGTTTCTATGAGATTATAAATACAAAAATAATTTTATAGTAACGGAAAATATTAATTTCAATTTTAAAATGGAAGCAAATAAAAATATTAGTGATTATTTATCTAGAATCAAGGATTTAAGGGATAAATTAGCTAACATCGGTGAATCAATTTCAAGTAATTATTTAGTTACTATTACATTGAATGGAATGGTGAAGGATTATCAACTACAAAGATTACTTTAGCAGTGAATCTTTTCCATTTGGCATTTGGCGATCTCATCTCATGGGTCGATCATCATTTGGTGAATAGCACATGCAACGTAGGTCAACTGCATAGCAAGATATTTATCAGATTTGGGTCCAATACCCATGGTAGTCACCCATTAGTTATCACATTATTGGTCAAAAATATCAGTCCAATCACCAATGCAATATACACTTTGGATACATTTATTTTAATCATTTTGCCATCCTTTGGATGTTGTTTCTTATTGGCCCACATTCTTTTGCCATTACTACAATTAAATAGTTTTCCCTTGGGTTGGGCATCGCCTACCATTTTCTTGACATGTGTCAACCACTAGCCTCATTTAACCAACTATTTCCTACTTTGGCCTTGCAATGGAAGGTGCATTTTGCACTACATTTGACATTCCTACTTCTTAATCCTGCCTAATTCACCAACCTAGATTGGACTATAAGATATTATTATTCTACAAAATTCACTCTTTTTTGGTCTAAAGACTGGCATTTCTTATAACTGCCAAAGTTTCACAGTGTTGAGTGCATTGCCCACTAACTTGGATACCCTAGTTTTCATAAAAGACAAGTGATTTTTTTTTTTTAATGTAGATAGTATTACTACCATACTATTATAGTGGTACTAGTTATTTTTTTAGTTTTACTATCTAGTGTCCACTGGTGACTGGACATCTCACACACTAAGATAGCCTATAGGTTTTTGAATTATATTGGGTAGTACCATAGCAGTAGTACCCTTTTTTGGAGAATGAATCATATTATTGTTATTATATGTAGTCTAAGTAGTATACTATCACTGCTCACAGTCTTTGAGTCATCACTATTTGAGTCTTTTGTTCAACAACTAAGTTGATTTATTTTTTGTAGCCTTTATCAATTTGCAATGTCAAACAAGAGGGGCAACAAGGGTTCCGGTAGGATCCCTGAAAGTGAAGAGAGGCCACCATTACCAAAATGTAGATCCATAGCAGCATATTTTGGTGGTGAAAATGTTGGCAACCTACAAGATTCACAAACTGGATCTCCAATGCTTATTGAAAAAGGAGATTCATCACAAGTTGTAGACTCAGACCATATTGAAGAATTTCAAGTTGGTGAACATAATATCTTAGTTCAGGACAAACTTGAACACAATTTGGAGTCACAAGTTGATATTATAGAGTTGGAGTTAGGCCTGTACTAGTCGAGTGAGAAAACTAAAAGTGATTCCATAAATCATGTTTATGCACAAAATGGGAAAAGAAAATTAGAATCAAAGAAAGATTGATCTCCTTGGGGTCTGTCCAAAAGGAATTTTCAGTTAGAATGGGTGGAAAAGTACTAATTCATTGAACTAGTGGTCAATCCAATTGATGGTGAGTCTCATGTAGAATGCAGATGTAAGGTGTGCAGAAAGATACCAAAGAAGGAGAAGAGGTTGCAACTTAAACTTGATACATAGAAAAGCATGTCAGTAAAATTTACAAAAAGGAAACTATAGATGGAGTTGAAAAATCTATGCTAACTTGGAAAACAAAGGACAACTGTTTGTATATCAGGAATGGTGAAATATATGAGTTACATCAACAATTATAGGAGAAGCATTCTGCAGTAAAAGGTTCCATTGAAGATTTCATTGGGAAAGAAATAAAAGTGCAAAATATGGGAAAATTAGTTCAATTAAGTGTTGTTTTTAATATTTTTAGTAGACAACATCCTATGACAAACTATCCTTCAATTATTGTCTTATTGCACTTTTTCAAAGTTTGAAACTATCTGAATAGTCACTGCTTAGTAAAAAACATGTGGTAATGGGCTAGATGTATTACACAAGTTGGAAAAGAAGATATGAAGGATGTAATGTCCCCATTTTGGAGGAGTTAATTATTTATAAAGTTATCAATAAAAAAATATATGACAAGGTAAATTTATATTCAATTAAGTGATGATATATCTTATAAAGTCAATAAATAAAATAATGTTCTAGAGGTTGCTAGAAGGAGCAGAGAAATAATTAAAAAAAGAGGCAGACCTATCAAGGAAAAAAGAATAAATAGGCATTGAGGGCTCATTCCCTATCATCAAGATTTATTATTGATTTTTGTTGATGTGTGTTGTGGAGCCTAGGGTTTCTGCAAGTAGTCACAATTTGCCATTGAGAATGAAAACTCTCAATTGGTACGCAATTTTGAGGGTGTGAAAGATCACCTGAATTATTGTAGTTGTGGGAAGGATATTTCAATCCTTTCACTTGTGCTTAATTGCTGGTTTGGAGTTTCAAGTGGAGTTGCACTTTCACCATATCATCTTTAGAAGTCAATCTCCTGTATCTGATCAATCCAAGTTCTTCATTTCAATTTGTAGTTGTAACAAGTTCTCAATTGTATACAACCAATTAGGGTTTGTCTATAATGTGCCATATCATAATGTTTTGCTGCTGAAAATTGCCATATCATTTGTAAAAACATTTGGTTTTCATTGAATGAATACATTGGCACTATTATTTCCTTATTTCAACAATATACTTTAGCAGTGTATTAAATTTAGGCTTTGTTTAGTGGCCTATTGGAAAGGGTCATTACAGTGGTATCAGAGCAGGTTTTCTACTACCCTGATAGGGTTTATCCAGCCAATTTACATAGTGAACCAGCATAATTAAGAATATAGTTGAGAGATGTTCTCAAAGCCGATCCAGAAGTGTGCAAGATGATGAGATTTTATAGCATCAGGAGAGGCTTCTACAGTCAATAGAGGCAAATATAAAGGCAATGATGGTTATGATGCAACATTTGATTGGGGAAAATAGGAGAAATAATCATAATACTAACTAGGATTGTAGGAGCATAGTAGGATCACAACATATGACATGGTCTAGAACAGCTGATAGACCCACATGTCCTACATTTAGGGAAGAAACTCTGGCACGCACACCTGATGCTATGGTAACAGATATTATAGATGAACTTCGGCAAGTAAGGAATGAGTGGGATTCGTTACCAACATATGTATAGGATAGGTGGACATTTGACAGGTACCTGAACTATAGAACTGCCAGGTAGAAGCAAACAGATAAACACAGTGAGTTGCAATAGGTCACCAACAAATTGGTATTACCCACATTTGATGGCAGTGGAAAAATGACTTCTCATACTTGGATTCATACGGTGGATACTTTCCTATCTCTAAAGACTATGACAGAATTTGACGTGCTCAAGTATGCCACTTTACACTTAGATGGGGCAACACATGATTGGT
This sequence comes from Cupressus sempervirens, assembly GCA_028749045.1. Taxonomy (NCBI): domain Eukaryota; kingdom Viridiplantae; phylum Streptophyta; class Pinopsida; order Cupressales; family Cupressaceae; genus Cupressus; species Cupressus sempervirens. The sequence continues at coordinate 912,637,097 of CM053785.1, forward strand.
GGACACATGGCACGATCACATTGCAACACAATCAGATAACCACTTATCAAGAGTTCATGGATAGATTGATAGAAAGGTTTGATTAAAAAATCCTAAAGTTTATTTCTGGGAGTTAGCCCAATTGAGATAGTCAGGAAGCTTAGAACAATTTATCAATGACTTCCAAAATTTTACAGTGATGTTATCTAACATTTCAGAATGGAGGATAGTCATTTTATTCACAGAGGGATTAATTGAACCACTCAAGGGGTCAATAAAGGCTTTTGATCCTCCTAAAATATAGGAAGGCATGAAGAAAGCCCACAGTGTGGAACTTGCTACTCCAACAAACTAGTTTAGGTCGAAGGGTTCTTCATCATTTAGAGATAACAAAGGGGAATTCAACAAGGAAAAAGAAAAGGTTAGTGACTCAAAAGGAAATTCAGTTGTACCCTTGGATAAGGAAACACTTAATGACCTATTTAGGAAGAAGCTATGCTTCTTTTACAAAGGTCCCTATGAGTTTGGTCATGATTGTCCTATGAGGCCTAAGGGGAAGGCTAACTGGACGATATGGGCTTATTACGAAGGTTCAGATTCAGACAGCTCAGAGAACCATGATGAGGATCCTAATGGGGTAGAGGGTTAATAGGAGGTAGATAGTGCTAAGAAAAAAGAGGCTCTAGAGCTACATTTATAGGAGGCACGTCTGTCTAGTATTCAAAGGGACGGATCTTTCAGGCTCTGAGGAGTCTTGGTTGGACAAAAGGTTATTACTCTATTGGATACAGGTGCCACACATAATTTCATTGAAGCATGATTTGTGGAGAGGCATGGACTCATTACTAAGGATTTCAAAGGATTGAGAGTCAAGGTAGCTAATGGATATACTCTTCGCTATGACAAGATAGTGTGAGATCTACCTTTGCGTCTAAACAACTATGAGTTCAAGGCAAACTATCATGTGGTCAAAATGGGTGACATGGACATAATACTTGGGATGCAGTGGCTAAATTCTTTGAAGGAGGTTACTCTAAGATTAGAGGATATGGAGATACGGTTCAAGGTGGATGGTAGGACTCATGTGCTAAAGGCTACTCATAATGGTGATGTTAGGACTATCTCACTTAGACGGATGGAGAGATTAGCCAGGCATAATAATATAGAGTGGGTGACAATATGTGCCTTGATTCTTACCCAAGAAGAGCAACATAAGATTGAATATCATCTAGATATTCAGAAATTGAGAATCAAGTATGAGAAGGTATGTAGCAAGATTCCACCAGGCAGGTCACTAGACAGAGGCATTGAGCACATTATCAAGCTAGAGGAAGGTGCTAACCCTATCAGGATCTCACCATACCGGTGCCCAAAATGACTCAAAGATGAGATCAAGAGGACCATCAAGGAGTTGCTAGCAATGGACACATCAGACCAAGTAAGTAACCTTTTGCATCTTCAGTTGTTTTGGTAAAAAGAAGGATGGTACTCTATGAATGTGTATTGATTCTAGGGTGTTGAATAAGAGAACTATAAAGAATAGGTATCCCATCCCATGCATCGATGAGTTGATAGAAAAATTGCATGTGGCTTGTTATTTCACAAAAAATGATTTGAGATCAAGCTATCACCAGATTAGAGTTCGAGAGCAGGATATTGAGAAAATTGCTTTCAAGTGTCATTATGGGTACTTTGAATTTGTAGTCATTCCTTTTGGTTTGACTAATTCACCTACCACTTTTTAGTCCACTATGAACAAGGTCTTCCACCATTAGTTGAGGAAATTTGTGCTAGTGTTCTTTGATGATATTTTGATCTATAGTAAGACATGGCAGTAACATTTAGAGCACTTGGAGACAGTATTGAGCATTTTATTGAGGGAGTCCTTGTATGCCAAGGAGTCCAAATGTGATTTGGGGATGACAAAATTGTTGTATCTTGGACACATCATTAGTGCGGAAGGAGTGCGAATGGATCCTGAAAAGATCCGTGCTATTGTTGATTGGCCACCACTAGAGAACCTCATGATGCAGCCATATAAGCAATCCACTCTCAAGAAGAGTGGTGTAGAGAAACTCAAGCCACGCTATTATGGACCATTCAGGATAGTTAGGCGAGTTGGTGAGGTGGCTTATGCGTTGGAGCTTCCTGCAGATAGTAGAGTGCACAATGTGTTTCATGTATCAAGCATCAAAAAAGTGTTGGGTTAGAATGTGATGCCTTTTGTAGTATTACCTCCCTTGGATGATGAGGGAAAATTGATCTTAGTGCCAGAATCCATTCTAGATAGTAGAGAGAAGCAGCTTCGTAGGAGAGTAATTAGAGAGTATCTGGTTAAGTGGAAAGATTTACCTGTTGAAGATGCTACTTGGGAGGGAGAAGTGATTTTGCAGCATCCAGCATTAAGATTGCTTGAGGCCAAGAAATTTTAGAGGGGGTAGACCTGTAATATCCCTGTTTTGGAGGAATTAATTATTTATAAAGTTATCGATAAGAAAATATATTACAAGGTAACTTTATATTTCATTAAGTGATATATCTTATAAAGTCATTAAATTAAATAATGTTCTAGAGGTTGCTGGAAGGAGCAGAGAAATAATTAAAAAAAGAGGCTAACCTATCGAGGAAAAAAGAATAAATAGGCATTGAGGGCTCATTGCCTATCATCGAGATTTATTATTGATTCTTGCTGATGTGCATTGTGGAGCCTAGGGTTTTTGCAAGTAGTCACAATTGGCCATTGAGAACGAAAACTCTCAATTGGTACGTAATTTTGACGATGTGAAAGATCACCTAAATTATTGCAGCTGTGGGAAGGATATTTTAGTCCTTTTACTTGTGCTTAATTGCTGGTTTGGAGTTTCAAGTGCAGTTGCACTTTCACCATATCATCTTTAGCAGTCAGTCTCCTATATCTGATCAATCTAGGTTCTTCATTTTAGTTCGTAGTTGTGACAAGTTTTGAATTGTATACAACCAGTTAGGGTTTGTCTGTAATGTGCCATGTCATAATGTTTCAGTGCTAAAAATTACCATATCATTTGTAAAAACATTTGGTTTTTATTGAATGAATACATTGGCACTATTATTTCCTTATTTCACCAATATACTTTAGCAATGTATTAAATTTAGGATTTTTTTAGTGGCCTATTGAAAAGGGTCATTACAAAGGAAAAAATAAAACACTTAAATTTCATTGCATTTTCTATAGATGAAGTTACATCAATTGATAATACTTTCTGGGTGTACATGCATGTTTGTACTGTAAATGATCCTTTTCGTCAACCCTTTCTACTATCTATTGCCTAAATAGAATTATAGTGTGAGAGCTAAAAATTCATATGAATTATTAAAGACTACCCTAATTGAATGTGGAGGTTTGGATAACATGGAGATTGAAAAAAATTTGGTGTGTGTTGGGGTGGGTGGAGCTTTGGTTATGCAAGGTCATAAAGGTGGTCTTTGCAAAAAGATCAAGAATGATCTAGCACCCTATGCTATTCACATTCATTGCATGACCCATCAAATGAATCTAGCTTTTGGAATTGTCAACAATTTTGGTTATATAAGTAAAGTGGAATCTCTAATCAAAGAGATTTACCAATAATTTTGTCGAAGTCCAAAGAAAGTCTGGTAATTTCAGCATTTTTCTCAAGGACTTACTGATGGGAGGAAGTTTCTTAAAGACAATGATACCAGATGGGTTTCTTTGGATGAACCAGCACATCAAGTAATCTTTGAATATACATCATTGCTTGGACTAACCCACTCTGTGTGAGATAGATTCCCTCGACTATATTCAAGTCTAACTAATGTTAAGATACTCTTAGCTTTAGCAACTATTCTCCCCATGCTATAAGACATGAGAAATATTATAAAAAAAGGTTCAACAAAGAGCTATGTACATTGCAAAATATAATAAGTTGCTAAAAATGAGATGTAATAGCCTAGATACTCTGTATCGATTAGTACCATTAGATGAATCAAAGATTGTAAAGTGGATAGCAATCACAAATTTGAAAAATCCTGGGAACATTTTACACATTGGTGCAAATGATGAGGTATATGCCAGGGTACGTGGAGTTGACATACCAATGTAGAACTATGCTCACATCAACCCTGACTCCAACCCCAACGAAGAAAGAAGCGAAGTTGAATCAGAACTGGAGAAGGTACTTTCACATGTTACAAGTGACAACTTCAAGAAGATAAAAGACTCTATGCTTGACTCTATTAAGTGAGTTTGCTACAATATTTTGCTAGAAATTAGAATTAGATTCCCTCCAGAGGAACTACTTGAAGCAATGTCAATTATTTTTCCACAATATTGTTCTCTAAACTGTCCAACTAATTTTCAAAGAAGGATGACGACTTTGATTTGGAATTTTTATAAACGTAAAGTAATCAATGAAGTAACTATAAATAGAATCTTAGATGAATCTCAACTGAGAGATCAATCATATTCTTTTGCAAAAATAATGAGGGAACAATATGATCTTATGGAGAACCCAAATGAAGAGGGAGTAGTAACAAAGCTTTGGAAAAACCTTGGTGAGAGCAATCAGATGAGAGAGTTAATACCAAAATATTTCAAGCTTACCGATTTATGTTTGACAATGATATTGGGTTCAGTGGAAGATGAGAGAATTTTTAGTACTTTAGGCTTCTTGAAGTCAAGTTAGAAACAAATTAGACAAAAAATTGGATAATTATTTGAGGCTCTATAATTCTAGGTAGGAGGTAGATAGTTTCCCTTATGACAGGGCTTTCAACATTTGGAGAAACCAATGTCAAAGAAGAGGGATTGCCAACATTTCAAACCCAAGTGGTAGCAGTAGTGGCAGTGGTAGTGGTTCATGTCCTGATATTGAAAGCAATAAAGATGATTTTGACTTTAGCATGCATATTGACACTGATAGTGAATTTTAAGAAAACAAAATAAACAATGAAATGTTATATACAAAAAATGAAGAGGATTTCAATGATAGTGATGCTGAGTCGGTCTAGGTAGAGTGGCAGCTATAGCAACTTCTTAACTTCAAATTCTAACTTCTACATGAGTCAAATAGTAGGCTAGTAGCTCTAATCTAAGACTATCAACTAATTAATTATGTTTGTATAAGTTAATTTATAGCCTTCATTCACTATCCTTTTATAGATGCTTAAATTTTTTTTGAACATGTTGATGTTACAAACTTACATGTTGAGATGTTCTTTGAAACTAGTTATTACTTTTAGAATCTGCACATGTTGAGATTTTCATTGATTGTATTTTTAAAACATATTCAGGTTTTCATTGATTTTAGTTTTAATAAAATAGTACATGTTGAACTTGAGATTTTCATTCATTCTAGTTTTTAGACATTTTTACTTTTAGATTTTCATTGATTCTAGTTTCTTTAAGAAATTGTAATATAATGCATTTAACAGAATAAGCTCTATTTAAAAAATAAATTGTATTATAATTTATAATTATAAATCAGCCAATAACATAATACATTTAACAATTATAAACAATTACAACACTTTGCAAATGACTCAATGTCAAATTGAAATGACCCCAAACTCCCTTTTGCAGATATAAGAGAGCAACAATAGTTGTAGGTTGGTTTGTAATTGTATATATAATCAAATTATTACATTGCCAATTGTACAATTTTTTCAAGTAGGAGTAGGGAAATTTTTTTCATCTACTTTATGTAGTAATAGAATGCCAATGTCTAGCTTTCCAACTATTCTAATATGTTGGCTCTTGATTCCAATAACAATTAACATTAAACAAAGTTGAAATTGAAGAGAAATAAGTAACAAAATGATTATAGTACTATCACTTACTAAGTTGTTACTTCTTAATGCTACCAGCTATCACTGCCACTGATAACAACAGTAATAGTTTGAGAAGATGACCTAGCTCCAATGAAGTTCTTTAGGGTGCTCTAATTTGCATCATTTGGAAGCTCCATTTCTTTGAGGTTGTAGATAAATAGTTGTAACCTCGTCAACAATGAATACTTTAGAGAGATAATTTTACATGAATTGAGGAATTTATCTATAACTGCATTCATTTTTGATAGTTTTTTGATGCAACTTGCAATTCTTTCTAAAGTGGTTTCCTCAGGCAAGTTACCTAAATTAGAATTCATGGTGTTCTGCAACTTTTTTATGTAATCTTCTTTTCCAATGAATCGACCCTTTGAGGTAGCTGAATTTGGTAGTCCAACATTTAGCAAGTTTAGTACACTATGATTCATCTTCATCAAGTCTTTGGAAGAAGATTTGAGAGCTTCATCTATTTCCATTACTTGTTCACAATTGTGACAGACAACAAAGGACATTACATAGGCATCCAAGTGATTGTTTATTCCATGTTTCGCCAAATCCCTATCACTAGAACTCCATACTTTACTAAAAATTTGTTTAGCATAATTTTTTAAGGAATTTTTGAAGATTCCACTTTTATACTTAACATATTTTTCTCCATTTTCAAAGAGAAGTCTGAGATTGCTATTTAAATCAAGCCATTCAAACAAATGATCATTGTTCTTCATTAATTTGTCCCAATTTTGTTGTTTGATAAGCTTAACCATGTTTATTATAGTATCCTTCACATGATGGCCTTCAGAAGATGTCATTCTATTTTGTGTAATTACATTCTCCATCTTTTTCTTCATTTCAAACATCTCTTTTTCACTCTTTTTCCATATTTCCTCTAGTTTCCCTTGCCAAATAGTTGCTCTCTTCCTCTCATCATCCAATTTCTTCCTCAAATCTTGGATTGTATTTGTAGTAATTACTTTTTGTTTCTTCTCATCCTCAAGTTCCTTTTTCAAATCATGAATTTTCTTTGCAGTGGACTCCTCCTTTTTCTTTGCATTGTCCAATTCCTTCTTCAAATCATGGAGTTTTTTAGCAGACTCCTTTTTCTTCACATTCTGTAATTCTTTCTTCAAATCTAAGATTTTCTTTACAGCCGACTCCTCTTTTTTCTTTGCATTCTCTGATTCCCTCCTCATATGGTGGATTGTGTTACTACTTGTAGTAGCACTGGACTCCATTTTCTTTGCATTCTCCAATTCCTTCTTCAAATCAAGAATTTTTTTTGTAGTTGACTCCTCTTTGGTTTTCATATTCTCCAATTGCTTCATAAAATTGTGGATTGTGTTTACACTAGACTCCTCTTTTTTCTTCTCATTCCCCAATTGCTTCTGCAAATAACAAATTATCCTTGCCATAAAATCCTCTTTTTTCATTTCATTCACCAATTCAATCTTCAAATTATTATTGTCCTTGATAGTACAGTCTATGTCAGTTTTTATTTTATTATTGACCTATGCACTACTCTCTACAGACTTGAGCAATTGTGTAGCAGAGGATTTTTCATCCTGTATTCTTTTTTGGCACTCATTCAATTCTTTAGTCAAATTTTTGCACTTGTTCATTCATCTTTTCTTGCTAAAAAATTGTTTCTACAAGAGAATAATTCATTATCCTATTTTGCAATTCTTTGAACCTATTGTATGCTACTTTCTCCTTGGCCTTCATAGTTTCAAGGTCTGCTTGTAATTTTTCTATTTGCTTTGTAAGACTTTTGTTTTCCCTCTCTACTTTCAAAAGTGTAGAGTAGACCATTTTGTTGCTCTCTTTTGATATATTAATTTTGTCAATATGTTTCACTTTTGACAAATCCATTTGAAGACTAGCAACTTGTACATCATTATGATTTATTACATTTTTTGGCAAATTATTATCTCTACCTAGGGGCATAATAGCCATGAAGTTCATCATTTCATTGTTTAGATCATTTATTAGAAATATTTTATTAGAAGATCCCTGACATTTAGCAACTACATCACTTTTCAAAGTCTTTATAATTTTCCTATTTCTTTCACTTGTCTGTTCAAACTTTGATGCAAACTCATTCAAACAAAAATCTAGGTTTGCTGACACAATTAAGTGTTTGAAAGGTGAATTATCAGTTGTATTGTTGTATGCTCCTCCAACTCTAGTTAAACTTACTCCACCTACAATTGTATTTTGAGGATTGCCAACATACTAAAGATGGCTCATTCCAAATCAGGGTGTTTTAGGACTATTTTAGGGTTTTGTATAGAAGCTACTAGTGTATACATTGGTGAAGTAACCATTGACATTTCTTGTAGTGTAATTATCATAAAAAAATTCTTTTTTGCATATGGTTCATCCTCTGCTAGTGCTAGTGCTAGTGCCAGTGGGATCAACTACAACTAGATTTGAAGATTTAACAAATAATGTGTTGGGATGACCTTCAAAAGTAGAAGTATAATATTTTTTTCTATTTCTAGATGAATTATCTTCAATCTCATTAGAGAGTCCAATGATTAGTTTATTTCATCTTTTGGGTTGGTCTAGAACTGGAACTAGATTCCAAATCCCTTCACCACTTGCACCAATGGCTCTATACCTGCCTAACCTATTTTTTTGTATCATAGTTGGCTCTTTACCATATTTTTTTTAGTAGAATCACTCATTCAAAGACTAAAAATATGTCTAGCCCTGATTGACCCAGAATCTTGAATACCTTGAATGTCGGCATCAAACTTGAGGTCCTTCTATCTTTCAATATCATTGTCACTGTAACTACCAAAATCATATAGTATAGTTTGATGCTCTATATTCTAATAATCTCTGAAAAATTAATCCTCCTCAATTTCCTCAAAACCTGTTGATGTCATTGGTTCACCCAAATTTGCCTCATTTTTCAAAAATCAGCCATCTTGGTTTGACACCACAATTTTACTATGCATGCCTCTTTAATTTCTTTTGACATAGACCTCTTATAAGGTTGAGATGCTTTCTTGTAGAAATTTAAGTATGTCAGAGGCTCTGATTTGTGTGACTCTAATAAATGCAATGTTGTAATTTGGGATGACAATTCTTGCATTGAAATATTATTCTTTGTCGCATGTTTCTCTATCTCTTTCTTAACCTCATCCCACGAATCCTGATTTTTTAACTTTTCTATCAATGGCATCCCCTGATGTTGATATTTTCTCATAGAGTTCCCATTGGCAATAAGTCTTGTTTTTATTATGCTCAATGGACTCCTCCTTTCCAATGAATAATAAAATCAAAGCCAAAAAATTACCAATGCATTTGCTACTTTGAAAGCCTTTCTCTCAAATGTGAGGCCTCCAATTATGAAAGGCAAGAAAGGAAATATCATTTTCTTTTGTTGTCCAGTGAAAAGTTCATTTGTGCTCTCCATCTGTTGTACATATTCTAGTACAAAAACCCTTTATGCAACATGCATTTTAAGTTTACAGCACGTTCAACCACTAAACCATAAAACCTTAAGATAGTGTACTCTTCTATGAAGAACCAATTAGCCAATTGAATCTAACTTCCTAGTTGAATGCAATCTTTACAAGACATAGGCAATCTAGGCATCATAGTGCTTGTGATTTTTTGGTAAATAGGTGCAAAAAAGAAGTCTAGAAAATAGTTTTAGTTTTTATTGTTAGTAGTCATCCTCATCTTGTGTGTCCACTCATATAATGGACTTGGAGTCTCTAATTTCTTCTAGATTTTCTCATCAAACTTATAGACCTCAATATCAAGATTGTTATTTTCTGTCTCAAATATTGGGTGATGCTTTGCTAAAAGAAGGTATCATAGGTAACTTGTGAACTTAAATATCTTTGTCTTGCCTATAGTTTTACTTTGTTTAATCCATAGTTCCAAGAATCACGACGATTCATGCGATTCACGCGATTTGGCGATTCGATTCAAGCCAAACGATTTTTTGTGAATCGGTGAATCAAATCAGCGATAAAGGGTTTATGAAATAAGTTTCTCACTAAATTTCAAGGGTTTTTTAAATTTTCCGATTCATGGCCAATTCATGATATGATTCGGCCTTGCCGATTCCGATTCTTGTTACTTTGGTTTAATCATTAGTAATTGTTGTTGCATAGATTCAATTATGTGTTAAATAAAATTATATCTTACATCTACCTTTTCAACTGACTGACCTCAACAATGGATATTATAAATCATTTCAAGAACATTGGCCCCCACTTCCTTGTTATTGTCCAATCCCAAATAAAATGATAACAAAGAAATAGTATTCTAAACCCATGGCACAAAAATATCATATTGATAAGAGGCTTATGGTCTATGTCCATTATAACACTAGTAGAACACTCTAAGTTTATTAAATGCTTAATATATGAATCTTGAAAAATTCTTCCCAGTTTGTCATAAGCCTATGCTAATTTATCCAAGTCAATGCGCTCATTAAAGCTTTTTAGTTTAAACCCTAGCCCTAGGTCTAACAAAGTGAAAAATTCACTTTTAGTTATGGATAAAATTTCCTCCTGATTGTTTTGGTTTACAATTGTCTTTCTATTTTCATCTTAATTCTGAGCACATAGAATTACTATTTTAGGGCAAGGGAATACTTCAAGTACATAGAGGTTTGCTAATCTAGTAACCAAAGTAGCTAGTTTATTTGTATGTGTATGAATACTATTGTTATATTTATAATAAATTCTCCCCTTCTATGGATCTTTCCACTTATTAAACAATGAATGTCTAATTCCCATGATTCCAAAATCTCCATGGATAACAGGATAAAAAGTATCATGACATTTATTGGTGAAACCTGGGGTTTGTAGCACTTGCCTAAGTTCTTTAATGTCTTTCTTTTCTTTTATGCTTTCACTCATACAAAAGGTTTTTGAATTTGTTTTTCCCATGCCTACTGCTGGTTATTACACAAAATTCTTCTTCAAGCCCAATTAAAAAAAATTGTAAAGTGTAAACCTAAGATAATTAAAATCAAGATTTCTATTGTTGTAAATTGCAATGAATTTTTTTAAAAAGAATTTAAATACAAGAATTGAAATGTGATAATTGGTGTTGTCCTCTGATACTCAAGTTTCACACTTTCAGAATTCAGTCTTCAAAATAAAAAATGGAATTCTGTCAATCTTTGAAAAGTTGAAATTTGAAAACCCTATCGTATCGAACTCTTGACTTGAAGAACTTTCAATTTCATACTCTAAAAAGATAGAAGGTTAATAGTTAAAATTTAAAATGAAAGTATTAAGTAATTAATGATTTTAGGTACTTTACTAATAGTATGTACAATGTACATGTAAATGACATAAAGACTCAGTAATGTAGTTCTATACATAACTATAATAATAAGAAGTAAAAATTTATTACATTAATATACATTTGAATTTTGAAATTTGTTTAATGTTCATTTAAAACAAATTAATTAATAAAAATTTAACTTAATTATCAATATGATTTTTGGGTCAATTTGTGGAATGCTATCGTTGTTGTCAAAAGTCATCTAGAATCATGAGACTTGTCAAGGAAACGTGTCATAATTCTAGATGTTTCTTGACAAGAGCGATGGTGGACCCAAAATTTACTCAAAATCCATCTTGGGCCATTGCTATTGTCATTGATCTACCTTTTACTGAACAATCACAACATCACCAAGTCGGGATTAAGTAATAATTTTTTTAAAAGACTAAACATAATTATTAATAATATTAACCAAGTCCTAACACCTAATTGAGCTTTGCAATGATTGGACACATGTCACGATTCTGGATGAATCTAGGCACATGGGAAAACATTCCCCAAATCATCTCGAAATTACATCTTGATCCATCCATCTTTCTTTTAGTCAATGGTTGGGATTTTAGGTAAAATATTCCTGTACATGTGTCTTGATTTTGGGTTAATTTAATTATTTATATAAAATATTTAATATATTGAAAATATAATTTATAATAATTATTAAAATAGTTATAATATAATATAAATAAAGGATTTTCTTTTCTATCATAAAGTTTTTATTGTTAAGATGATACAAAAAATTCAATGAAATATATTAAATTTTATAAAACAAAATTGGTGCAAAATATGAAACAAGTGTCACATAGCAGCTTACTATGTCTTTAGTTTTTATATAAATTTAATTTAAATTTAATAAATTTATTATAATATATTAAATATTTTAATTAATAAAAAATTTATATAATTATATTTTTCTGGAATGATGTTAATTTAAATTAAAATTTTATTCATAAATATGATCATTGGTATACATGTTCTATTATATAATAAATAATTATAATATAATAATAGTAACATTTTTATATAATAATAAATATTAAATGATTATATTATATAAGTAATATTATATTATAATTCATAAAAGAATACATTATTAAAATATAAAATATAAACTAATGCAGTTGCATTAAAAAAAATATTAACACTAATGAATCACATTGAAAATGAAATATTTAGCTCTTATATCCGACCAATATAAGAGCTAAATGAATTTATCCAATCATAACATAGAAAAATATTTTATAAAAAAATTAAAGTTAAATTTTTTGCATCTAGCCTATGTAATATATTATTTTAATAAAAGAAATTACAATAATTTATTCTTACTCATAAAAACATGAAACGAATTTAATCACTAGCTAAAGTCTAAAATCCAAAATGTATCACAATAGTACTTAGCCCAAAACCTGCCTGCAAGTACAAATAATAACTTATAATAAAAATAGTTTAATTCAAATAAAATAATTAAAATTTAAAAATATAATTACAAATGCTATATTTTTATTCATATTTATTATTTAGTTTCAAAATTAAATGTAATAAAGTTTAATTATCTATAAATTATTAACATATATTGATAATTGCGATAATTGTTTATAAACATAATTATTAATAATACTAACCAAGTCCTCACACTTAATTGAGCTTTGAAATGACTAGACACGTGTTACAATTCTAGACAAATCTAGGCATATGGAAAAATATTCCCCAAATCGGCCCAAAATTCATCTTAGGCCGTCGATCTTTCTTTTAGTCAGTGATCAGAATTTTGGGTAGAATCTTCGAGTGCACATGTCTCAATTTCAGGTAGAAATGGAATTTAACTTCAATCATTTAAAATTTGGCCTGAAATAGAGCTGTAGTCATTGAAAAGAATTTAAATAGAATATTAATTAATATAGAGGAAAATATTGAAATAAATATTGTTAAAGAAATTGTTATTAATTATTATTATATTTTTAAGTTTACCATGTCAAAATCATGATGTTAACTTAATTATTTACATAAAATATTATATATATATATATATATATATATATATATATATAATTATTATTATAATAGTTATAATAAAATATAAATAAGAGATTTTATTTTCTATTTTAGAAACAATTTTCTTTTCTATCATAAACTTTTTATTGTAAAGATAACATGAAAAATTAAATGAAGATGTATTAAATTTTATAAAATAAATTGGTGTAAGATATGAAATAATAATGACAATATTTTAATGTAAATAAAATAATTAAAATTTAAAAATATAATTACAAATGCTATATTTTTATTCATATTTATTATTTAGTTTCAAAATTAAAATGTAATATAGTTTAATTATCTATAAATTATTAACATATATTGAAAATTGTGATAATTAATAATTTATTGATAATTGTTGATAAACTATTCTTCATCATTTAAAATATTTCATAATGAAAGAAAGTTAGGTGACAAGATACGTATGAAATAAATAATTGACACATAAATTATCAAAATTTTATTTAACTTTGTTAAGGTTATAATCTTTAGTTTTTCTTGCAATCTACTCTTATTGCTTTATTTGTTTTAACCAAACAGATTAAAGAAAAATAGTTTTAGAAATTACAAAAAATTTAGTTGGATTATTTTCAATTGAATAATATTTTACTATAAATTGTTAATCAAATATAGTATATGGAATCATAAAGGGGTTGTTGAAACCCTTTTTTTTGTTTTTGAGTTCTAACTTTAGAACTATTTATAGTTAATTATTTTAAACAAAGTTGCAGACTAACATTTCAATAGTGCATTTAGAATCAAGATGCCAAAAATAAAGTTGTAGACTAACAAGCAATTAGAACAACGATTTGAGAAGCCAAAAACTATAGTTTTCATTGATAATATTTTAGAATGTACAAATCATAGATATTCAAAATAGCTGATTAAATCAGCCTGATTTTACTATATTGTAATTTACATCAAAAGGAAAGGTCCAATCCAAAGAAAAAAATACTTATCTTAAAAACATTTTTCTACCCTATGGAAATGCCGCAACAATCAAGGAAATAGGATTCAGGAAATAGGCAACATGGAACTAGGGAATTGGGAGGCTAGAAGCATTAGAGGGCTTAGGGGCCAAAGGCTTGAAGCCTTCAATCAAAAAGGTCTTCAAGTCCCTTTGTGAGGAATCTGTTGGAGAAGATGATGTCGTTAAACTCATCTAGCCATGTGAAGTCAGTTTTGCTAACACCATCCAACAACAACCACTTCCATAGAAAATGCCTTCCGAGTCACACCCACTTCTGATGGTGAGTCAATTATCATTTGTTCATGCCAAGTAGGAAAGGATGCTTCTATATAATGCTCCCTATGCCTTGCTCCCAACACTTGTCTACTACATCTGTAAAAGGAATGCCAATGCCCAGCCCCATTACCTGCTTGGTCAATACAAGAATTTTGACATCATCTTCTAAAATGTTTCCATAAAAATGTTATGCAAAAAAATCAAACTATCTATTTGACTGCCTCCAAGGTCAAGAAGAGATGTGAGGAAGTAGGAAGTAATAATCATTGACGCACAGTACCTCTTATCGTTTCTTAAGAATTCATGGCCAAGGACCATGAATATAGCATGGTGGATTAAAGGACTTTGGGCATCTGGCTTATAAACCATGGCAAGGACATGCTCAGGAATCTTGCCCAAAAAGGGCTTTTGCAGAGCCATTGTTAGTGCATTTCAGGAAAATTGGTGTACCCATGACTAACATTGAAGAAAATTTGCAAACAAAATTTAGATTGAAGAAATTGAGAAATGATAATGAAAGAGGAATTGAAGAGGCTATTTAATGGTAGTTGCATTAAGTTCTTTGGTGTTCATGATCTTTCATATCTTATTTTTTCATATTCCTATTAATTTTAAAGTGTGTGAAATGCCAAAATGTACTGACATTAATGTTGGGTAGTCAAAAGTGTGTGACATTGAGTAAATTCTAGCCAAATATTATTGTGCAAAACTTTCCATATGTCTCCATTCCAGAGAATTTCATGTGACTCTAGGTCTTTTCAAGTGAGTGGCCCCAAAATGCATCTTTTGTTGTTGATCTCTAATAAATCATTGACCAATAAAACTATTGTATTTACTATTAACAATATGAAAGTGACAATAGCCAACTTGATAATAATGATCATAACATAGTACACAAGTTGAAACTAGAAGTGACTACTCAGTAGTCAAAATAATCACTAGCCAATACATATGCAAATTCGCTTTCAGATTAAATTTTTTTTTAGTTTACCACTAAAGATTAGCCAAGACCATTATTATTCATTTTCCTACAAAACAAGTAATTTTCTTTTGACATTATTAATTCATTTTTAGGAAGGGAAAAAATAGCCATCATTTATTTATATGCCAGCAAGTAAAAACATTAATTCACCACATTTAAAATGATATTTGCTAGGGCAAGAAAAAAATTGCCAACATATAATATTTTATTTCCCTATATGGAAGAAAAAATTTCCCTTGACATTAAAATTTTCATGCCCACAAAATGTTGGATTTGCCAACATTTTAGGCATTTTTTTTCAAGATGGGTTTCTTAAAGTTATCATTGATCAACTATTTATTACTAGTTTAGTTGTAAGAGAAAATGCTTCTTCTTTTGATAATTTGGAAAGAATGCTTCTACAAGAAGAAGAGATGAAAAAGCATGTGGAAAACAAATTTCAAAGTGCATACTCATATTTGATGGAAAAAGACAAGAAACCATTCAAAGGAAAATAATGGTCAATGAATAAAGGAGGTAACAAACATGACTAATGAAACTGTAATTACATGGAGTAAATTATTCTAACACCCTCCCTTAATTTATATCACTAAAGAATCTTTATGTGGGAAAAATTATTACAATAATAAATTGAAATAGGATAGGTCTTGACATTAAGTCTTTTTAGGTACAACATAACATTTCGGTAACCCTTATCACTATCTCTTTATTCCTCTTATAGTTACTCTTTGGGTTTTTAACTGGTTTACGGATAACCATTTGTGATTTCCCTAAAAATTTATTATTTCTTTTGCTTTATTTTTTTTCACCAAAGAAAGTGGTTTTGGCTTATGAAAACCCCTTCAATGTAATGTTAGGTTTTCCATTCGGTTTTGGCTTACCATAAATAATTTAGACTTCATAGAAATATTATTTCATTGATGGGGAAACCAACTCTAAAATTTTCTCCTACAAAATAATTACTAAGTCCATATGAAAAGCAATCTATCTACTAAGACACATAGGTACACATCGTTTCTACTAGTAAGTTCTCAAGGAATTTTTCTAGTACATAGTTCATGTCAATAAATAAAAACCATTTTAGGGAGTTGGACACTACCAATAATGTGTTCCTTGCAAAAAATAAGTACAATAAACTATAATGAACTCTTCCCATCTGATTGGATGCTTAAGTACAACCTATAGTGATATCAAAATCCAAATTAATATTCTCAACAATGGTCAAATTGATCTCCTTTGGTGAGGATTGATGAAATATTTTGATTCTTCATACTCGCAAAAACAATTTCTTTTCCTATTTCAAAGAAATAGATCTTGCAATGTTTTTTAATACCAAATTTATCTCTTGCGAATTCACTTTACCAAAGAAACCAGCAAACTCCTCTAGAAAGAATTCATAGCCTTTGAACAATTCTCAAATCTCTTCTTAATACTATGATAAATAAAATAAGGAAGAACAAAAAGAAAAAGAAAACTTCATATCTGCATAATAATCAGAGTTTCACACTTAGAGAAACATATCATAACCCAAGAATTAGAATACACTCTGATACCATGTTAAGAAATAGAACTAAATAAACATGAATATATGGCAGCAACAAAAAAAATAAATTGAAGATGAAGATATATTTTATTGATATGATTTTTGCATGAATGTATTACAATGTCTCTCTATATATAGATCTTTATCCTAGCAGAAGTTTCTAGATAGTAAACTTAAAACTAATTGTTAACTCGGCTACTTTACATCTACATGGGAAAAGAGAAGGCTATGGTGAAATTAATTTACCTAAATCCCTTTGATAGTGCAAACATTTCTCTTAAAATCCATTTTCTTCCTCTTGACCATCATCTACAAATTTATTAAATATAACCTCTCTGATAGAAATTACCTTATGAGTAGTAGGATTATACATCTTGTAGGCCTTATGATCAACACAATAACCAACAAGTGTACATTTGGATGAATTTACATCAAGCTTTCTTCTATTCTCTTTTGGAATAGGAGTGTACATCTTGTAGGCTCTATGATTAATACAATAACCAAAAAGTATACATTTGAATGAATTTATGTCAAGTTTTCTTCTATTCTCTTTTAGAATATGACAATATGTCATACTTCCAAAAATTCTCAAATGACTAACAATTGGATTAATCCCAAGGAGAGATTCACAAGGATTTTTATTTGCAATATACTTGGTCAATTTTCTATTTGATAAATAGAAAGTTGTATTAACTACATCAACCCATAAATTATTAGGCAGATTCTTATCTTTCAGTGTACTTCTTACACATTCAATCCTTGTCCTATTTTAAATTTTAGCTACACCATTTTGATCAGGAGTATGAGAAACTACATATTTCTTAATAATTCCATTATCTTTATAATATGTCACAAAGTTATCTAAAATATATTCCACCTTGATATGATCTAAGAATTTTAATATTGTGATTTCTTTATTTTTCTACCATGATTTTGAATTCTTTGAAATATTAAAAAACTTCACTCTCATTTCTTAAGGAATACACGCATGTATACTTTGTGAAATCATCAAAAAATATAAGAAAGTAAGATGTTCCCCCGAGTGATTGACTTTGCATAGAACCACACACATTTGAATGCACAAATTCAAGAATAATTCTTTCCCTTTTATTGGTTCTTATTGTAAATTTATTTCAATATTTTTGGCCTAATGCACAACCATCACAAATAATTTTTTCATCCTTAAATATTTAAAGATCTTAAACTACCTCTTTTATTTGTAGAGAAACAAGATCCTTTAAATTTAAATTAGCATACCTCTTATGCCATAGGTCTTCAGTAAAGACACATGTAAGGGAACTATTCATGTCAAATTGAATTTTGTTAAGTACTTCCTCCACAAGCTACTTTCTATCCACATGGATGGAAGGTAATTGTGTTAACATTTAGTTTTTAAATTGCAATCTAAGAAATTATGCATGCATAAAAATATCTCTCTCTATATAGAGATATTATAATAGATTGATGAAAAAATTAGATCAACAAAATATATTTTCCTGTTCAGTATTTTGTTTGTGCTACTTTCATATAACCATGTTTCTTTAGCTCTATTTCTTAATATATAGCACTTAATTTAAAGACTTTGGTGGGTTTGTTTTGGGCACATACATCTAGATGTCACAATAATTTTTTTACTTCCCATTGCAACTTTTTTCTTTCTTGAAATATTTTTCTCCTATGTCACTTTAGTTGCAAAGACTCTCACCTTCTTTTTAGATATTTTCAAAAGATTTCACTACTTTTTCTCTCAACTTGTACTACAAAATTTATGGCCCTTTTGATAAAGATTTTTAGTAGTACCGAGAATAAAAAGAGTAACTACAATCAAAAGTGTACCTAAAAGTGCTAAAAATCCTATAGTTTTTTTTGCTTGTTTTTGTTGAAGTTGATGAAAGATCAACCCCACAGCTCCCAAGAATCACCTCCATGAAAATACCTATCACAAAAAGAGAGAACCAAATACTATGGAAGTTGGAATTCCCAAATCCATAGATGAGACATTTTTTATCAACAAAAGGAGAAATTGCAATATTATCAAAAGTGAATCAATAAATTACAATAATATCAATCCTTATAAAAGGAGATCAAAACCCTAATATGTAAGTAACCTAGGTTGCATGATAATAATTAATAAAAGAATTAATTATTATATGTCAAAAATTTAACTTAAGTAAACTAGAGATAATAAGTGACTTAATAATTAAATCAATATGATTTAATTAATAAGAAACTACTTTATTACTCTAATAATGACCTTAAGATAAACTTAGGGAGTAGCTAAAAAATTAGAAACTACTACTAAAAGTAAATTTGGGACTTGAAAACAATGCCTAATGAGGTACCCAAGCACAACCTAATCTCTCATAATATGAGAAATAGAGAAAATCAAATGGGAAAACCCCTACTTCAAAAAGAGATGGAAACAATGATAAAAAGAAATAGTGAAGGACTAAAGAAGCCTCCAAACTAGGGAGTTTCCTAGAAGATAGGAACACAATATGATCATGAAGAACTCTATTGAAGCATGAAGCTGCAAACACTACCAAACTGTTGATTTGAAGAACCTTTGCTATATAGAGCATAAATAGGTAGAGAAGAATAAGTCTGAAGAGATGATCAATCAAAGATGGAAGGTATCTTCATGGCCTAAAAAAAGGAATAAAAAAATTCTATATGGTAAATCATCCATCTCACCAAAATGCATAGGCATCCAACCACTCTAATCGCCTAGTACATAGTATCAAATACTAAATCTATAGCTCACCCCATTGAGCCATAGAAATGGAACCAAATAAGCCCCCTATAATGATGAGAGGTAAGACATGAACACTAGAACTGAATGCAATATCTCTTGCAGAAAGAAGAACCAAGAACATTGAGAGTTCTAAAGAAGTAGAAACACCTATAATGACATGTGTCATCAACACATCATGAGGGTGATATCATTGAAGGAACACTTAGTTGACAAAGGAAGATGGTGAATATGGCCAACATGAAACCCCCCAATTCACTTCATAATGTAATGCATGTAAAACAAACCACAATGATGTGCAACATCCTGAAATGCAATAGAGTGGCAATTTATCTCATTGCATTTGCAAACATACTACAAAAGGATGTCAACAAAGATCAAAAGAGAAATAAGGTTGATACAAGAGATAGTACAACCGATGAAGAATCATTTAAAGCAACAAATTCGATCTCAAGACTTGAAACAACCAAGATATCCACTAGAATGCGAAAAATCAAAAAAGTTGAATGGGATGTGCATGGACCAAAATCTAGAAATTAGAATGTCTCAAGATATGTCTCCCAGAGTGAAAAATAGAACCTATGAGCTTGACTAAATTAACTAGAAACTGAAAAACACCAAAAGCCCAAATAAAATACAACATCATGATGGACTCAAAATCAACTTTTTGATGATATCTTGTTTGCAAAAAATGGTGTTTGGATGAGAAAGTTACAACACAAAAACTAAACAAAGGTCAAAAAAGAGTTGGAAGTGAAAAATAAAAAGTCACCACCTTGGGAAGTGTGCTGGACATTATGTATGTAACATTCACTTTTCTTCTCAGGATAAAGTATCACATTTTACTCACTCAACACATTTCTAACTAGGCTCATTTTAGGTTCATCATCTATTAAGACTTTTTCAATCTGCCCTTCACTCTGGTGCACCATATTGTGAATTGGATCTAATCGATTTTCCATGCCATCATTAATGGGTAAAAGCACAAACACATGTTACGCATTGGTAAAGGAAAAGGCTAATACAATTATAACTCTTCAAATTTAATGGTATAAAATTGGTAATATTATTTAAAATTTGAAAGTGAAGTAAACTAGTGAAATGTGCAGAAATGGATGAAGTTTAGGATTGATAGTTTTAGTGATTATTTGGAATAAGAATAGATATATTTTCCTATTTTTTAAAGGATGATTTTTTAGTTGTTGAAAAATGTTGAAAATAGGGGTCTAGCTCCCACCACAAAACTATATGGAAATAAAGATTTATCCCTTTGATCTCAAATTGTGTTATAGATGATATTTATAACTAGATCAATAAAAAATACAAATTGGCTTTTGACCTATATTTTTTCTTATATAAAAATTCAAATCTCAATTGAGATGAAATTGATATTTTTCATCTCCCACCACATATTTCAAAGAAAATATATTCTAATCAATAGAAAAATTATACATTTTGGAAAAGAACTCTTTTATAACATCACATGCTTCTTCTTTTTATAAGAACTAACCCTTTTTCTTTCTCGGATTCAACCTCTTCTTGAGTGTTAAAATATGTACTTGTAGTATTTTTTAATTACAACATACTATATCTAAGTAAAATACTATGAACTCTATATGAGAATATTCTTAACTTTGAGCTCTATGAAATAGTATTTATATGCTATTAGAAGAGTATCATTAAAAAGAGTAAGAATTTTGAAACATCAGTGTTCTCAAATAGTTTTATATCTTTAGTAATTGGGCACTAAGTTCTACTATAAAACATGCATTTAATAAAAATTTCCAATTATAAAGGTAAAAGAGAATATATAATTTATCTAGATCATATGTTTGAACAAAATTAAGATAGAAATACTAAAATACAATCATCTTGATAAGTTAGCTAGAATGGTGACATAGATTTGTACATTTCCCCTAATATCTTCTATGTTGTCCAATTCCATTTCTTCCTACTCATCCTTTTCTACCTCATCTTTGTATTCATCATTAGGAATTAATCAATAAATTTCCTCTCCTCTACAACATTTTTCACTTCGTACTTTTTACAATTCTAGGTTGGCTAGGTCATATGAATGACCTTTGTATACAATCTTCTAAGTGATGTCAACCACAACAAAAAAATGTTGTCTAATTGTCCTAAGTAATAAAACATGTGATTTATAACCCTCATAGAAAAGTTATTCTATGCATCCTTGATGGTGGAAATCATTATACCATGTTTGTTCCACACTGCTACACTGTTTTCTTCAATTACATCTTTTCTTTGACATCAAATGTGTTTGATACAAAAATTAGAAAAATTGTTACATGTTCTCAATAATGTCAAAATTTTTTGGTAAGATAATTTCAATCTAAATAAAGTTTCATATCAATATGATTGATGAAGAGTATTAGAGAAGAGGACATAACAAAAGAATGTAGAGGAAAGGTTGAGAACAATGTAATTCCTAAAATTAGAACTTGCTAGTTTATACTCTTTTTTCATTCTTATATTTTATTGGTTAAAATTTAAATGTAATTATTTTTTATGACTAGTCAATGGGTATATCAACTTTGACTCTTGTAGACGTTTCCACTTTTTATGGGGATTGATGATGTGGCACCTATTTTGTAGGGGCAAATCTAACAATATTCATGTTCCTTAAATAATAAAATTTCAATTATTTTTGATGAGTATATTTTTAAGAATTGTGAGTAAATTAGTCTTATGAAGAAGGTTTGAGGACCATCTATTATTTCCATCTCTAGAAAACAATATTCTTTATCTCCTCTTGTAATGGGTGAACAACTTGATCATTTGAGGAAGGGAAATATCTACATAGGGATTAATGCACATTGTAATTTGTTCACAAATATCATGTATAATGTATTTTGACTATAGATTAATTTGTAAATATAGTGAAGTGGGTATTATCTTCCTAATGTCATATTTCACTCTTCAAATAAGTGAAGACAGATAACATTATTGAAAAAGAATAGATGCAAGTGTCAATCCTATCTAGTGTAGTTAAATGGTATTGCATGTAAATTTAATGCATGAAAAGGACATCCAAATGAAATACTCACAATGAGTCACTTTATTGAGGTAAAGTTTTTCTAAAAAATACTATTGTAATATTATTATTAATTATTTATCTTAAAATATTATGTAAGTGCTGAAATTTAATTCATATCTAATATTGAAAAACAACACAACTACAATTTTTATCGATAAGAAAAATAAAAATTGCAATACAATATCACATTTTCAGAAAAATTGTTAAACCCCTAAGGGAAAACTAATTATATAGATGGAAAATCATATTAAACTTCAGCAAATCAAGTGATATGAAATTCCTTGCCTCATGACTCTAGTACAACTGACTAAGAGAGTTTACTAAAAATGTTATATTTGTCTTGGTGTTGACCAAATATATGAATGAACCAATCAACTACTTAGATAAGGTGGGATCTACATCCTTCTCCCTAGATGTATTTACCCTTCTCCAGTTTGTGACCATATTTGTAGACATAGCTTTGTGATCCTCCACCTTGAATCTCATCAGGATTTCAGTGCAATATTTCCCTCGGCTACTAAAAATATCTCTATCAATCTACCAGATGTTTATACCTAAAAATTAGTGCATAAGTCCCAAATCCTTCATCTCAAACTCTTTTTCCTCTTCTGCATGGTCCTTCTTGCAGTTCTCTATGAGCCCTACTAAACCTGTAGGTAACAACTCATCCACATATAGAATAAGAATGAGAACCTTACTACCAATCACCAAGTAGTAAAGGTTAGCATCTAGCTCACTCTTCACAAAGCCCATTTCCTATAAGTATGTGTCAATACACTCATACTCTAATTCAGGAGCTTTCTTGCATCTACATACAAAGCTCTATTCAATCTACCCATGTGGGTCTCTTTGTTGTGTGCTATAAAGCCTTTTAGTTGTTCTATGCATACCTCCTTCAATTCAACATTATGGAATGTTATCTTGACATCCATTTGATGGATCTTCCCTCCCATCTATGATATTATTGAGATCATCACTCCTATAGAAGTATAACTAACCACTAGAAAAAATGTCTTCTCATAGTCTATTCCCTTCTTTTGAGAAAACCCGTTTGCCATGAACCTTGCCTTGTATTTCTTGATGCTACCATCTACATAGTGTTTCTTAGAGATATAGCATGATCCATCTATTTTCCTATGTTCTTTTCTAGCGACTACTTCCCACAAATCATTTTGGATTATTGAGGAATGCTCCTTAACCATACCGTCTTTCCATACTTGATGTTGTGCAACCTACTAATGGATGGAAGGTTAATGCAACATAGTCATTAACTTTTTTTGGTTGTCATTTTTGTCACATACTCTTCCTTAGATGTCCCACAAATTTCTAAGTATAACTTTGTATCTCTTGAACATCATGGTTTTGCTATCTATGGAGGATAAAATATCAACGTCTATGTCTTCTTCATGCATTTTCTTTTGTACAAGTTGCTCCCTATTCTTAGAATCTTCACCACATAATCCTACACTCATTCTAGTAGCTATACTTGATCTTTTTTGCCCTTGAATTCTTATTGGAGCTTATGTTGGATGCTCACTCTAATCATAAACATGAACATCTATGGATCTTCTAAAAACCTTGTCCTCCATGAACTTGATGTCACATTAGACTATAATTCTTCTAGTCTCTTGAATAAAAAAATTATATGCCTTTGAAGCTTTTTCTGAGGGTTCAAAAGTTTAAAATTAGTCATTGCTTCACGAAAGCCAACAAATTTGCTCATTTTTAAGCCAACTTGGCGGTGGGCCTATGGTTTGGCTCCAATGTATTTGACAAAGATAATATCTATGGGTTATTTCAAGGTTGTCACCTTTCAACAAATTTGGCTTAACAATTTTCAACCTCAATGGTTTGACATTCCTTTCAAGCTGATTTGGCCCATGCAATATTGTTTAGGGGTGCATGTTAGTTTTAATTTGGCAAGGAAAGGAGGTTTTACTGGTTTATGTCTCTGTGAGCCCTCAAACTAGTTTTTCACATTAATTAATTTAGTATGGTAACTTTTCACCTTTACTTTAAAAAAATATGAAACAAGATACGAAAAAAAACAATCAAACACTTTTTTTATATTGTTAACCTAAAAAGTTAAAGTTTACACATATTTTTATGTATGTATGCTAGAATATTGCCTCACAAGATGGCTAGTGTTTACTAGAAAACCATTCATATAAGACCCAAATATGTGAGCCAATTAAATTACAAGAAAATAATTTTAATGATAAAAAAATTGTATCTACACTTGAGAAAATTTGAAAACAATAAATAAAAATTTAAGAATACTTCGATATAATTTGTTGAAATGAAAAATATTAATCACTAATTAAGGAGGTGGTTGAAAATTAGTAATTAATTACCAATTACAAGTAATAGAAAACTATATATTTTAGGACATGTTAGATTAAAGAAAAAATCATAATTATTTTTAAAACTTATAATTTAAAATAAAATAATGCTAAACAAACCATTTTCTTAAAAAAGAAATAGAACCATCAAGCTTTTCCACAAAAACCATAATTTTCTAATTCCTAACATAATACCAAAAGAACCCATCATCAAATAACATTGTTTTCTATTATATATTATTATTATATTTATATTGAAACAAGAAAACCTTAAAATCCAAACTAGTGTTCACATTCAATTCATGTGCACATTGACATTGCAAAAAAACTCCTTTATAACATAATAGCTATCTAAATTTTTGGAAGAGTAAAGATAGTGAAAGACAAATAAGGAAACTTATTTTAGTTAAAGTCTGACAATTACCCATAAGGAATCAATTTTAAAGCTTAAAATTTGATTCTAGCAAATATGCATATGTTGATTATAGAGAAAATAATTGCATAATCTACAATCCAGAAGGAAGAAAATGTTATAGGATTTAAAGTTTCTCAGTTATTAGAGTGGGAGGAATTGGCATATCTTTCTCCTTGTCACCATGGAGCACAAAATACCAAAATAATAGGCTAGGAAAAGTTAGTGTGGGTTCTCGATTTGGATTGGCACACATTGTTGGATTGGGGTTTTTATTGTTTGCATGGCAAGGCCTATGATTTCTTCTATGCCGATGAGGAGAAATGTTTATTCTCCAATTGTGCATGCAACGAGATCTAAATCATTTTATTTAGGAGAGAGCTCCAAGCTGAAAAAACTTAATGGTTATTTTTTGTATAGCCATGATCACCCTATTCTAGTTATTCCTCTAGTGGTGGTGATGGAAGATATTGAATATTGGAATATGCATACGTTTATGTACATTTTTATGCAATCTAGATTTCCTTATATGCTCTTGAGGAATGGGTTTGTCATTCATTGCAGGTGGAAGGAGATATGGAGATCATGTTGGCTGGGAATAGTTATTTTTTGTTGTATTCTCACGCATGTCTAATTGTGATCATTTTTTGAATGAGGTCCTTATTTCTTCAACCATGTGGGGTTATTTGTCAAACCATGGCATTCAAGATTTAATTCTTTTGTGGATCTCCCTTCAACAGTGCCAATTTTGGTTTGCTTGCCTCATCTTCCCCTAGAATTCTGGCAAGAAGACATTCTCTGTCAAATTGTTGCTTTGATGGGAAACCCAACTATGATTGCACATCAATCCCTTGATAAAAAGGTTATTTCTTTTGCTAGAATTTGTGTTGAAATTGATTTGAATAAATCATTACCAGATTCTTTGAAAATTTGTCTTGGGGCTTCTTTCTAGGTGCAACAGTTAGATTATGAATCCTTCCCTTTCTTTTGCTAGATATGTCATGAGTATGGTCATTTATAGCATCACTATCCTTGCAACTTGACTTCCAAAGGAGTGGATGGTTCTATGGTTGGAAATGGTGGTGGTCTGACAATTGTTGTAGGAAATAGACAAGCTAAGATGGATAAGACAACTAAGGGGAAAAATCAACCAAATATATAGGAAAAGGGAAGGCTCAAATGCAGCATAAGGATGGATTTACCACTACTTGCCCACAAGCTAAGGGTTGTGATTAGTAGAGGCCTTTAAAATATCAACAATCTGATTTGGGTTTTACTCAATTTGAGGTGCTAAATAGTATGGTTTTAGAGGAGGATATTCCTCCTAGTATCTCTTGTGGGGCATCCTAGGTTGTGGCTCATCAGAAGAGTGAGAGTCCTATAGCTCCTAAGTGAGCTTCTCTAGTGATACCTGTGGTGTTGAAGGATAATGAAATTGTTCTAGATGACTTAGTTAAGTATGCACTAGCATTTGGTAAGGGTAAGCAGTTTTCTCTCCCCTTGGGATTGATGTATAGACCTTTTAAGTGGGTTTCATCTACTCTTGTAAATAGTGGGAAAAAAAGAGACTAGGAGAAGATTAAACTCACAGGAGATATATTGATAGAGTTTGGATCAATGAAACCATTGGATGCCCATTTAACCCATTCTACTCAATGATGATTATTCTCTCATTGAATGTTTAGGGGTTCAATAGCATCCTTAGACAAAAGGCTATTCATAATTTGGTTGTTGATCATTCTCCTAATATTTTTTGTATCCAAGAGATTGAGGTCTCTATGGATTCTATGTTCTGGTATACTTCTAGTATTTGGCCTCATGGGAAATGCCAATGTGTTGGGGCTATGGGAAGTGTCGATGATTTGGCTATCTTTTTAGATCCGTAAAAAAATTTTCCCTTTTGTTTGGCATCCTTTTCCATAGTGCTCTCTATGGTAGCTTCTTCTTTGGACTTAGGAGAGATAATCATGATTACTAATGTGTATTGTCCTATTGATTTTGTAGAAAATGAGGAACTTTGGAGGCACATTTAGTATGTTAGAAATTGCCACCCTTTTAATCATTGGGTGTTAGAAGGAGACTTCAATTCAGTTTTAAGTTTGGAGGAGAAGCAAGGTGGTTTGGCTAGATTGGGGTCTTCTTATTCTTCTCTTCTTCATAAGCACATAGCTCTTTTGTAGCAATCTAATGTTAAGCCTTCTAATGGTCTCTATACTTGGAATAACCAAAGGACTAGGGCTGATGCTATCTTAAAACATTTGGATAGATTTCTTTTCTCTTCTTTCTAGATTAG
Source organism: Cupressus sempervirens (assembly GCA_028749045.1). Lineage (NCBI taxonomy): Eukaryota > Viridiplantae > Streptophyta > Pinopsida > Cupressales > Cupressaceae > Cupressus > Cupressus sempervirens. Next base: position 912,664,874 of record CM053785.1, read on the forward strand.
TGTCAACTTTACTCTCTCATTGGAAATTCTAGAATGGAGGGGTTTTGATCATTGGCCAATAAAATTTTATGCTATTGGCTATTGTTCCAAACAACCCACCTTTTACATTCCAGTTGATGTTGCTTCATGACTACTCTCTTCATGATCTTATATTATGTTGGTGGTGAGATGGAGCTCTTACATATGGTAATTCTATGTTTTCATTTTCTAAATGGCTTCAATGTGTTAAAAGTCTACTCATGATATCGAATAGACAATGTTTTGGGAACCTTCACTCTATGAAGAGCCTTTCTTAGGAAGATCTTGATGTCATAACTAGGTAGATTAAACATCAAGGTTTCTTGAAGGATATTGGAAGGCTTGAATCCCTAGCTTCTAGAGTTCTCAAAGGATATTGGAAAGCCTGAATCTCTTTGGAAGAGTTGGACAAGGTGGTCTTTGGTATGCCTAAATGAAAAGCTCCTGGTCCTAATGGCTATCTAGTTGAATTCTTTCAGGATTTTTGGGACATCATTAATGATGATTTAATGGAGGTGGTTAAGGAATCCTATTCTAGCAAGTAGATGCTTTGGACATTGAATTCTATTTTCTTGACTCTTATTCCAAAAAGATATGGGGCTAATCAGCTAGATTTTTTTAGACCAATTGCCTTATGTAATATGGTTTACATTTAGTCATAACTAAGTTGATTGCTGAGAGAATTGAAAGGAGGCTCCTTATTATTATCTTAGAGGAATTGGGTGGTTTTTTTGTAGGAAGAAAAATATTAGATGGGGTGGTCATTGCTACTGAGGCTATTCATTCTATTGCTAGTTCAAGGAAGTGATCTATGTTTGTTAAATAGGATATGGCCCAGGCCTATGATAGAGTTAAATAGAGTTTCTTGATGAATATTCTTCTTACCTTTGGCTTTAGCTTTGATTGAGTGAGTTGCACTATGAGCTGTTTTACTTCTACTTCTTTTTCTATTCTTGTTAATGGTCAATCTTCCCAACTATTTGGTGCCTCTAGAGGTCTCCACTAGGGTGATCCTCTCTCCCCCTATCTTTTGATCATTATGGCTAAGGGCTTGGGTAGATTCATTAAGTATTAGGTGTCCCAAAACTCTATTTAGGGGTGGCAGTGGGATAATGGTTTACCTACTCCTTCTCACTTTTATTTTGTTGATGATTCTACTTTTGCAGGACTTGTTAGGATCAAGAAAGTTGAAGCCTTTCAACATAGTTTGGATATTTATTTGGCAGCTTCATGACAACAACTTAATGAGCACCAATCTGCCATTTACTTTTTTAATACTCTTGAGTCTATTCAGCAAAGGATTGTTGATATGTTGCAGTTTTAGATTGGGTTGCTTCCTTTGACTTATCTTGGCATCCCTATTTCTATTTCTAGGAAACTATGACTCTTCTATCAAAATTTGATTATCAAGCTTCAAGAAAAGGTAAACCATTGGACTCATAGATGACTTTCTACTACTGCTTAGGTTACCCTTCGTTAATCTGTTATTCAAGCTCTTCCTACCTATAAAAGCATGGTTTAGGTTGCTCCTATTTGCTTTCTTAAGGAGTTTGATGCTCTTTCTTAGAAATTCCTTTGGAGTGGTAATTTGCATAGCTCTAAATAGAGTTTCATTAACTGGGATACTATTTTTAGGCCTAAAAAGGAGGGCACTCTTGGTGTTCAGTTAGCTCTCTTGAGTAGTCAAGTATTTGTTTGTAAGCTTTATTTGGGATGGTGCTCTGGACAAAATCAACTTTGGTTTTGTATTATCACTCATAAATATTTTAGAGGTTCTTATCCTTGATCTATTTCTACACTTCCTCTTGAAGGTCATGGCTCTATGATCTGGCATACTCTAAAGACTAGTGCCCTGTTAGTCAAGAGGGGTCTTTTCTAGATATGTAAGGGAGGCTCTGAGGCTTTGTTTTGGTCCAATGCTTGGGATGGATTCCCCTCCATATTATCCATGTACCCTCATCTTCAGACTCTCTATGATTCTTTTCATGCTATTGGATGGGATAAAGTGGCTCATTACAAGACTCCTTATTAATCGAGACTTAGTATTAGTTATAGGTTAAAGCACTCTTCTGATTGGCCTCTTGGAAGCATAGAGGTGGATCGTCATGAGATTTCTCTAATTTTGGCCTCTAGGGTATGTTGCTCTCTGCTAGGATTAGATGTTTTAGCTTGGGGAGGTAACTTTTCTGGTAAATATTATGTTTCTACTGAGTATCAGGAGATAACTAGACAATTGTTTGGGGATGCTGAGGTCCCTTAGTGGAAGCAAGTTTGGAATAAATTTTCTTGGTCCAAGTGCAAGTTTTTCATGTGGCTAGTGGCTCAAAATCATTGTCTTACATGGGATAATATTTGTAAATGTGGATTTCAGGGCCTCTCATATTTTTTTTTTGTGTGGTAATGAGGAGGAGTCTATCTCCCATCTATTCTTTCATTACTCCTTTTCTACTTAGTTATGGCATCTTTGGTGGAACACTTGGGGTTTCTCTTGTAGGAATGCAAGTCCTCTTTTCCCAACTTTTGGGCCTGCTTGGGTAGTGCTCCCTCTAAGTCTTCTCCTCTCCATGCTTCTTGGATCACTAATCCATCATTCATTCCTTGGCATATTTGGTTAGAGAGGAATCAAATAATCTTCCAAGATGATCGAATTGGTGCTATGCATCTTTGGTGGAATATTTCACATTCTCTTTAGGAAACTATTAAAGTCAAGTGTGCCCTAAATGGGGGTATGGATCTGATTGATCTTGCTATATGAAATCACCTCAATTTTCATCTTCAGGATGTGGTTACAGCTCAATGGTATAAAAGAATGCCCAAATAGCTTTGGCAATAGGGGAAAGGATAGGTGAACCGGGAAGGACATTGGCCTCCTCCTCATGGAGTTTTAAAAATCAATACCAATGGTTCTTCCTATGGGAATCCAGGCCCTAGTGGTATTGGGGGAGTGGTTCATTGTAGCTGTGGTGAACTTAAGGATAAAAGTACAAAGCTATGTCACCTTTTGGGCTAACTTATCTTAACAACTGAATTTGATTATTTCTATCTAAAAATCAGTTTTGTCCAAACATAGGATATAGATAAATTCATTTGCGCTAAGTTATATATGGTCTCATAGTTTTCCAATTGGAAATGTCTATTAAATGCATGTTTTATACTAGTTTGTATCCAATTACTAAAGAAATATAATTATTTCAAAAAAGTGATGTTTCAATAACTCTTACTAATTTTTATGATATATTTTTAATAACATATAAGAACCATTTTATAGAGCTCAGAGTTAAGAATATTCTCATATAGAGTTTATAGTAGTTTAATTAGATATAGTATATTGTAATTAAAATTTTTTACAAGCACGTACTTTAACATTTCAAAAGATACCAATTTTGAGAAAAATATATTAAATCATCAAAAAATTTAAGAATTATATGATGTTATAGAGGAGAGATTCCTCTTGTAGAATGTATAATTTTCCCCCTGGTTAGAATAGATTTGTTTTGAAAAATGTGGTGGGACATGAAAACTATCTATTTCATGTGAGTTGAAATTTGAATCATTATAAAATAGAAAATATAGGTCTAAAGCTAATTTTTATCTGTGATTGTTCTAGCTATATATGTTATCTATAACATAGTCTGAGATCAAAGGAAAATAATTTTATTTCCATCTAGTTTTGTTGGGGGGGACTAGACCCCTAATTTTCAATGTTTTTCTATAGCAAAAAAATTATCTATAAAATTTAGGAAAATATATCAATTCTCATTCCAAATAATGACTAAAAATTATAATCCTAAAATTTATCCATTTCTAAACATTTCATTAGTTTACTTCATTTTCAAATTCAAAATAATAATACCAATTTTATGTCTTTGAAATTGAATAGTTATACTTTTGTTAGCCTTTTTGTTTACAAAAGGGTGACACAGGTTTGTGCTGTAACCCTTAAATTATTTTTTTCAATGCATAAGGGTTACCATACTAACAATCTCATAGAGGCTTAGACCATTTTATATGGTATGGAATAATGCTGTTTGTAGGGATGGCACAAGGTTATCTATGAGTCTAACTCCCAAATTGTAGTGAACATGCTTACTTCACAGGAGCTTGAGAATGTTAGTTGGTAGCTGGCTACTATTGTTAATCAGAATATTTCCTTTTGTTTACTTACATTTCTCATGAATGGAACATAGCTACTGATTGTTTGGCCAAATGGGCTTCTGTTCATGCTCCGAGCTAGAATATTATGGAGATGGGGTAGCTTCCCCTCAATCTATTACAAGAATTTTATGAACTTTTTGCTCAGGATAGAGCTCCTCATTGAGCACTCCTTATTCTAACATTTGTCTTAATAAATGTTTACCCTTCATTTTCTCAAAATATCAAAACAATGTAAAGGTTTCTATCACGAAAGTCTTAATTACATGCAGCTATGGTCTTTTATCTCTCCCCCACAATTGGAATTTCATGATAATATCTCCATAATTTCTACTATTTTATCAACTATTTTACTGTTCACCATGTCTACATTTAGATTCTCTTTCTGCATGAAAACAAAATGTTTAGAACTAGCAAAAGTATCATAATTTTCACAAGTGTTGATCTCACTATATTAACTGCAAGAAAGAATCTTAAGCAAAGAAATGTGAAGAAAGGAAAATAGGGAGAATATCTTTTGTGATAGAAAACAAATATTGGGAATTGGTATGAATAATGAAAGGCTACTATATTTATAGAGGAACTATATTATGTTTGAATAGGTCAAAATTTGAGATTCACTAAAGAATGGTGACATTAAAAGTAAAAATATGGCGTGTGTTGAATTGAAACATCACAAGAGATGACAGAGAGACTTTGGTGGTGTTAATGGTGCTTTTAATTTTTATAGAAAAGAGAGGAGGAGTGTGTGAGTAGGTCAATGTTTGAAATTTGCTAATAAAGTTGATCTTCTAAGTAAAAGTATAATGCATTAAAGAGGTAGCAAAACAACATTCATTATTATCATCTTTTTTTCCAAAGGAAAATTATCACATCATCATTAGTTATAGTAAAATGTTATTTAAAAAGCTTAGATATTCTAATGACAATATTTTTGTAGGATATTTCTTATATGTTTCAAAAATTTAATAATGGTTCATAAGAAGTATTCGTAAAATATCAAAAAACTCTTTGAATAAATATTGGTCATTTAAAAACACTTGATTTTAAAAGATTTGTGGAATACAATTTAACAATTCAATTTGTGTTTCAAAAATTAATAACTTACTAATACAAGGTAGGATTAGAATAACCTAGTATGAATGTTCCACAATCAATTAATGCAAGTCAACATACACCATGATTCATTAAAGAGGTTTTAAGAGGAAATAATATTACATGTAAAAATTATTTTCTATTTATTGTGAAATGAAATAGTATAATGATTGATAAGAATATACCCCTGTAAAGGGTCAACCAAAATATAAAAATAGATGAGAAAGTAGAAATTCTATGAAATAAATATTATGGCATGATAAAAAATATTCATACACTAGATTATTACAATAGAAAATTAAAAATCAGAGAAAGAAAATTAAAATTAGAAAGTCTCTTCGCTAAAATGTTTTAAATTTTTTTTTTTTTAAATTATTTTATTTTGATTTCTAAATAAATTTAGATTACATATTAAAATTTCAATACCACCTAAAAATAGAAAATTGATAATAACTTTCATTACAATTAATTTACAAAAAAAACTAACCCAAAAACAATACAAATTAAAAAATGTTAACATATAAACAAAAAAAACTCTAACATGTATACATAAATATTCTTGAACCATACGAGAAATCAAAAGTAAATTTTGACCCATAAATGATGTAACAAATATTTAATGCTTACGTTTCAATAAGATACATACTTGCTGTGAACCATATGACCATTGAATACAACATACTAGACTAATGATATAACAAAGAAATCCATTAATTTGAATCATATTTGGGAATAAGATATGAGCATATCATCGAGATATAATACATATATTATTGAATTCAAACTTTTGAAATGGCCAATTTCAGAATTACATGTTCAACTTTATGATAATGTCCATTTGTAACTTTCCACAATAAATATGTTGTGCTTCTCCATCTCAAACTCTTATGCCTCTTTTGCATGGTCCCTCTTGCAATTCTCTATGAGCCCTATTGAATTTGTAAGTAACAACTCATCCGCATATAGAATAAGAATGAGAACCTCACTGCCAACCACCAAGTAGTAGAAGTTAGCAATTGGCTCACTCTTCACAAAGATCATTTCCATTAAGTATGTTCAATACAATCATACTCTAATTTGGGAACTTTCTTGGGTCTACATACAAAGCTCTATTCAATCCACCCATGTGGATCTCTTTGGTGTATGCTATAAAGCCTTTTAGTTGTTCTATGTATACCTCCTTCTTCAATTCACCATTATGGAATGCTATCTTGACACCCATTTGATGAATCTGCTATCCCATTTATGCTATAAATGAAATAACCACTCCTATAGAAGTATACCTAACCACTAGAGGAAATGTCTTCTCATAGTCTATTCCCTTCTTTTGAGAGAATCTCTTTGCTATGAACCTTGCCTTGTATTTCTTGATGCTACCATCTACATTGTGTTTCTTATAGATCCAACATGATCCATCTATTTCCATATGTTTTTGTCTAGGCACTACCTCCCACAAATCATTTTGGATTATTGACAAATGCTCCTCAACCATATCATCTTTCCATACTTCATGTTGTGCAACCTCCTAATGGATGGAAAGTTCATTTTTAGCCAATTGACTGACTAATGCCATAGAGTTATTAAACTTTGTTGGTTGTCTTTGTTGTCACATACTCTTCCTTAGAGCTCCCACAAATTTTTGAGTATACATTTTTATTTCTTGAACATCATGGTTTTTACTGTTAATTGTAGAGGATAAATTATCAACCTCTATGTCTTCTTCATGCATTTTCTTTTGTACTAGTTGTTCCCTATTCTTTGAATCTTTGCTACACGAGCCTGCACTTATACTAGTAGCTATATTTTAGCTTTGTTTCTCTTGAATTTTTCTTGGAGCTTATGTTGGATGCTCATGAGAAGATCTATGGAGCTTGTAAATACCTTGTCCTCCATTAACTTGAGATCATGTCAAACTATAATTCTTCTAGTCCCTCGATCTTAAACCTTATATGCCTTTGAGGCTTCAATGTACAAAACAATGCACCTCATCTCTATAGTGTGGTGTAACTTTGTACATGCTTCACTTGGAATATGATAGTATGCCTAACTTCCAAATATCCTAAAGTGACAAACATCTGGCTTTTCCTCTGTGAAAGCTTCCTCTGCTATCATCTTCCCTTGTAACTTGTGTAGAACCATGTTCTAAATGTATATAGTTTTACTATACAAATTTGCCAATAAGTAGTGTGTCATATCTTGGTCACATAGCATGGCCCTTGTTGCATCCAATACAGAATGGTTCTTCCTCTTAGAAAATCCATTTTGCTACGGGTTATGTTATGTCCAAAAATTAAAAACCCATAAATAGAGCATAAATTTCTTATTGTTTCCTTTTAATTAGTCATTAAATCAACTTATTTGAAAATAAAATCAAAGATATTAAATCTACACTTCAGTTAATCCCACAAGTTATAAATCTAAGACATAAATCACCATTTAATTCTTTTTTTTAGTCTCTTTCCATTCACAACAAAATATTAAATAACATACAACATTTCTTCCATATCATTTCCTTAAAACAATAATAAATAATTAATTTAATTTGTTCAAGAATCTATTTTATTCAACTTTTCTACTTGATATGGCCCGCAACTCTGGTTCATGCCTTCACAGTCATCGGGGGGATGGATCCCACCCCAAACATTTCCCCATCCACCAGAGTTGTTACATTTGTGCTTGAATTTTGAACTAGTCCTTTCCTCTAAATCTTATAATGACCATGGGTTGCATTTGATGGTGAATCCTAGCCTAACGAAACCATGTGATGATCCTAATGATAGTGCCTATTTGGGCCCCCACTCTTTGGAGGGTCCTATGATAGCTATGGTGTCGTTGGATCCAAGATTTCTATGGACTCTAGAGAGGAACCCACATTTTTCCTTAGGGGCTACAAGTCCACAGATCTCACTCATAGACTCTATGGTTGATTCAATTTCCTTGGGACACTCCCTGTGTCTTGTTGGAAAGTTTATCTCATTCCATCCTATTGTGGACATGGTGAGAAAATGGTGCTCCACTAGGTGGAAACTCTCTAGATTGATGAAGACTTCTTTAATGGTAGGCTCCCTTTTCCTGTTTAATTTCACAATTAAAAAGGAGCGTGAGTCAGTCATGGTAGGTTCCTAGAACTTTGGTAAACACCTATTGATGTTCATGAAATGGAAACTAGATTTTAGTGCTAAGCCTGGCCTCTATAGATCTACACTAGTTTGGATTCAATTACTCGGACTCCCCTTGATGTTTTGCGATGAGTGAGTTTTTAATTAGATTGGAAACTCTTTTGGACATTTTACCAAAGTGGATATAATGACTAGCTCCAAGCCTAAACTAGGATTTGCTAGATTTTGTGTGAATGTGGGTATGAATAAACCATTGCTGACTATAGTGGATTTGAAATCAAATTGGGGTACTTGGTCACAACCAAACATATATGAGAGTGTTGCACCCTTCTAGCAATGTTGCAACATGTTTGGCCACTTGATAGTGGAATGTAAAAAGGGTGATAACCTCAGGGAAAAAGTATCCTCACCTAGTGTGATGGTGGTTGGAAGCTCAAACACGACAATGATGAAAAACCATACTAGACCCCAAGGGATTACAAAATCAATAAGATCAATGGATGTGAGCATTGAGGAGCTCATAGAACTAAAATAACCTTGTAGTAAGGAAAGGGAGAGGGTGATGACCCCTATGAAGGAGGGTGTTGATGAGCAAGAAGAGGAGGTCATTTATGGTCAACCTGAGGTAAAGGTAACAATAGAGCATGATAAGGGGGGATTATTGAATTTCATACCATGTAATAGGCCCAACCTAGAGAAGAAAAACCTAAACTGGTTGAAGATGGATGATGTTGAAATGATTGCTCCCCACAATATATCCCTGAGCAAGGGTATGAGTCATCGTTGACAAATAGTACCCTAGTGGTCTCACTCGCAGGTATTGTGGAAATACTTTCCCCTACCTTTGTAGTTGCAAGCCTTGACTACCTAAGTACTAAAGGTGAATGTATGGTTCCTAAGAGGAAGCCTAGAATTCAAAATAGGGCTAATGTTGGGTCCATAGTGAGGGTTGGAAGATTGTTGATCAAGAACCTCTGTCAAAAGGAAATAGAAAAGGATGACCTACTCTTGGATCTGTGGATGGCCTCTTCCAACTTCTGGATTATCTTCCCTTGGCTTCTCCTCTTTCTTGTTTTTCCTTGTCCTTTACTCACTTTTTCATCTTATTCCTATGGAGTTGTCATTTACATAGTATCTTCTCATCTCTATGAGGGTGTCATTCTATTATCAATTTTTGTAATCACTTCTTTTGGATTCAATAGAAATGGGTGATTACCCCTTGATAACAATTTGCCAAAAATGTAAAAATAAATAAATACAATATAAAGTATTGAAAATATAAAAAACACAGTAAAAGAAAATATTCTAATTTAATGCAAAAAATTATTTCTTTAATTTTTCAACTGAAAATTAAACAAGTCACTATATTTTTATTTAGTTAAAATATATTTTCTACAATTTTATTAACATGCAACTATTTTTTTTAAAGATTAAATTTTAAATAAATATTGTATAACTTTTCAAAAAAAAAATTTGATGAATAATGTCCTTTTCTATTAATAAAATATACTTAGATTATAATTCACAAAAAAGTGTAGGGGGATACAAGATCACCCCGCGAATGAGTTTACATGGCCAAAGCTAGACTAAAAACATGGCCAGAGCTAGAAACAAAAACTATTCATCAAAAAAATATATATAAGGCAACCTCAGGCTGCCAAAGCAGTGCCAACAGAGGCTGGTGGATCATCTTTGTCTTGAAAACCCTAATCATCTTTAGGATTGGGGGGTGGGATAGGAATAGTCTAGCCATCATCAACAACAGCAATAGTAGTGGCAACCTTCACATCTTTAACCTCTGGCCATGGAGGAGAGATCGCTAGGGCCAAGCGAGGCCACTTCCTAGAATGTGCATGATGAGTACCAGAGGGAGGATCTAGGGGCCAACCAAAAACCACCACAGGGTGGGGGAGATGAGCAGTGCCTCCATCCACCATCACCACCACTAGGAGAGTGATGGTGGGAAGTCTGGGAGCATGGGGTGTGCGAGTGGTGGTTGGAGGAGTGGCACCAAGGACGGCAGCCACAAGGCATTGAGGTCTCTACTAAGTCATCCAGAGGAACTCTGGAAATAATGCATGGAGTATTGCCCCAGTGATTCAGTAGCTCCTGCAGGTGAGCTACCTCAAGTGCAACTTTGTTAGCTTGCACCTGAATCTACATAATTACATTATTTCAAATGCATGCCTTAGTGTACATAGCAATGTTAACATCCAAAAAATAGTGTTTAAAAAGAACAACATTCCTATCTTTCCACAGAGAAAATAGAAGCTTCAGCTTGAAGGTATGCCAAATTTTGGTGATCTTCTGAGGAAATCTGGTAGAGTCACCCAGTAAAATCATGTGCCGAGAAAAAGACTTAGGTCTGAATGGCTTAAAAAAATCATGAATCTAGTGCCAATAATTTTGAGCATGCTTACAAAACTAAAAAATATGCAAGAAAGACTCTGGATGTCCACAGAAGGGGCATCTAGGATCAGGAACCCCAATGTGTTTGAGATAAGACCATAGGGGAAGACCTAGGGAGGTCAGGCACCAAGCTAAATGCACAATCTAGGATTCAGTAATAGCATTCCAAATGGTATCAAAGAGTTTTCTCCATTGAGAAAGAGAAGATTGCAAATGCCATCTATGGTTTAACGTATCCAACATTGAAAGATGAGGCAAAAGCCATCTATAGCCGAAACTTGGCTTGTAATTAGAAAAAGGAGTGGCATGATACCACTTCTAATCAAGCCACCAAGGGTGAATAAACTTAATCCCCACTTTATGAACTAAGTAAATAGGGATGGAAGAAAGAAGAAGGTCAAAAGTTTGTCGATTTGAACGGATGAGGCAGTACTATACTTGCATATCTTCCTAGGTCCTGAAACTCATGGTGACCCTTGAAAAGAGGTCCTTAGGAGCCCTGATGCCACATTTAGAAAAGTGCAGAGCATTGGCCCCTTGAGTCTTGGCGAGGGGAGTACCCTGAATGGAAAACAAGGGAGACCACCAAATGTTCTGCTAATTCAAGGAGAGGCCATTGGGGAATTCATCTCTAGCCCATCGAAGCCAGGCCTTAATAGCTTCCTAGGCTTTCTAGATGCTCTTGATGATGAATGAGCCCTAAATGACCATGAGCTCATGCATGATGAGAAGGGTTTGGAAACTAATCCCCTTCCAAGTAGGCCTGTTGACAAAAAACCCAGAAGAAATGCAGTTCCAAACTAGAATCTTCCAAGCTTTATCTCCTTAAATAGCCCTAATAATCCATTTTACATAAAGAGAAAGGATTTTTTTCTAAGTGCAAAATAGGCCAAGACCACCAGACTCTTTTGGGATGCAAAAAAAATCATAGGCCACTCTATGGAACCCATGGTGATCAGAACTAGAGGCCCAGAGAAAATCCCTAAGCAATCTTTCTAGCTTCATTTAAGAAGGTTTGGATGGAGCCTAGTAGGATGAGTAATACACATGAGTTGTCACTATAATCTTTGAACAAATCTAGAATTTTCCAACAAGGAAGACTAGCTTTGTGATCTAGTAGTCAAGTTTTTTGCTAATCTTGGCCAGCACAACATTCCAAAGTTCCACAGGCGATGCTTGGAATGCAAAAGGAATTCTAAGAAAGTGGAAGATTTCCTTGCGAGTAACCCATTTACACTCAAATTGGCTGATCCAAGGTGGAGCTAGCAAAAATGACAGATGGAAGTAGAGTATTTTATGCCATTGAATGGCAGAACCAGAGGCTTGACAAAATGTGTCTAGGAAACTTAAAGCATTATTAATGTTTCCTTCATCCTCTAAAAGAGTAAGAAAGGAATCATCAACAAAGTGTCCATTGACTAATTGGGAGGATGATTCAAGCAAGGAAATGCCACAAACCAGTCTTGAGGAGATAGAATGCACAAGTAAATAGACAAAACCTTCTGCAACAAGGACATAAAGCACAAGAGCTAGCAGGCAACCTTGCCTGATGGAACAAAAAATTCCAAAAGCCTTCAATTGCGAACTGCTGATGGTAATGTGAGCATTAGCATCACCAAAGGGAATCTCCATGGACTAAAGGAAATTGAGGCCAAAACCTAGAGCCTGGAGCATAGCCAAGATGAAGGGCCATTCAATGCAATCATATTCTTTAGCAAAATCTATGTTTAAAAAGATAGCCTTCTGATTGGACTTGTGAGCCCATTCCATTCCCTCCCAAATAGCAATGATGTTATCAAGAATATATCTGGACTTCATGAAGCCAGTTTTCTCTAGCCACACAATTAAAGGCAACATGTACCTGATTTTGAGAGAGAATACCTTGGCAATAATCTTATAAGACATATTCAAAAGGATAATGGGTCTCCAATTGCATATGTCCTCTGGATGACCAGGTATGAATTTGATATTTCCTTTGTTTATAATGGCTCCTAAGGTTTTAGAATGATAGGCTTCAAGATAAACTTTGTGCAGATTAGGACCTATATGCTCCCAAAGGTGCTTTTAGAATTCACAAGGAAACCCATCACACCTAAGGGACTTGTCATCCACAATGGAAAAGACTGGCTCTTTAAGGTCTTGGAGGGAAAGAAGTTGCTCATAGAAAGAATGTTGCTCAACTACTAGGCAGCTTGGAGTAACAAAAATACACTTTCTAAGAGCTTCCTCCTGAGCAACCAAATTTCCCTGTGAAGCAAACACATTCTCATAGTGATGAAACAATTCTTGCAGGATGGTAGGGAGACTAGACAGAACAACATTTCCTTGTTTGATCTTTTTAATCCCAACATTGGTATGATGGGCACGAAGATCTTGACAACACTCGTTTTGAGGCTTTGTCTTCAACCTCAAACCAGTGGAGATGGGCTTTGATTTGGGCTCCCTGAGTAGCAAAATTATCAGTAATTTTCTTGTCATGACGGTACTTGGCAAGCTGAATTTGTAAGTCCACATCAAAGGGATTGAGGGTGAGGGCCTCATAGGATTTTTTGAGGGGGCAAGCATGTTGGCTTCATATGACTATTTTCTAAACATAGCCAATTGTCGCCCATAAATATGTGGGAATCGGGCAGTTCTATTAATGGCATCATTCCACCATTGAATCCAACCCCTTTGGGAATGCGGATGTGGCTCCAAGTTCCAGACACGTAGGATGTGCAAAATGGTGGAAGCATGCATCAGCACATACATGATAAGGAAGAATTGAGCCTTGGCCACCTTCGGGACAACCGTTTGCCAAGAAATGAAAAATAAATGGGATAGTGGTCAAATAATGTCCATCTGGTAGGGGAATGATAGGTAGATCTTGATCCTTAGAAAAAGAGGAAAAAATTATATAGTGATTATAGCACAATTGAGGCATTTTAATATGCAGTCAAAGCTAGCTCGAAAGTTGGACCAAGTATGCCAAACCCCACTATCCTGGCAATGGTTGGTATTGGGATAAAAAAGGCCCAATTTATTGTGCATGTAATACCAGGCTTGTCTTTCCCCAACTATCCAACAAAAAGGTAGAATATTATCTTTCTCAGAGGCCACTTCAACCATATTAAAGTCCCTACACATGACCCAAGTAGCTGGAGGCAAGTTGCCAACCAGCTAGGCCCACATCTGGGATCTTTCCACAACATTATTGGAAGCATAAACATTAATGAATCCAAAAGAGTGATTGTTAATGGAAAGAAAAATACAAATAATTCTATGTGTGGGGTCAGAACCATGCAAAATAATAGCAGAATGAAGGTGAGGTGATAGGAGAGTAACTACAAAACCTCAGCCAGCTTCGTGGTGGGAATAAAACATCACACCATCCTACTGAATTACACAACAAGCCAAAGAAAGCATGAAACTAGAAATTTTAACTTCTTGCAGAAAGAGAAAATCTAAATTACCAAGTCTATGATGGACATCCTGAACATAGTACTTTCTGGGGAGGTCTATGAGACCTCGAACATTCCATGATAGGAAGTTCTTGTGAACTCTTCCATATCATCTTTTTCCTCAAGAGAGAAGTAGCTATTCTACAAGAAGGTAGAAACATGCTTGAAGTCTGATGGAAAACCCTCTAGACTTATAGCATAATGTTTCACCTCTAGTATCTCTGCACATCTAGGAGGACTACGAGAATGTGGCATCACTAGTGGTGCTATGGAAGAATCAGTAAGAGGAGTACACACCCTAGCCAAGGTAGAAGCCCTAGCGGCTACCTTAATCCCATGTGTGCCAGTAGGGTTTGGAACCTTAAAAACTCTTAGAGTAGTTCCTTTGTCTGCTACTTGCATCCCTACATTGGCTATAATTGACACTCCTATGGGGATAGGAGGAACCGTGGGGACTGCAACATAGGACTGCTTCAAGGTCAAGGGATTCAAAGGAGCCTTGTCCTTACGCCCAACAGTAACCCATTCTTCTTTTTCCCCTTTGGCCTATTTGATAGGTGCTTCTTTAGGCATGGGCTTGACCCTAGGCATAACCAGAGGGAAATCCTTGATCTTGTGTTCTGTGGACTGGCACTTATAATAGGTGTTGGGGAGGTTCAAGTAAAGCACCTTTTGGGAGAAGGTTTGAGTCCCAATCTGAATTTCCAAAAAATCCTTAAGGTCCTTGGAAAGATCCACCTCAATGCAAATGTGTCATTGTGGATGAGCATTTAAAAATTTCTCGAGCTCCTTGGTGACAACTTTGCCAAGGGCTTTAGCAATGGACTCAATGAAAGGCCAGCATGGCAGGGGTAAACTTGGGAACTCGACCAACACAGGAACCCTAAGATTTTTATCATATGAGACTATGAAGTCTCATGACCATTTTTGAAACACAAGAAAAGAAGAACACACAGACCAAGGTCCATTGTTAAAGACCGCATCTACTTGTGATGGGTTAGCGGAGTGAAATTTAAAAAAAAAAAAACCATTGGTAAGCTTTTGCACAGTGTCAAGGCAAACTCCATGAGGACTCCAACTCTTGTTAACACATTCTTAGAGCATAGCTTCAGGAGGAATCCTACCCACAAAATAACCTATTAAGGTGTGCTATTCTAACCAATCACATGCAGCATCAAATTCTTAAACAGGAAAGATAATGTCAAGATTACCTCACAAAAAACATTTGGGACAAACTTGCACAGTTGTTTGTTCTGTGGCAATGCCATGACAGACCAAAGCAATAGCGTGAATACCAGAAACAACTAGTTCACTATTGGCTGGAGCCATTATATCCTAGCCTAAAAAACTCTCACAATAAATGTGGTGTGACAGTGCTTACAAAAAGAAAGTTTAGACGAAAAGTCATACACAGAAAACTAAAATTTTGCATGAAGCAAGAAACCCTAGTAGAGCAAAAACCTCCAACC
Source organism: Cupressus sempervirens (assembly GCA_028749045.1). Lineage (NCBI taxonomy): Eukaryota > Viridiplantae > Streptophyta > Pinopsida > Cupressales > Cupressaceae > Cupressus > Cupressus sempervirens. The sequence continues at coordinate 912,680,576 of CM053785.1, forward strand.
CCCCTACAAATCAATTATTTTAAGGAAACTAAATTAGTTGAAAACATGAAACTTAAAACGTTCAAAACTAAAACAAATTCCACAAGTCAATATTGAATTATTAAATTGACACTACTTTTAAACCATTCTCAATGCACAAATATTAAACATCTATTGCTAAATGACATCAAGTCAAAAGTTGAAGAGGTCAAATGAAAAATACAATCAACAATTAATTCTTCTTTTAATGTTTGGTGCAAGAAAAATCTATCATTCTTGAATTTTATCACTCAAGACCCATTCTTGCCTCTTCAACGTGTCATTCTTTTACTTTGAGTATCTCCCAGGGAATGAGAATATTGATGTATTCTCATTCAATTAAAAAAACCCTCTTGTCAGTTCTCTATAAATATGATACACTTTTATTACTCATCTCCATTCCCAATCTTTGCAAGACATTCACTCAATTCATCCTACTCCATTTGCAACTCATTCTGCCAATTATTATGCTATTAAAAATCATGGCAATATTGTTGGTGCTCAAGTCTATGTTTTCCCTTGCTACGTTTTCTCATCCAATCATCGAGGAAAAAGTGAACACATTACCAATTGGCATTGATAATCTGCTTGAAATCGTGGAGATATTAACATCATGTAGTAACTGTGCTAACAACATTAAAGATCCCAACTACTACAAAAGATGAAACAAAGCTGCATGGAATTACTTTCCAAATGATTTCCCTCCATGGACCCTCTGGACATGCTTCTCATCTATTATAATACATGGTTAGAGGGAGAATATAAGAATTGTTTGTAAAAGAGATTTTCCATAGCAAGCCAATATTTTGATGACAATTCATCTATATAATTTTTTTAATCAAATTTATTGGTTAGTGGACTAATAAATTTGTGAATATTGTTCAAATATATCATATTTTCCCCTTGGTAATTTTGTGATTTACTCAAGAAGTGTTTTTAGGGGCTTAGTATTGTAAATTAATTCCAAAATTGTTGAAAATATTTCATTAGATATAAAATTTCCATTTTTGGCACTATTAAAAGCATTAGTTATTATTGATCTATAACCTAATGTTCCCATGCTTTCACTTTAGCGCCATTTCTGTTTAAATTTAAGTAGGTGAAGTGTTCCCATATAAAATTTTAATTCAAAAAAAGAAAAATTAGAATCTTTTTTTAATTATTGTTATTTCTACAGCTATTATTTCTGACCCAAAAATAGAAATAGTATTTATGGGTAGCTTGGACAACTATTCATCCTTATCTATATATAGTAACATTAGTTATGGGTAGTTTGGATACCTATTTGTCCATTTACCAAGAATTAGTAATTAGTTGTTATGCAAGGATAATTATTTACTCATTTAGTGATTACCTTTTGGACACCTTCCGACCAATTCTATTATTTACTATTGAATTGTCTTAATCTTAGCCATTGGTTTGATTTAATCTTGGCCATTGTTTTTCCAATAGAGTAGTGTAAAAAGGGGTCGTTGGGTCATTTGGAAGGACAAGTTTTTGGAGAAGCATTTTATAGTGATAGAAAATTGTCTTGCAATGTTAGCAAGGGCGCAATGTTAGCATGGGAATAACAGTGAGGAATATCAATGGCATAAATTAGGAGGTTATCGAAGTTCTATTTAATGAGAGGTAAGTAATTTTGTATCTCTTGATTTGCTTAAAGTTTAATATAATTCCTCATTTGTAGAACTGGTTTTCCCATAGGGGTTTTTCAAGGGACAATTTGTCAAAAAATATTGCATTCATCGTGTCATGAATTTCATTCCATATTTTTATTCGTGAAGTTGAAGTTGTGTTATTTATTGATATTAGTTGGGAATTTATTTCTAGCAGTTTAATAATCACTTACGATAAGATATTAATAATCAATGATTGCAATAGTGTTCATTTTCACATGGTATTAGAGCATTGTTGAGGGTAGAAGAGTTTTGCTCGAGGAAAGAAATTTTGATCTCTTTAGACTTATTATTGCTTTAATCCCTTAAGATGACTTCACCTAGTTTGAGAGATTGGGATAGATTGGATTGTGCCTCAAATTTTGGTGTCTGGAAGGCCAGAATTTCTTTATTATTGGAAGAGAATGGTATCTAGGATCATTCTACCAGTGTTGTACCTGTACCAATGGATGCAACATAGCTTGTAGCTCATAAGAAGGATAATGCCAAGGCGAGGAGGATTATCCTTGATGGTGTCAAGGATCATATTGTTCTACATATCATAGAGCTAGATATGATGAATGAGATGTGGGACACCATTCTGAATCTATACTAGAATGCTACCACTAATAGAAAGATGATTCTTAGAGAGAAGCTAAAGAATACCTAGATGTACCAGGGAGAAAATGTTTTAAGTTACTTCACTAAGCTTACACTTTTCAGGAATGAGTTAGCAGATGTTGGAGATAGTCCTAGTGATGACAAGCTAGTGAGAATAGCCCTAAATAGGTTTACTAAAAAATTGAGTGTCTTTGTTCAAATTATTAGTAGATGAGATACTTTACCAATTTGGGATAAACTATGGATTGATTTCACTCAGGAGGAGTTTAGACTAAGTCTAGTTAATGGGGCCAACAAAAGTCAGAAAAGTGAGGTGGAATAGGAAAACGTTGCCCTAGTGGGTAAAGGGAAAGCAAAGAAGGGATCTAGCAAAGGATTGAATTCACAAAGTGAGAAGAAGAAGAAGAAGAAGAAGAAGAAGAAGGACCTTTCTAAGGCCAAGTGCTTTGGATGTCACGAGTTTGGCCACTATGTCAGTGATTTCCCAGAGAGGAAGAAGGGTAAGAAGGAGGTGGCAGCTTTAGCAAGTGCAGAAGAACTCTCTAGTAGAATGGAAGATGAGTTTGCACTCATAGCTTGTATTGTTAGCTCAACCTCATAGTGTGTTTGGTATATAGATAGTGGGGCATCATTTTATATGACAAGAGTTACAAAGTACTTCTCCAGTTACAAGGAGGAGGAGACCAATGTCTAGATATCTATGGAAAACTTGTCCAAACTCAACCCTATTGGAAAAGGGACTATTCAGTTTCAAAGGGAGAATGGAAAGATAATTCCACTTCAAGATGTGTTGCATGTGCTAGGCTTAGGTATGAATTTTATTTCTATATCTATTCTTTAGGATAGGGGGGTATAATGTACTCTTTAGAGGGACAAATGTGTTGATTAAGCACAAGGATTGGAAATCACCTATAACTATTGGAGTTAGGAGTGGTTGCCTTTATAGAATGTAGTTTGATACTCCTAAGGCACTCATGAGCAGAAGTAATCCTAGAGATCTTGGAGGGCTATGGCCTAAGAGGATGGGCCATATTCATCATCAAGCACTTAAATTGCTTCATGAGATGATGATGTATGTAAGGGATGTGTGTTGGGGAAGTTTGTAAAAGCATCTTTTCCAAGGAGTGACACTAGATCTCAGGGTGTTCTTGATCTAGTACATTCAAATGTTTGTGGACTGATGTCGACAAAATCTCTCAGAGGATAGAAGTACTATGTCACTTTTATTGATGATTTCTCTAGAAAGACCTAGATATACTTCTTGAAAAACAAGGATGAGGTTTTTAGTAGATTCCAAGAGTACAAGGCTCTTGCAAAGAATTCGACAGGAAGGAAGATAAAGGTTATTTGGTCAGACAATGGAGGTGAGTACAAAGGGAATGTCTTCAAGGAGTTATGTACTAGAGAAGGACTAAGGAGAGAGTGGACTACTCCTTACAATCCACAACATAATGGAGTTACTAAGAGGAAGAAACGTTCTATATCAGAGGTAGCAAGTGCTATGATACATGACTAGGACATGCCCCATTACTTATCGGTAGAGGTGTGTAGTACAATAGTCTACATTCAGAATAGAGTTCCACACAAGGTGCTAGGGAAGATGACACCAAATGAGGCTTTCATAGGGAAGAAGCCAGATGCTAGTCACTTTGGGATATTTGAGAGTTTGGCATATTATCATATTCCCAGAGATATATGTACAAAGTTAGATAAGACAGCAAAGAGGGGTTACTTTGTTCAGTATAGTGAGACCTCAAAGGCATATAGGATTTTCATTCTTGGGACAAAAAGACATATTTTTAGAAATGATTTCAAGTTCATGGAGGACAAGACATACAGGAGATCTAGAGATTTTCTTGTAGATGATCAGAGTGAGTAGCCAACAGAAGCTCCAAAGCCAAGCCAAGGGCAGCAAAGCTCAACTAGGATTACCAGTACAAGTATAGGCTTAGGTAGTGAAGAGTCACAGAGTACGAAGCAACAGGTGCAATCGGAAATACATCTAGGGGATTTAGTTGTTGACATTTCATCCTCTATAGTTGGCAGCAAGAACCATGAGGTTCTAGATACACAAAGGGATACTCGAGAGTTTGTGGGAGCTCTTAGGAAGAGTACTAGAAAGTAGAGACAACCAACCAAGTTCAATGACTATGTGGCATTAATTAGTTAGTCATTAGATAGTGAGCCTTCTAGCTATTAGTAGAGTGCAAAGCATTAGGTATGGTGAGATGCTATGGTTGAGGAGTATTCCTCAATAATGCAGAATGATTTGTGGGATGTAGTTCCTAGACCAATAGATAGAGAAGTAGTTGGATCATGCTAGATCTATAAGATAAAGCATGGTGTAGATGGTAGCATTGAGAAATATAAGGCAAGGTTTGTGGCCAAAGGGCTCTCTCAGAAGGAGGGAATAGACTATGAGGAGACATTTGCTCCAGTGGCCAGGTACACTTCTATAAGAGTTGTGATCTCGTTTGTAGCACAAATGGGATGGAAAATCCTTCAAATGAATGTCAAGATAGTATTCCTTAATGGTGAGTTAAATGAGGAGGTATACATAGAGCAACCAGAAGGCTTTGTAGCACACAACAAAGAGATTCATGTGTCTAGATTAAAGAAAGCCTTGTACGAACTCAAGTAGGCTCCTAGAGCATGGTATGAGCACATTGATACATACTTGTAGGGAATGGGCTTTGTAAAGAGTGAAGCTAATGCTAACCTCTACTGCTTGGTGGTTGGGAGTGAGATTCTCATTCTTGTTCTTTATGTGGATGCCTTGTTTCTTACAAGTTCACTAGGCCTCATAGAGGATTACAAGAGGGACATTGCTAAAGAGTTTGAGATGAAGGATTTACGACTTATGAACTATTTTCTAGGCATGAAGGTGTGGCAAAATGATGGAGATATTTTCCTTGGTCAAGGGAAATTATAGGCCAACACTAGGGTAGATAATAAGAAATATTTAATACATTAAATGATGAAATTCAGCTTGGTCTGTATGTGTCAATCTGAGAGTGTAAGCTTGTGAAAGGTGTCCAAGAAATATGCTATCAAGGGATAGTAGTTGTGAGATAAGGGTTTATGCATGCATCTATAACACATGAAAATAAACTTACACCAAATCCAAATGCTTTTGCAATAGGAACTGTCACTTCTAGCAGTAGAAACTGAAATAAACATTTGAGAAATAACAACAATAACACATGTAATAATTCGCAAATCTAGCCAATCTAGAGGAAACAATTCCAATACTATGCATATAACTGATCTAATATAATATTTTACTAATATGAACCTAATTTTTCTATATTTATTTATCTCTTAATATGATAGTAAATTTAGAATATGTTGGTCATTATTAATAATCTATAATGAGATCATGATAATCTTTCTTACCCAGCTATGATATTAATCTGCTTGCAAAACTATTCATGAAATCTAACAATTGAAATGAAGGAAAATCTTATTATATTAACAAACTCAAACAAAGAAAATGTAAAATACTAAAATCACCAACATTCTTCAAAGTGGGCCCTTCCTCCTTAGTTTGCTAAGTGATGAAATTCAAATGGTTCTTCCTCAAGAAATTTCAATCATGCAATGTTTATATTATTGATTAGAATGCTTTTTTCATTCTTTGATAGTACATAGCACATATATTTATATGTGTTTAGCTTACAAATATAGCACCAAACAAAATAATTTTATTTTGCTAAAAATCAGGGAATATGATGGTATGTACAAACTTGCGTTCAACCCACATATCAAAAATTGGTTTGTTATAATGGTGGACATATATGGAAGATATTGTTGTTGCTCATATCTTCAAAAATGAATAGTATAAAATAGAAGACAACCTATAATGCAAATACCCACATACTCCTTTGGTGGATAAAAATAGGTTTGTTATTAAGGAAACAATAATCATGCCCATGCCATAATATCCAATGTTTTGCAGCAACAATGTTGTCTTCAGCCAAAAATGATTTGCAGCAATATTTGAAATTGTTTGGAGTTTAGTGGTTCTACATTTCATGTGAGACTATCTCATCTCCTTAGCAGCAAGTTGAGCCACATAATTATTTGGAACCACTCATAGTAGTAGCAAGAGTTTCTATTAGTTGAGACATTGCTATTTTCTGGTCATTCATATCATTTCTCTTCACCATAAACTCCCAAATAACATGGTTGCAATGCATATTATTATTATTGACAATGGGTGGAAATAGAAATAAGAAGGTAATATATTCTTTTCTATTTAACAAATGCATCTTTTTTTACAAGATAAGGCTTGCGGGTTTCAGCATCAAGTCTTAATGAAAATGTGACAGGAAGATATGTAGGTGACATGAAAATCTATAGCATATTATCAAATTGTTAGATAAATACAATTTCATCTATTTATTCACATATTTTGTCTAATAACTATATTAAATGTTACTCATAAATATTAAATCATATGCAACATAGAAGAAGAAAATGGAAAATTAAAATCAACATGAAGGCTTATATGAAGCGTAAAATATGGCATAATCTGAGACATAAATGCTATTATCAAAAAATATTGCATTGAAATCTTGAAGAGATTTCGGATGGAGGATTGCAAAACCATGTCTACACCCATGATCACAAATTGGAGGAAAGTAGATACAAATAAGGAGAAGGATGTAGATTCCATATTATATAGATAGTTGATTGGTTTACTTATGTATTTGGTCAACACTAGGCCATATATAGTATTTAGAGTAAACTCTCTTAGTCAGGTCATGGTTGAACCAAAGAGAATGCATTGGATGGTAGGCAAGCATGTATTCTGTTACTTGCATAGTACAATTGAGTATGGAATCATATATATCCAAGATGAAGGTATTAGTTTGATAGGCTATACTGATGCAAATTGGGCAAGAAGTAAAATGGACAAAAGGAGCAATTCAAGGTGTTGTTTCAATTTGGGATTAGGAGTTGTATCTTGGTTTAGTAGGAAGTAGAAGTCTATGGCTCTGAGTTTAGTAGAAGTAGAATACATAGCAACTAGCATGGCAACATGTGAAGCTATATGGCTTCAAAAATTGTTAGTAGCCTTGTTTGGTCAAAAGATTGAGACTAATATGATACATTGTGATAATCAAAGTTGCATTAGGTTGTCTGATAATCCAGTGTTTCATGATAGGTCTAAACATATAGATATTAGGTATCACATCATCAGGGATTGCATACAATGAGGTATTGTTCAACTAAAATACCTACCTACAGATGAGTAGGTAGCAGACATTCTAACAAAGTCTTTGGAGAAGGCCAAATTTATCCTCTTCAGAGATAAGATGGGTGTCATGCAAAACAACTTCCTTGCTAAGAGGGAGTGTTAATTATTGTTAGTTGGTCAACTATTATTTCTGACCCAAAAATAACAATAGTATTTATGGGTAGTTTGGACAGCTATTCATCCTTATCTATATATAGTAGCATTAGTTATGGGTAGTTTGGACAATTGCTTGTCCACTTGCTTAGAATTAGTAAATAGTTGTTATGCAAGGATAATTATTTACTAATTTAGTGATTCCCTTTTAGACACCTTACAACCAATTCTATTATTGGCTATTGAATTGTCTTAATCTCAACCGTTGGTTTGATTTAATCTTGGCCGTTGGTTTTCCAACATAGTATAAAAAGGGGTCATTGGGTCATTTGGAAAGAAAATTTTTTGGAGAAACATTTTGCTGTGATAGAAAATTATCTTGCAATGTTAGCAAGGCCATAGTGTTAGCATGGGAATAGGAATGGGGAATATCAGCGGTAGAAATTAGGATGTTTTCAGAGTTCTGCTAGTGAGAGGCAAGGAATTTTATATCTCTTGATTTCCTAAAGCTTAATATAATTCCTCATCTATAGAATTGGTTTTCCCTTAGGGGTTTTTCCAAGGACAAATTGTCTGAAAACATTGTGTTCATTGTGTCATGAATTTCTTTTCGTATTTTTATTGGTGAAGTTGCAGTTGTTTTATTTTTTGATATTAGTTGGAAATTTATTTCAAGAATTTTAATAATCATTTACAATAGGAGATTAATAATTAGTGACTGAAATAGTGTTAATTTTCACATCTTTTCCTATAAGAATCTTATCTTGATTTTGATTTTCTTAAAAAATTTCAATTACATTTTATTTACAACACATTATATTAATTTTTAATTCAAAAAATATATTTAAGAGTAATGTTGCCTAGTAGCAGAAACGCATGAGAACATACTCTAATATGCATCTTGTGTTATCTTAAACATTCCATTTCTTTTTATGATCAACAAACAATAAATAGGTGTTTTAATTTTGATATATTACCTTTATCAGTCCTTGGTTTTAATAAAAAAATTGTTCATCAAACAATTCACTGAAGAACTTTCTCTTTCTGTACACCCCCATAAATTTTCTAATAAAAAATAATAACATTGTCTCAATTAAGCATTTATGCTTCCCATGCAAAGCGTAAAGCTCCAATTATGATTAAGTGTATCGATGAATTTAGACAAGATGCTCTTTGCTCTCATAAGCTAAACCCTCAAAATGAGTAATATCTTTTATATGTAATTCATTCATTTTATAAAAATATATAATATTAAATAAATAAATAATATGGAACATTCAAAAATGAATTTTGGGCTTATCAATTTTATAGTGTATCATTTGTCTAAAAGAGGGGTTAAAATTTATTAAGACAAAAAGACACACAGAAAAGATACCTCAAAAAGGAGCTCTATCTTGAGCAACAATGTCATCTAACTCACAAGACATATACAAGGGTAGCTTCCCCCTATCTACAATATTCCAATCTAGAACATTATAAGAAGCCCATTTGGCTAAATAATTAGTAGCTTTGTTCCATTCTCGAGGAATGTAATTAAAACTAATGGACTCTACAGAAGTACAATAGAGAAGAGTTTGATGAACAACTGAAACCAATTGCCAACTAAGATCCTCAAGTGATTGTAAATAAAGAAAATTCACCAAAACTTAAGAGTCAGATTCATAGATAAGCTTGTTTCATCCCCTCAAACAACATTTTTCCACAACATATAAAATGCCTATGGCCTCCATGAGTTTGTTAGTATGCTAACCCTTATGCATTGAGAAAAAAATTGAACTTCTATAGAGCTACATTGAGCCACACTCTTAATGCCAATACGACCTTGATTTCCTTGAGAAGGACCATCGGTGTTGACTTTAAGAGTTCCAGGTGGAGGAGGCAACTAATTACCCACATGGTTCATCTGTCACTTCCCCTAACATCTAGGATGGTTTGGAACATTCTAATACCATTGACTTGCAATGCTTGAGAACTCATTCTAAAAATTAAAGTTAAGGAAACTATAAATATAAAGATTGCTAAGATGCATACCTCCATCTAATGTACACTTAGCCTAAATAGTTTCTTCAAGAAAGTGGGAAATCCTCCTCCAAAGATGCATGACTCCATTCTAAACATCTTGAAAGATTCATTGGTTTCTCTCCAACCAGATATACCATAGACTAAAAGAAGGGTAAGAAATCCATGTATCCTAAAGAGGAGAAACCTTGGAGGGGCACTCCCAAAGCAATCCCAAAACTTGGACAAGGAGGAAGCATGTCTACAAGAGAAACCCCAAGCACTCGACCAAAGATGTCATACATGGGTAGAAAAAGATCAATGGAAAAAGAGACGAGAGATAGACTCCTCTCCATTACCATATAGCACACAAATGATGGGTGCTAAAATCCATGTTTACAAAGGTTATCCCATGTAAGACACTAGTTGTGAGCCACCAGCCACATGAAGAAATTACATTTTGACCAAGGAAAAATTATTTGCAAACTTGATTCCACCAAGGGACCTCAACATGACTTAACAATTGTCTAGTAATTTCCTAATAACCAACATAAATAGAATATTTACTAGATAGGGTAGCACCCAAGAAAAAACATATGGCGCCAGTATAGAGAAACACTCCTTAGAAGAAATAATCCTAGAAAGATCATGGTGGTCTACCTCTGAGCCCCCAGGAGGCCAATGTGAATAGTTCTTCCATCTATATCTAACAACAAGATCCATCTGATAAGGAGTCTTATAATGACCCACTTTATCCCATCTAGCAAGAATAAATGAATCACACAAAGTCTAAAGATGAGGGTAAATGGATAAGATGGGAGGATTTCCATGCCAAGAATTAAACCAAAACAAAGCCTTAGAGTCTCCCTTACATTTCTATAAAGGCCCCTCTTAACCAATTGAGCTCTAATCTTGAGAGTATTCCACACCATCGAGCCACAACCTTCAAGATGAAGCATGGAAATAGATGAAGGATCAACACATCTAAAATACTTATGAGTAATTATACAATCCCAGAGTTGATTTTATCAAGAGCACCATTTTTAGTAAAGGTTAGCAACTAAAGCTTGGCTACTCAAGGTAGAAGATCAGAGGCCAAGACCACACTCCTTCTTAGGTTTGCAAAAAGTCTATCAACTTATCAAACTCCACACCAAAGGAATTTCTGAGAAAGAGCATAAAATTCCTTGAGAAAGTCAACAAGAGCAACTTGAACCATGCTTCTATAAATAGGAAGTGCCTAAATAATAGATGGAAGAAGGGTAACCCTTAGAAGCTCTTTTTTCTAGGACTAGAGTTATGTCGATCTTTATTTTTTAAATAATAAAATTGTGTGATACAAAGTAAGGGGCATGCAACTACTTTCTAGAGTATAGGTGTGTGTCATCATTAGTCTCATAGGTTTATTGTTTTAGTGAATTAATTTTACTAGACATCTTTTAGGAAGCTATGGTGGCAAAATATCTTTAGTAAACTCACACTATTAATTATATTCATGACAAAAATAGTATTCCTTTTATCTGCAAGTGTGCAATTTCTATGCTTGGTGGAATATGATGTCTTCAATTTAAAGTCATTAAATTATTTTCTTTTATTTCAAAAAAGGAGGAGTTAAAATATCTTTCTTTAGTTATTGCTTATGCCTGTCACTAGGAATTAATCGTATTGACTGCAAATTCTTCTATAAAACTAAGTTTACAGTGATGATCCAATTTATTTTAAACCAATAAGGATTATATGCTTAAATTATTTTAATTTAATTTGGCTCTAGATTCCATCACTTTCTTTTTGTGTCTTGTAGTTGCATCTATTCACCAATAAGTGTCGGGGTCTTGGTTCAATAATAGCATATTTGGAAATGTAAAAAGAATTGAATAGTGAGTTAAGATATGTTGGAATTTTAAATGTATTTGGTTTCCTCATGAGTCTCTAGTTCACCTACTTGTCAGAACTTGAGATCCTTGGATTTCCTTTAACACTGTAGCTCTAATAGTAAAAAATACTTAATGTGGTAGGTAAGTTTGAATTCAGAAATGTGATATAAACTCTGTGTCAACAACAAGAGACAAATGGGGGGAACATTCTTTCATTTCTAAGATATGAGAAATTTTGAGTGATTCAGAAGAGTTCAGCAAAACAACAACAACATAAGAGTTTTATTAGAGTGCAACAGCACAAGTGAATTGAGTTTGTGAGTTTTGTGGAAAGTTAACATTTGTGTTGTATGACAAATGATTTCTCTAGGCTTATTTGTATGCAGCCATACTTTTTTGCAAGTTTACTTTTCAGTAATAGATATAGTTGTTAGTTATTTTGTCTTCTAGGTTTTACAGTAGTTTTACATTCCAAATCTATAATAGTTTGATTCGGTAAATAGAATGCAAGCAATTAAGAAGATGGAAGTAAGAAAATCCTTGCAGTAGTCCAAATGACAAGGAACTAGATCTACCCAGCCCTTTAGGATAGAGACATGCTTCTCTTCTCAAATTGTTTTTTCCCTCTCAAGAATGCATATACAACAGTACATAAATAATTATCATTAAAGAGCATGATTGAAGACCCCTCTAAGCTATGGCATCTCAGGTATGGACATCTTGGTTATGCTAGTTTAAATTTATTGTCCAAGAAAAGAATATTAGATGGATTGCCTAATATTGTAGAGTCATGTGACAAGTGTGAGGCTTATATTTTTGGTAAGCAACATATACTTCCTTTTAATTTTGGTAACCCTAGAAGGGCAAGGGAACCATTAGAGTTGGTGCATACTAATTTAGTTGGCCCTATTTAAACCACTTCTATTGGGGGAGTGCATATATTATGACATTCATAGATGATTTCAGCTGTAAGACATGGGTATATTTTTTGAAAATAAATATGATGCATTTGATAAGTTTGTAGAGTTTAAAGTCTAGGATGAAAAGGAATGTGGACATTATGTAAACATCCTAAGGTTAGATAGAGGGGGGAGTATACCTCCAATTCTTTTGTAAATTTTTGCAAGAAAGATGACATCAAGAAGGAGTTTACAACAAATTATACTCCACAACAAAATGGAGTGGTTGAGAGGAAGAATAAGACCATTATTGAGATGGAAAGGAGCATGATGAGAACAAAGGGAATCGCAACTAAATATTGGGGAGACATTGTAGCAACAATAGTATATTTGATAAATAGGTGTCCAACAAAGGAGGTTCTTGACAAGATTCCTCTTGAAGCATGGGAAAAACATAGATGGACAGTTGAGCACTTGAGGGTGTTTGGGTGTGTACCATATGCACACATGCCAAAGGAGCAAAGGAAAAAGTTGGATGACAAGGGTGTGGAGTGCAACTTCACTAATTATAGTTCAGAATCAAAGGCATATAGATTGTATGACCTAGTTACCAAGAAGATCATCATCTCAAGTGATGTAGAGTTTATTGAAAATCAGTCATGGGATGGCTCCATGGATAAATCTTCAAGAACTTCAAGTGCCCATTATTGATGAAGAAGATGAAGTTGGTAGTCACCAAGATGAACGAGAAACAATTACACATAGCTCTAGATAGCTCCAGATTGCCGCTGATAGAATTAGGCAAAGAGCAAAGCAATAAGTGATAACAAGAGATTCAGCTACGAGTAGCTCCAGACATCTCCAGATTGGTGTACATCATGTACAGAGTAGCAGCAATAGTAGTGAAATTTTACATCCCACTCTCTCCTCCTAATTCTATTATATATTAAATTTTAGTTAATTAATAAATAAATTGTAATGTAATCTATATTAAAAAAGGAATGTGTATCCTAATATCATGTAGAAATTGCCCTTACCCAAAAGATTGATTTGTTCACGTATTTGAATAAACGATAAGAGGAGGTAAAAGAATTTTGTCTTCTACAGATCCAAAAAGTAGATGTTCCTCGACCATTCGACCATTCTTCATCAGACTAAATCATTTCAAATTCGTCTTTTAGAATTCTTAGATAAAATTATTTGAAATTCCATTGTTGTTGAAAATGAACACAAACTTATTTAATTTTATCACATAAACGTTGGAAAATTGAGCTCAACACATAGCGGGGAATACTGAAAGAAAATTCATTTGGTTTGTCTTTAATCTTTGCAGCTTATACAAGATAAGTGTTAAATTAAATATATCATTCAGCTCAGTTAAAGAATAAAATGAATAAAGTTTTTGGAACTTTGTATATTTGTATTACATTAGATATGATTATTTTCAGCACTTGGGATCTGGAATATGGCTTGTGCAATTGATACATGATGGTAACCTCTACACAACTTGAAACAAATTAAACCTTGCTTTGTTGTAGTTGTCATCTGCACCAGCATTTACTTTTACATCCGTCTTAAGGCTATAATATTGAGTAGAAACTTGCAGGGCAAATAAAAGAGTTATAACAAGAAGCACTATCACAATTCTCATAAGCTTCGAGCACAACATTTTCACTGTTAGAGAGCGTCCTTAGAAAATGATATTGTTCATTGAATCATTGGGCACAAAGAAAAGCTCAGTGGAATCCAATGTATTATGGAGATATTGAATGGAACTACAATACAAGATACAATATATATTAAGAGTTTATTTGGCTGTCAGAATATAAAAATGGGAATAGGAATACTTATTCTGGAACACTTATTTTAGAATAGAAAATGGAGTTACGTATTCCTATTCTTGTTTGGTTCACCTAGAATTTGATGTGAAATTCATGGATTCAAAAATTTATGTTTTTTAAATTTTTAAAAAATAGAATAGGAATATGTATCCAAATTCCACCTATTTACGTGGAATAGAAAATGCTCATTTTTGGGCCAAAATTGGAATACATATTCCAATTTTATTCTTATTCCAATTCTGATTTGTTACATGCAAACAGAGAATTCAAAATTTTAAGAATATACATATGCCTATGCAGCGATACACAACAATCAGAATAGTTGAACATTGTAATTCAAAGATTGACCAATTCATAATTTTGAATACACAGAATTGTGCACATTATATCTTGTTGAAACACGTGTATCTCATTCTGACCCATGATTTAAGTTGAATGGATTATGTTGTTATACCATTACTGTGTTATGGTGTACATATCTTACGAGTAAGTTCAATGGTCAAGTAGTTTAAAATAATTGTAAATCTTATTCTAATGCTCTTTCACTAGACATATTTGTTACTCTTGCTGGAATGTGTGGAACCAATCCTGTTGGCATGTCTCCTCACTGGTAGAATTCTTTGCTCGCTGGGGTAAGGCTCTTGTCAAGACTTCATTTCTTCAAGTTTCGTGGACTCTTGGACCCTCCTTTATTATTTGGCATATCTAGTTGGAAAGGAACTGTCGTATCTTTAAGGATGAGTTTTTAGAGGTTCCTCGCTTATGGTGGAAAAATCTCCATTCTTTTGGGGAAACTATTTCTGCAAAATGTGACACTTTTGAGGCCATGGAACCATGGGAAGATATTTGAAATAATCATTTGAATAATAAATAGGGTGAGGAAGTGTAGTACCCCGCTACAGGGTATTCTTAAAATCAACATGAATGGGTCTTCCAAGGGAAATCTAGGCCCTGCTAGCATTGGTGGTGTTGGTAGAGATAGTAAGGGGGATGTCCAGTTTGTGTTTTCTATTTATAAAGGTCATCACACTAACAAGGTTGTCTGATGACCTTTCTCTGTTTGTTCTTCTTTCTCTTTAAGGCTTGAATAAATTTTCACCCCTCTTTTATTTCACAAAAGTGTTAGATATTTGTATCATATTTATTAGTAAGGTCAATGAGGATATATTAGAATATTTCTATACTTCTTTAAAAAAATTATATTATTTTCTAATCAGCTAATTTCTTAAAGGAATTAAAACTAAAGTTGTTATCAATTATCAATTTTTTAAGTGACATAAAAACTTGTAAAAATATAGTGTGATATCATCATTCATGTGATTTGAACCTTTTAAGAAACAAAAAAATAATATTGTTGTCTTATTATTTAATCATTTAATTTACTAATGAACATCTGTTGAATGTGAACATTGATGTTAGGCCATCTTAATAAAAAATCAAAATACTTATTGAAATGGGACCATCGCTATATATTTATATTCCTTCATACTGATTGTAGCTATTTAAATTTCATCATGCAAACATGATGACCAACACATAGATCTTCACCTAGTAACTATAACATTTAATCTATCTCCTTTAAAGTTCTAAAAATTTATTTTAATGATTTTATATTATTTTCACAACTTCCAAATAGTCAAATATATCACAAAAAGGTCGTTAATTCCTCATTGATATTACGGGTTTCTTAAGCATAAGAAAGTTATTCTAAATAGTATCATAGATGCCAAGAGTACCTAAACAAGCTATGAAGGAGGATATGAGTTTCCAAGGAATAGAAAAGTGGAGAATGGGAAATTAAATTTTGCAAATATTTTTCCTTGTACTTGGATCATCATATTTGTTTATCATTTTGAATTGTTCCAGCAAAATGTTAACAAACAACTATGCTCAAAAGAAAATTTACTAATCAATTTGGTGAACATTGAAATGGCTCATTCTTCAATGGGAGCTTGATAATTGTAATTGGAGACAATTGAAGAGTATTTTGTAACATGATTACTAAATTTAACGATACTGATTTCCAAGATATCTAAACTACTAACTTTCAATTTCATATAAACCATGTTCATTAAAAACGAAAACTGTTTTTTAACATAAACTTATACGTGTTTAGAACGATAATTGGTTAATAAAATCAACTCAGAATTGAAAAAGTCAGAGCTTTAAAAAAATAGTATAGAGGGCAATTTAGTTTTTATGTTTGATCCCTTGTTATTAAATTAATAAACATCTTTTGAAGACGATGAAAACCATTTGCTTCCTCTTTTATGCGCCATACTTTTACTTTGAATATCATAGTCGTAAGGTAATTTCGAATATATGACCGATTCATACATTTGAATTTCCCTACGTAAAATATGCTCTCCTCCATTTATCCATTCTTCATCCCGCCTCTGTAGAAGAGAGAAAAAAAAACATATCCTCCAAAGTCCGTTTTCTGCTTTTTAAAATGCTGCAATTCAACGCGCCTTTGTTTTACTTTGAATGTTATCCATTTTCAATCTTGACCAATTCAAACAGATTACGCTTTTTCTATAAATACAATATTCTTTCCTTCTTCATAGCCATTCCTCATCTTTGCTCTCTATCACGCCGCTAGATATTCTCTCAGTTTCTCTCACATTTCTCTATTCAGCTTCAACATTCATTCTGCTAATTACAATGGTGAGATCAACAATACTTTTGAATATTAGGACAGTACTATTCCTGCTCAACATCTTGTTTTGCCTCGCTGCATGTGTTCGTCCAATCTTCATCAAGGAAAAAGTGAATACATTACCAGGCAATAAAATGGTTGATAACATAGTAGAAATAGTGGAGATATTATCATCGGGATCTAATTGTGGGGCACACATTACAGACCCTAGCTGCCGCAAAAGATGAAGTGAGGCTTTTATACATCATTTGGGTATCTTTCTTGCTCGGTGGTGACAAGTTGAAATACATTCCAATTTGTCCCTACATATTCAGCCAAATCGAATCTTATATCTTAAATCTGATTCATTATAATTTTTGCTTTCTAATTGTTAATGATTTTCCACATTGGAATTGGTGTGTTCTAATTCTAATTTCATGCAGAGACAACATTATATTCTTTCTATTCTATTACATTTCACATCTATTTTACTGCTATTATCACTCTTTAGCGGTGAATTAATACTTTTCCACAAATCTGCAGAAGCTATAAAACAAATCGAAGAGCGTAAAGTAGATTTTGAAAGAAATTTGAAATAAGTAACAAGTTTTTTGGTCAAATATTTTAAGTGGGATGATTGAAAAAATAATGATATTCAAATTGTATCAAAATTAATGCCAATGGTCTGAATTTAGATTTTGTGAAATTAGTATGATTATATTATTTAAATAATATAATTTTACAAATATATTAAAATAATAAACTAATTGATATTTTTCAAGAATTAAATTACTAAATACTTATACATGATAAACTTTAATTTTCTATTTTTAAGTATATGGTGCAATAGTTCAATGACATGGGTTTATGTAAGGAGTGATAATGTTCAATTAAAAAAAATTGAAAAAAAATAATATTAACTTGAAAAAATGTTTGAATGAATTAAAGTAATAGGGAATTTAAGATTATTAATATAAATGGTTCATCACCAATTTAGTTCCATTTTGTTTAATATATTAAACTATTCATCTTTGTTTTGTTTTAAATTGTAGTCATTGTTCATTTCAATTTGATTGCATGTATTTTTGTCACAAAAATAACATGTCAAAAGAAAAGTTTGTGTATTAAGCTTTACTAGACTCGAACACCAACCTCCCACATGAGAGGCTCACAAGTTAGCTCTCATCTTTCTTCAATTTTTTAAAATCTATTATAGAAATAAATAATTAAAAACTAAAAACAAACTCTAAAGAGATTTTCAAAAATATGTTTCATGTAAGATTACCATAATATCACTAACTTATATTAACAATTATAAAAAATATTATTAGGTAATATCACTCATCAATATAAATTACATTTTTTATAAATTTACGTAATACAACGAATGTTAAACATTCAGTTATTATTAACCATTAAAATAATAGTAAATATTTGTTTATAACATAAAATATTTAATATTAAAAAAAAATCATAAAATCATTAAAAAAATTCATTAATAAAAAAAAATAAAATTCATTCATAATTATTTCACATCTACAATTAAAGCCAAACAAATCTACCTAGCTTGGAAAGGTGCCAAAAAAAAATTATTGTTCTAAAGTAGAAATGATAATCCCACAAAATGCATGAAAATGTTAGTAAATTAATTATTTTCACATTTATTAATTGTCAGGTTATTAATCTTATCAAATTTATTTCTAATCACATTTATCAATTAACAAGTTATTAATGACAATTCATCAAATTTATTTCTTGTCACATTTGTGTAGTACACTTGATAAGAAATGGATTATTTCTCAAAGAAAATTGATTTTTCTCTTTGTTGAAAATAGGATTGCCCAATCAAATAAATGAAAAGTAAATAAGATTTATTCATTCATGAAAAAATATGAACTATAGAAGTTGCTTTAATTATTTAATATAATTGGTTGATTTAATTGTAGAATTAGATTGAATTATTCTAATAATTTCATCCCTTTGACATGAACTAATAAATGATTAAATGTTACAGAAATAGAGATCATCACATTAAACTCTTAATAAGTGATTTATTGTGTAATGAGAGTTGACTTCTTAACCCTGATTTAATAGAATTTTGACATGATATTTGAGAAAGTTTACCACTTTTCATCTACATGGTTTGTAACCATAAGAAACTCCATAAAATTAATTGTTACTACCAAAATATAAACAATTGATTTATTTAGTTACAAACGATTTAATTATATATAAAGACAATCACAAGAAATATCAAAATACAATGTATTATCTAAGACCTTAGGGAAGTGCCCATCCCATATGATTGTTATTAACTTAGAATTGCACTAATAAAAATAAATTAAAAATAAACAAAAAATTGATCCACCAAAGAATAGTTTGTAAATATTAAAATAAAAATCTCTCTTACTTTTAAGTCGATAGGCTTCTCCTTTGGAGTGAATGCTCCAAAATATTGTCGCACACACAGTCGGTTGTCTCACACAAAAATTACACTGTGGAAGTTTATGCTAGCACATTGTTCTATTTATGTCCTGCTAGCATATTCAATTTGAATTCTAAGAGAAGTGCTCATAACAAGTAGTAGTGACAACAAAAGTAGTCATGGACTTGTTATCGTATTCAATTCAAATTCTAAGAGAAGTAATCATGATAGGGTAAAAGAACAAAGTTGTGTCACCTTTCAGGCGAAGTTATCAGAACTAATTTTTTGTATTTCTATCCAAAAATTGATTTTGTCCAAACATATGATCTAGATAAATTCATTCTAGCTAAGTTATATATGGGCTCACACTTTTTCAATTGGAAATGTCTATTAAATGCATGTTTTATACTAGGTTGTATCCAATTACTAAAGAACTACAATTATTTCAGAAAAGTGGCATTTCAATTAACTCTTACTATTTTTTATGATATTTTTTTAATAACTTATAAAGAACATTTTATAGAGCTCACCATCAAGAATATTCTCATATAGATTTTATAGTGTTTTAATTAGAAATAGTATATTGTAATCAAAAAAATCTACAAGCGCATATTTTATCACTCAAAAAATGTCAATTTTGAGGAAGAGAAAAATATTAAATCATATCAAAAAAATTTAAAAATTATATGACGTTCTAGAGGAAAGAGACACATTTTAGAATGTATAACTTTTTTCCTAGTTAGAATAGATCCACTTTAAAATTTGTAGTGGGAGATGAAAACTATCGATTTCAGGCAAGTTGAAATTTGAATCATTGCAAAAGAGAAAATATAGGTCTAAAGCTAATTTTTATTTTTTATTGTTCTAGCTATATATGTTATCTATAAATTGTCTAAGAGAAAAGGGAAATAAGTTTATTTTCATCTACTTTTGTGGTGGAAACTAGACCCCTAATTTTCAGCATTTTTTAGCAGCTAAAAAGTTATTTATAAATATCAGAAAAATATATCAATTCTTATTCCAAATAATTATTAAAAATTATAATCTTAAACTTCATCCATTTCTAAATATTTCATTAGTTTACTTCATTTTCAAATTCAAAATAATAATACCAATTTTATGTCATTGAAAGTGAACAATTATACTTTTGTTAGCTTTTTTCTTTAAAAAAGGGTGACACAGGTTTGTGCTTTTACCCAACAAGTAGTAGTGACAACTATATGTAATCTTAATGAATCGATCCATGATTTGACACCTTTACATTTAGATAACTATTTTTGCTGCATAGTAAATCTTTATTAAGCCAATAGACTTTTCCTTCAGAGTGAGCTCCATAAGGTACATCATCATTTATTGTCTCGCACTAAAATGGTGTCTCACATCCAAAATGTTGGTATTTATATCTCATGCAATTTTTAATGTCTAGCATAGTTTCTATCTGACAATATTGCTCATACCCAAGAATTTTTGATTCAGCCATCATACTGTGCATCCTGATAAATCTCATCCTCGTCGTCTACTTCAACCCTGGGCAAGCAAGAGACCCATCTAGAGGCTCATGAATCTCGTGTTGAAGTTAGATATTATGAAAATGGTTGGAGGCATGTCTTAGAAGTAGAATGAACCCAAATTTATGTTGGCCCTTGTGCGCAGCCTCGCACATCCTCGCACAACATTGTTTCGATTATTGGATAGACTAGAAATCAATACTCCAATATTTTTTCATCCATGCATTGTAAGTTCAAAGTTGCAGAGAAAAGAAAATTGAACGCCCAACTAAGATGCCCGATTGTCTCTTCAAATTAATAATGTAAAATTGGAAGAATATCATTGGTACTTGCCTAGATGTAGTGTCATTGATAATTGGGATTCAGACTCGAAAATAACATATACTATGAGATTGTGATCTTCCATTCTTGGTTATGCATTTGATTGAGTCCACTTTTCCAATATTTTCACTATTTTTTATGGTGACCTACCAAACGAAAATAAAATGTTGCTTCAAATTAGTTAAGCTCACTATCAGACTCTTGGCTAGGTCGACACTGGAATCAAATACTGAACTACTTGAGAAAAACATAGGTCAGTGGACAATTTATTCTTTCAGAATTTATCATCATTTATGTGAACCACAATCTTAAAAAAAAAAATTGTGATGTTCACATAATCTTTGCAATGAGGCCACTTTGGAGTCGTATGTTCATCGACTAAGTTAAGGATCTAAAGAACCAACAAAGTTTTAACATTATGATAAAATAGAATAGAATTGAAATTTTTAGTGTTTGTAATGTCCATTATCTTAATACAATATTCTACTTTCATATATTTATTTCTCCCTAATGAATCGTTTGTATTAGTAATGTTTGTGCTGTTTTCCTAGATACCGTGTTGAGTCAGTGATCACAATCACATTGGACAGGCATGGAATGACCTGTCTTTATATAGCGTAATCAATTCACTGGAAATGCCATGTATTTTATGTGTTTGGCTAAATCAAATTTGAACTATATTAATACTTGCTACAACATTTTCATGGAGGATAGTTATGGGTTTAATAAAAATGAGATGTAGCCTATGTAGAACTTGAAATAAATGGTGGCCTTCATATCGAGGAACTGATATAGTTCTGTTATTCACTATTAAAAGGTGTTTTTTTTGTTTGGGTCAAGTAGATGGGGCTATTCTTGTTCGTATACTTGTTATAAATTCTAGGGATCCCTTTAGCAGTGGCAATATGAGCAGAATAGGCATATGTAAATTCTTAAAATTTCAAATTCTCTATTTGAGTCCACCAAATTAGAATTGTGAATAGGAATATGTATTCCAATTTTGGCAAAAAAATGAGCATTTGCAACTCCAACTAAATAGGTAGAATTGGAATACGTATTCCTATTCTAGTTTTATTTATTTTTAGAAAACATAAATTTTTTGGTCCATGAATTCCCCATCAAATTCTAACTGAACCAAAAAAAAATAAACATATGCATTCTTATTTTCTATTCTACAATAACAATTTTAGAATACTTATTTTTATTCTCATATTTTTATTCCCTCAGCCAAGCTAACTTGGGTGTACTCAAAAGAGTTTTATAAACTCTTGGTAAACTATGTCATAAATAATTATCTCAAAATGCATTAAAAAATAAAACCTACCCTATCAAACTTTGTCTCTATATTTATAGATTTGATTTATGATGGTACCAAGTAATTTTAAATCCTTTATATATATATTGAAGTAACCATATGATGTTTATGATGGGATATGCTTTTTAAAAACAAAAACTGGGAACAACACTATTTGATTTATAATTCCATCGTTTTCACATTTGAAACTGCATGTAAAGAAAATATATTTCATTCCCAATAGACTAACCTTTGATTAAATATAATACTCCTTGATTAAATATAATATTAGATCAACTATACTCATCTTAACTCATATTGACTCTTAAAACCATCCAAATTTGTACTTCAAGACACTCTGAATTAACTCCTCATCAAGATATGTTTTGCAGTGGATTATAAGAAATTTAGAACTTTTTAATAGATAGAAAACCTTCAATCGTACTTCTTAGGTTTGACTATCTTCTTTGCCCTTCCAAAAAGATGTGAAATGTGATACCACCATTGGTCCTATTGCTATCAATTATCTTGAAGGATTAAACTTTGCTTGAACTCTATTACCTAATAGCCTCTTTCACAAATTATATCACATGTACATTTATAAGATAAGAAATGAAAATCTATCCAAAATAACAAACATACTATTCAAGGAATATAGTTTTGTGAGGTGGGAATCTATGCTGGAAATGTTGGCAAGTTTGGTTGATAACAATGTTTTGTTTTGTTTTTTTTGTAATTTTTAGTAAAAAACACAAATGTTTAATTCCTCTTTTAAAAGATAGAGATAAAGAAAACTATTTCCTAACACTTATATCAACTACATTAATTTTTAAATGTAACTCTTAATATTATAATATATTCTTTTAATATTAGAATAAACTATATTAAAATTGTTATATTTCTATACTTTTAATAATAAAAATTAATGTCATAAGTTTCTTCATATCATTATTATTAATTTAGTTAAAAATTTTAATTATGTATATTTATATTCTTAACTCATTGTAAAACCTCCATAATAAAATATGTCTATTCAAATAAATACAATCTTTAAAAAATAATTATTAGGTTGTTCAAATAAATACTCTTAAAATCATATTTTTTTAGACTATTGAAATAAATATTTTTAACAATTATTTTTTCATAATTCTAAGTTCTTTGTGGTTGTTCTATACTTGTTTCATTTCAATTTTTACAACTTTTTAAATTATTTAAAAATTACACGAGATCTCTTTAAAAAAAATTAGTTTATCCTTAAATTCTACATTTTTTTTAGTGATGTGAATAATATATTTATAAATAATTAAATTCCTAACTTTTATTCCAAATTATTTTATAAAAATTTATATATATATATATATACACATATACCTATCGACTTACACCTTGAACCCTTATGGGTGGAAGTGCTAGTATTTAAACCAAAATCTCATTCTATTTTTCAAAAACAATGAAGTTGTGACTAGAAAAGTCATCTACACAAAATCATTCACAAACAAAGAGGCCACATGGTAGCGTAATGACCATTGATTATGTGAGATAGGGGATGAGAGGATGATATTTTGATGCAAAGTAAACACATGGCTACATTTACCTCCATATTTTTAAAGTCAAAGCCCCTGATAAATTAAACCCCTAATTGAGGCACTCACCAGCTGTGGTTGGCGTCCAAGAAGATTTCAACATAGGCTTAAACATAACATAATATATTTTACTTTTTTTTTGGTTTATCATTTCTTTTACACCTAACCTGAATATGCTTAAGGTTTAATTTTCTTTAGCATATATAGCTCGATGGATTCATGGACATAGTGGCTCATTTTGCTATAGTTTTTACACCTAACCCCAATAAAGTGGTTGAAAAGCCATGCGTGATAGTTATCACATGGCTTTTTTTTTCTAGTTTCTTATTTATATTTATGTTTTTTTGGTATATATACATTGTATAATACATTTGTATAGGGTGGCTAGCTCAAGGTCAAAAGATATACTAATTGAATATATGAGAGTGATGGAATGGGCGTATTGTACATATGATGTATAGATCACTAGGAAGTTATCCAAAACCTATTTGGGACACAAATTTTACTGCTCAAATGCCACGAGGGTTATAGTGTTCCAGGTCTAATTGATGGTAGTTTTAGAAAAAAAATTTGTGGGTTATTTTTGCATAGATTTTCTTTCAAGCTTGGTTAAGGGTGGGGTGACTGTGTTAGAGGAAATAATATTTTTGAGCATGGAATAGAAGGCTGATTTCTTCTGTGGTTTGTAAGTAGTTATTTTGGTTATTGATTACTATTAAGAGGAGGAGGAAGCCATGAACCCTTTGTTCAAAGGCAAAGGCTTTGAACAACATGAACAATAGTAGTCCAAAGACTTGAAGAAATTTTTAAATCAATAAAAAAAAAATCCAATGTTGGCTAATTTGCAAACAAAATGTACCAGAGATTAAAACACACTGAAAAAATTCAAACAATTTCATTGGGTTTTCATTTTTCTAAAATTTATTCAATGGTACAATTTGTAGGGAGGATAGCCATGTCCCTATAAAAATGGGAGCGAACCAATCAGAATTAAGAAATAATGTATAAAAACATGCAAGACTACCCAGAAAGTAGATGCATATATGACGTTGTTCTAAATTTGAATGACAAAATAATTTTGAGCGAGAAGTTGTAAAGTCTACATATTTGTGTTGGATTATTTTATCGTTGACTCCTAACACATTATTTAATTTTAAAGTTTATTGAAAACATAAGTTTCAACCTAGAATGGAACTTAATGTTATTTCATGATGGAGAGTACTTAATTTGGGAGTATAGAACACATAGTTCTTTTATAATTTTAGGGTTCAATTAGTATAGGTCTATTGTTATTATGTTCAAGTTATATTATTCTTTAATATCTTAATAATTTTAATTTTAAATAATAATTATGATCAATTTGTTTTGTCTTCTATAATTTCATTTAATTTATATATTGAACTATTAACAATTTATAAGGAACAATAAATTATTATCTAAATTCACATACATTCTTTAGTCAAGGTCTACTAGAATTTATGAGAGAATCATGCATATTAATTCTACAACATTATATTATTATCTATATGTCATTTGATTTCCAAGAATCTATTGGAAAAAAACCATCTTCTATGGTTTGAGATATTTTCTAATTACCAAGTTATTTCCTCTTTAAGATGGAAAATCTATAAATAATTATAAATCACCTTTTATAAATATTAACCATCTCATATATACACTTAGGCATATTGTGAAGATAGATACAAAACATAATTTATATATATGTCTTCTCTCTTTGAGAAGTGTACATTTTTGCATTTTATGCTTATATTTTATAGATGTGATTTTAAATGCTTAATATATATAATAAAATTTATTTAAAAATAATTTCTTAATGGAATTTTTTTGACAAGATTATTCTTGCAACAACTATATGATAAATCTATATGTCAACTATTTTATAATGATATTTTCCTCTCTTGTGTTCAAAATTCTAGCATCTAATATATTAAATCTTAGTTCATTAGTTATCGTGGTGTTTAATTTCTCTAAACATCTAGGTAATAAACCTAATCATAAGAATTACTACACTAGATATTATTCTTCATATTATCTAACATGGAGGAATTTAATCTTAAAATAAGTGTTGAAATCAATTGCAAGAGTTGATATTTTAGGTAAAAGAGACTTCAACATAAAGAAGTTGAAGTCATATTAATGTTAGTTGAAGCACTTTGATAGTCACTATGTATTTCAAGTGATGGATGTTTATGATTAGTAGACGTTTAAAGTTTTCTTGTTGATTAAGTTATTTTATTTGTAAGAAATGGAAAATTAATCATGTTTATGAAATTAAAAGCAGCCAAAAAATGGGAGCTGACATGAAAGAACAAAATGCTATGGAAAAGCTACAAGTGAGAAGAGACCAACATTAGCCTGACCTCCTTTTAATTCCAAAAACTCTTGCTTTAAAGTTTCACAATATCTAGCAAGAAAACTACAGATAGAATGTAACATAAGATATACAAAAACCATAATATTCGAGAGTCCATAAAAACACCATGAACAGTGCCCACAAGGGTCAAGTGCTAAAATAAAATTGAAAACAAATGGAGAACTAGTTATCTTTGTTCTATTGCTTTCCTTGTTGTTTATTTAATAGTAATTAGGGCTAGTCATCTATTAAGAACCTGTAGAGTGAGCATATGGTGTCCACTCCCACCACCAAGGTGAGACCTTTCTTCGCATGAGAAGGTGGAGGGTAAATACAACTGAATGCATGTTAAGATCTCATGTTTTAAAGGTTCCTGTTAATGACCCCCAACCTATCAAGTTTCTTCTAGTTATTAGTAGGGAGGGACCTTGGGGGATCTTTGTTAAGTGCATGTTCACCTTTTTCAGTTACCTATGCGGAGAGGTGAGAGTTTCACTCGGCTCACCCCCCAATTTTTCAAGGGTATCATTCTTCAGGATATTAGAGACATGGGAGAGAAGGGGGCTCAAATGAATACTATCCTCACCCTTTGCCTCACTAGAAAATTCCTCCTCCTCAACTGTAACATATTTCCTTTGGGAAATCTTACTCTTCTATTTTTTTGGTGGATGTTTGTGCTTACTACTTCTAGTGGAATCAGAGCTAGGAGGGCTCTCATGTTTCGGTCCAGAGTCCACATTCACCCATTTTTTCTAATTTATCAAGAATCTCCACCTACTGGCCTCTATTTAGATATCTAATTCCACAATCTGGATATTTTTCTCCATTTTAATTTTCTTCAGAATATGGTGTGGTATGGGTTTCAAAGTTTTAAGCTTCCTTAATCATGTTACTAGTAAAACATTTATGCTTTTCAAAGAGATTTTACAAATTTAAAACCCACAATTATTAATGTAAATATCTCTCATTTATAACACATATAGTCTCATATTACTATATCAGATTTTAAAATCCAAATCGCTTTTATCTTTCTAGATTGTGTAATATGCAATTAATCTTTCTGCAATATAGAATATGCACATTCACCATAATATGATAATCTTATCTATCAAGTATGAATCATTTAGTATTTTTTTTCTAATAGTTAATCATTTTCCACATTGGAATTGGTGTGTTCTTAATTTCATTTTTTTAAAGAAAAAGATATAGTAATCTTTCTATTAGGATTAGTTTTTACATTTACTTCACTATTTTTGTTTCTTTTATGAGACACTCTTAAATATTACACATTAATAAGAAGAAAAAAATGTTTGAATTTTTTTTGGAAAGATATGTCAATTTTAACTATTTAACATTTTCAATGTAGGAATCAAGACTTAGTGTGTGATATTTTGTCCTTTTTTATTCTTAAATTATCTACCTTAAAATAAATCAAGTTTCATATTCATCTTTTAATATCCTATAATTTTATATCAAGACTTAGTGCATGATGTTTTGTCCCTTTTTTATTCTTAAATTATCAACCTCAAAATAAATCAAGTTTCATATTAAGCTTTTAATATCCCAATAATTTTATATCAACACTTAGTGTGTTTTGTTTTGTCCTTTTTTTATTCTTAAAATATCAACCTTAAAATAAATCATGTTTCCTATGAAAGAACATAAACATTTGATATTTGATTAACAATCTTGCCACACAATATATAGTGTGTAGTGGGATATTGGTTTTTTGACAATCGTAATAACTAATAACTAGTGAATGTATTACCATTATTCTAGCATTCCCCTTCTTAATACATTGATCCCAAGAACATCAAAACACATGACCCTAGGGACCTCCACTTAAGGTTTACATAGAAAAAAAAAAACATTTTTCTTAAATAATTGGAATACATATATTGATAAAATGTTTTTCTGAACTGGCAGATCCTAAATGCATAAAGGCTACATCAAGTTGTCTAGTTACCCTCAAAAAGGTGTAGCTTTGAGTTGTCTTGAATTACTCAACAATAATTCCTAAGAGATGCAATAGATCTCTATCATTGTCTAGTGACCATGAAGGTGTATAATTCTCGATCATATCCTCTAAAGCTCGCTCAACAATAATCCTGGAGGGTCATCAATTCCATAAATTTTCCCTTTGTTTTCAACCCAGTTTCTACCATTTTGCAAAATAATTACTCCTCCCTTGGGGACAAAATAGATATGGAAGAGTTTTCATGAATTTTTTATCGTGGAATGTGTGAGGTCTTACAAACCTCTATAGAAAGTACTATGTTTGAGATATTTGTCATAGACTTGCTAGCCTACATTTCCTTTATATGCAAGAGGTTTAAATCTCTAGTTTCATGCTTTCTTATCCTCATTGCATGATTTGGCCAGACGACATTATGTTTTCTTCTCAACAAGAAATTGGTAGAGGTGGTGTAGTTACTCTCCTATCACCACATCTTCATTCTATCATTATTTCACATGGTTCTAACCCCATGCACACAAATATTTGGATTTTTCTTTCTATCAATAATCATTCCTTTCATAAAGTTAATGTTTATGCTCTCAAAGATGGTGTCGAAAGATATCAACTTCGGTGTTGGATGGATAACAACTTGCCTCCAGCTACTTGGGTTATGTGCAGCGATTTTAATATGGTTGTGCTGGCTTCTAACAAGGAGAATATTTTTCCTTTTAACTAGATATCTAGGGAAAGGAAAGCATGGTACTATATGCACAATAAATTGGGCCTCTTTTATCCCAATGCTAATTTCCCCCATCAGAGTGGGGTCTACCACACTTGGTCTATTTTTTTAGCTGGCCCTAATCGTATATTAAAACATCTTGATAATGCGATGATTACTACACAATCCTTTTTCTCCTTTTCTAAAGACTGAGAGTTACCTATCATTCCTCTACCAAATGTGACATTATTAGACATCTATCCCATTTATTTTACCATTTCTTGGCAAACTATTATCCAACAATTTGTCAGAACACAATTTATTCTCAACATGTTAGTGCTAATGCATACTTCCACTATTGCTCACATCCTACATGTCTAGAATTTGGAGCCATGACCCCATTCTCAAATAGGTTGGATTCAATGGTGGAATGATGATGTTACCAGAACCACTAGGTTTTTTCACATCTATGGGAGGCAATTGGATATTTTCAAAAAAAGGTCTTCTGAAGCCAATACCAAGGCTCTCAAGAAGGCTTTTAAAGCTCTTACCCTTAACCCTCTTGAATATAATTTGCAAGTTGAGTTTGCCAAGCTCTGCCATGATAAATAGATTGATCATAACTATCCTACTCGGGGTGCCCAAAGCAAAGCTCACCTCCAATGGTTGGAGGTTGGCAATAAAAATTCTAAAGAATTATTCTAAGCTCTCATAGCCCATCATACCAACTTTGGGATTAAAAATATTAAACATGGAAATACTATCCTTTCCAATCTCTCTGACATACTAGAAGCTTTTGTGCAACATTATGAAAATGATTTTTCTTTGCAGGGAAATTCAGTTGCCTAGGAGGAAGATCTCAGAAAGTGTATTTATGTTACTCCAAATTGCCTAACAATTGAGAAATGGGCTTTCTGTGAGTAGCTCCTCACCATTAGGGACCTCAAGGAGGTTGTCTTTTCTATGATAGATGACAAGTCACCTGGGTGTGATGGGTTCCCTTGTGAATTTTATGAGCACCTCTAGGAGTCTATTGGTCAAGACTTGCACAAAGTCTATCTTGAAGCTTATCAAACTAAGAGTCTAGGAGCCATCATCAACGAAGGAAGTGTTAAATTCATAACTAAAGCTAGTGACCCTGAGGATATTTTTAATTGGTGGCCCATCACCTTTCTTATTTTGTTATACAAGATCATTTCTAAGGTCTTATCTCTTAAGATTAGACATCTTCACTTAATTGTGCAACCAGAGCAAACTAGTTTTATCAAGTTCAGGTATATTCTTGACAACATATTTTTTGCTTGGGAAGGCATATAGAGGGCTCACAAGTCTAATCAATAGACTTTGTTTTTGAAAACTGATTTTTCAAAATCTTAAAGATCGAATTGAATGACCCTTCATTTTGGCTATGCTCCAAGCTTTGGGTTTTGGTCCTAACTTTCTTCAATCTATGGAAATGGTAATGCTTGTATTACCATTAACAGTTCCCAATTTGAAGCCTTCTAGCTCTTTCAATCTATCTAGTAGGGTTTCCCTCTAGCTCTAGCTTTGTATGTTCTTGATGTTGAAGGGTTTGGTTACTTGCTTTCCCACTATGTTTTTTCTAGTTTGGTCTATGGAATTTCCTTTCCTAAATATTCTTCCCAATTCATCAATGGTCACTTTGTTGATGGCTATTTCCTCACTCTCCTGGAGGATGAGGAAAGTATTACTAATGCCTTACAATGCTTTTCTACTCCAAAAAATCAACCTATATTTCTATCTCAAAAAATCTCAATTCTTTTACTTTAAGGATTAATAACTTTTCCTCTACATTCTCATCTATTGGTGGCTTAATCCTAACTAGATGGCCACTAATTTCTATTCCTTTTAAGGGTGTTTTAGTTGGAAATAACCTAAGGCTGAGATCTGGAAATGAGCTAAATGGGAAGCCCCTTCATCTCCTTTTTGCAAGATACATTTTGATGGTGCATCTAAATGGAACCCAAGAAGATTAGGTGGTGGTTGTGTCTTTAGGGACCATTATGGTCATATTTTAAAAGGTTTGTCTTGCATGCTTCTAGATGGGACTAACAACCTAGTGGATGTAAGAGCTCTTAGGCATGGTGTTAAACTACCATTATCTCTAGGGATTTCCAAACTACACATTGAAGGTGACTCTCAGATTGTTACTCCTACATTGTCCTCAAAGAAGGTGGTTAGTTGAGATCTTCAATATGTATTAAGAAAATTTTGAAAGCTTTTTCTGAGGTTTTAGGAGTTTAAAACTAGTCATTTCATCACAAAAGCCAACCAATTTGCTCATTTTTTAGGCAACTTGGGGGCAAGCCTAGGGTTTGGCTCCAATGTATTTGACAAAGATAATATCTATGGGTTATTACAGAGTGGTCACCTTTCAACAAATTTGGCTAAGGAGCTTGCAAGCTCAATGGTTTGACATCCCTTTCAGGCTGATTTGGCCCATGTGGTATTGTTTAGGGGTGCATATTAGTTGTAATATGGCAAGGAAAGGAGGTTTCACTGGTTTTTCATTCTTGAGCCCTCAAACTAGTTTTTCACATTAATAAATTTAGTATGGTGACTTGTCACCTTGACCTAGAAAAAAAAAACATTTTTTCTATACTATTAACCTAAAAAGTTAAATTTTACATATATTTTTATGCATGCATCCTAGAATATTGCCTCACAAGACCACTAGTGTTTCCTAGAAAATCGTTCCTATAACTCCCAAATATGTGAGCCAATCAAATTACAAGAAAATAATTTTGATTATTTAAAAAAATTATATCTACACTTTAGAAAATTTGAAAAATAACAATAAAAATTATAATTGGTTGAAATGAAAAATATTAATCACTAATTAAGAAGGTGGTTGATAATTAGTAATTAATTGCCAATTACAAGTAATAGAAAAACTATATATTTTAAGACATGTTAGATTAAAAAAAATTCAATTTTTCTTTTAGAAATTATAATTTAAAATAAAACAATGTTAAGCAAACCATTTTCTTAAAAACCAATAGAACCATCAAGCTTTTCCGCTAAAACCATAATTTTATAGTTCCGGACATATAATACCAAAAGGATCCATTATCAAATAATAGTGTTCCATTATATACTATTATTATTATATTTATTTTTAAACGAGAAAATTTAAAATCAAAAATAGCGTTCACGTTCAATTCGTGTGCACAGTGACATCGCACCATAACTCCTTTATAACATAATAGCTATCTAAATTTCTGGAAAGGAAACTCGTTTCAATTAAAGTCTGATAATTCCCCATGATAAGGAATCAAATTTGAAATTTGAAATTTGGATCCGCTGAGAAAAAAATAACTGCACACTCTACAATCCAGAAGGATGGAAGTGTTATCTTTAAACTTTGGCATATCTTTAAATTCTTAATTACGTGCAGCTAGGGTCATTTATGCTGCCTACATAATTAGTTCCCGATGTTAATATCTCAACAATTTCTACTATTTTACTGTCGATCATGCCTGCAATTGGATTCATTTTCTCCGTGATGATTGGTTGAGCAGATGCAGCGAGTGAAAACATAATGTTTAGAACGAGCAGAACTGTCATAATTTTCACAAGTGGTGATTGTGAGAAAAAATATTAAAAATCAAACTTAAACTCACAACCCTAAATCTTAAAATTTTGCTCGGAACTTGAAAAAACTGCTCGGCACATGAAGGTGTCGAGTGCCAGTTTTACTCGGCACATGAAGGTGTCGAGTGCCAGATAGCTCGACACTTGCTCGGTGCCGAGTGAGTTTGGCACACAAAGAAAATAGATGTAGATGCCGAGTTAGCTTGGCACTCAAAGATGACAATGGATGCCAAGTAAGGTCGGCTCCAACTAATAAAATTTATAAGTTAGAAACAATCTAATGTGAATGCTTTCACGATTAAAACCAGAGAACCGAGCTTTAAGCTTTCAACCAAGTTTCTCAAATACAATGAATAGAAGAGGAAGAACAATAGATTCAAGTATGCCTACTTGATTTTCTATTCAACTGAGATTTAAACTATTACAAATCTGGGAGCATTCGGCTTCAACTAGAGAACCCTAAAATTTTAAAATTTCAGACTCTCAATAAACTTTTAAACTTGCAGCTCTAATGACTGCATACAATGGTGCCTGGAGCAATCACTGCTTCAATAGGACGAATCTAACAATGAAAAACTTACAGAGTAAACAAGGGAAGCACGTGTAACTGCAAGCACAAACTTCTTTCCTTCTTCCTTCTCTGCTCAGCTCTGCAACTTCTCTCTGATCTGCTTTTTCTCACCGAGTGAATGAATAATCATTTCTTTTGTCACATTCTTTCTTTCCCTCTTCAACGTTCAAATTTTCAAACTTACCTACCAAAAATAAATGCCTGCCGACCATGGATGCCAGCAGGAAGCAAACTGACAGGACAGATGGGTGTGGGGCTCGAGGACAACCTCCAAGCGTTTGACATTTAAATTTCCAACATTGATCTCACCATAAGAAATCAAATATAGAAATTAAAAATCAGGAATTGGTATGAATAATGAAAGTCTACTGTATTTATTGAGGAACCATATTATGTTTGAATAGGTCAAACTTTGAAATTCGCTGAAGAATGGTGACATTCAAAGTAAAAATATGGCGTGTGTTGAATTGCAGCATTACAAGAGGCGGTAGAGACACTTTGGTGGTGTTTATAGCAGCGAGAGGAGAGGCGTATGAGTTGGTCAATGTTTGAAACTCACTAACAAAATTGATGAATATAATGCATTGAAGAGGCACATTCATTATCATCATCTTGATTTCCAAAGGAAAATTATCACATCATCATTAGTTATATTTAAAAAACTTAGATATTCTAAAGGTCTTAAGATTTCTGTAGGATATTTCTTATATGCTTTGAAAACTTAATCATGGTTCATTAGAAGTGTTTGTGAAATATTGGTCATTTAATAATACTTGATATTTAAAGATTTGTGAAACACAATTTTAGCAATTTAATTCTTGTTTCAAAAATTAATAAATTGTATTAATATAGGATTGAAATAACCTAGTACCAATGTTCCACAACCAATAAATGTGAGTCAACATACAATATGATTCATTAAAGGGGTTTTAAAAGGAAATAATATTAGATGTAAAAATTAATTTTTCTATTTATTGTCAAATGAAATAGCATAATAATTGAAGATAATATACACTAGTAAAGGATCAACCAAAATATAAAAATAGATGAGAAAGGAGAAAATTGACTAAGTCAATATTATGGCACAATCAAAAATATTTGTACACTATATTATTTCAATGAAATATAAAAAATCAGAAATTTTTTTTTTTTTAAAATGTCTCTTTGCTAAAATGTTTAAAATAATAACTATTTTATTTTAGTTTATTTTGATTTCTAAATATATTCAAATTTCAATACCACTTAAAGAAATAGAAAATTGATAATAACTTTGATGATGATTAATTTACAAAATAACAAATTCTGAACTATAAATGATATAACAAATATTTAACACTTAAGTTTGAATAAAGATATATAGTTGATGTGAACTCTTTGACCCTTGAACCAACAGAGTACAGAATAATATTTAGGAATGAGATACGAGCGTGTCACCAAGATATAATACATATATTAGCGAATTCAAACTTTTGAATCGGTCAATTTCCGAATTACATTTTCAACTATTCTCATGATCACGTCCAATGTGACTTCCCACTATAAATATATTGTATTATTCGATCTCCCCATAATACTTGTTTGTGCTCAGTTATTGAACGAACATCGACATTTCCTTCAGCAGTTAAAATGGCATGCTCAAAGCTTATAAGAATCATGAAACTGCTTCTTGTTATAACTATTTTAGCTGTCGTGCAAGTTTCTGCTCGATATAGCCTTAAGACGGATGTAAATGTAAATAGTGGTGCAGATGACAGCTACAACAAAGCAAGCTTTAATAATCTGTTTCAAGTTGTGGAGAGATTACGATCATGTGTTAACTGCGCCAGCCATATTCCGGATCCCAAGTACTGCAGATGAAAATATGTACTATTCCACTAAAATTCGTATTATTATTTGTTCTAAATGAATTGAGTGATATCTTTGATTAGCTTTTTATCTTGTATAGTGTGCGCCGATTAAAGATCAACTCAATTAATTCTTTTTCATTGTTTGCCTGCTATATTTTGTAGATCCATTTTGTAAGATTAACTTCTGGGTGATGACGTTAGATAAAAATTTATATTTGTCACAGCCCATTTTGTTTACTACTAAGATTTTTTATTCATTTGTTGCCAAATAGATTTTTAATTAAATCTATTTTTCTCTTTTTATAAAAAATATGAGTAAATAAAGTAATTACATCTTTCTAAATTAGCTTATCATTTTAAAATTAGAATTCATATAAACGACCATCTTATTTCTATTTCAAGATGTTACCTTGCTATGCTTTTTTTATAGTGAACTTCTATTTGAATTTTGATATTTTCTTGTTAATTTAGTGACAATTATTTAATGAGTCTGTTGTAATTGGAAATTGTACATTTTACATTACCTCACTTCGCTATATATTTTGAAGATTTTATCATGAATGGGGACATTTTATTTTCTTTTCTTTAGTTTTTCTTTGGGAAGAGTTTTGCTGTGATCCAAGACAAGTAAAATTGTCTTGCAAAGCAACTGCTTTAGAATTAAATTAATTTTGTTTTGTGTGCTCCTTAAATGAGAAACTTTAGTGTATTTGGCTGAAGTTGCTGCATGTATTTGGGTTTCTCTGTAAGTCTCTCATCACTATCTAGTAATCAGATTTACTCTGGACTTTGTTGTATATAAAATTTTATAAATTTCTTATATGTGTTAGTCATAATTTATTTAGAGTAGTATGTGGCATTTTACCCACATAAAATCAAATTTTGGATATAATCAAAGGATATGGACTTGGTCTCTATGGAATACAAGATTATTAATTATCTTTAAGGGATCTCTATTCTACTCGTTACAATTCTATAATGTCACCATACATTCAAAAAAATTGGATGAATGATAAGTTGTTTGTAATTATATAGATTTGGCTTTTATGAGATGTTTAAAGTGATAATGGTAGGAGGTGAATAAAATCTACATAATTTTATGTATATTAATATTGAGAAGGAATGTCTCTTTTAGAAACTTGGGGTGGGTAGAGTTATATGAATGCAATCTATAATGTGATTTAATTTATAGATATGATTTGGTGAAGATTTAATTTATTATAATATTACCTTATGGCTATTTGTTTGTTGTTTCTGGAAGTATCTACTTAGGCATGATGTATTGTTCATTCATTTCTTCTAGATCATTTGGATTTAGTTATATATATATATATATATATATATATATATATATATATATATATATATATATATATATATATATATATATATATATATATATATATATATATATATATATATATATATATATATGTTTGATTTTATAGAAGGATAAAATTGTATTATTTTGTTGTTGATTTGATGAATGACTTATAGCTTTAGTTTATAAGGGAGTAAAAGAAATAATTGTCAGACTTTAAAATTTAGAATTAAAGAATAACTTCATTTGTTAAGAATTAATTCAAGATAGAATTTAAATGAGAATTATATTTTATAAATTTCATTGTTGCAAAGATATTTAAAGGATTAGGTGTTAGAATTTGGTTGGATTTTAAAAGTATTAATGATAGATGCTAGTAATTAGCTAATTAAGAATTATCCATTTCATTCCTTTTTCGTAAATATTGATCAAACTTAGTTAAATTGGTTATTAATACCCACTTGTGATTAGTTCTATGCATAATTAAATAATTATATTAGATCCCTTGAAATTATTAAGAACATGCTATTAACTAGGTGTATTTGCACTATCCTTAAGAAAAGTGGGGTGTTGAGTGAGGAACAATAACTAATGGTAGAATGAAAAATGATGTGAATGATTGATGCATGTCAATGGATATCATTTTTTTCAAAAAAAAATCTATATAGAGATAGGGAATGCATGAAGGATATTATGTAACTACATGTTTGGATGAATGATGTTATCTTTTAAAAATGCATGTGATGAGATTATGATACTATAATGATAACCAAAGGTTGTTCATGTTATCTTGTCAAACTATGATTAACTAGCACTTGTATGTTCTTGACACTATTTTGTTACAAAATTCCATTACTCCTTTAGTTTTGCTTGGTTAGACTCTGTCATTGGTAGGATGGGTATCTTTCATGTCAGGAAAGATTTTGGGGAAGCTTAACAGCTTCATGGTAGGGTGGTAAAGCACTTCTACAATATTCTCACCTTCTATGTTCTTGATAGCTTTTGAAGCTCTTATTAGCTAGTCTATCATGTTCAAAAAAAATCTTGGGAATCCTATAACTGACTCATAGTTGTTTTTTGTTTGATATACTAAATTAGTCAGTTGTTCAATTTGTTAAACAATGTTATTCCTAAAATTAGAACTTGTTAGTTTATACTCTTTTTTCATTCTTATATTTTTTTCTTTAAAATTTAAATGTGATTATTTTTTATGACTAGTCAATGGGTATATTAACTTTGACTCTCGTACACTTCCACCTTTTATGGGGATTGATGATGTGGTACCTATTTTGTAGGGGCAAGTCTTACAATTTTCATGTTCCTTAAATAATAAAATTTCAATTATTTTTTATGAATATATTTTTAAGAATTGTGAGTAAATTAGTCTTATGAAGAAGGTTTGAGGACCATCTATTATTTTGATCTCTAGAAAACAATATTTTTTTCCTCCTCTTGTAATGGGTGAACAACTTGATCATCTGAGGAAGGGAAATATCTACAAAGGTATTAATGCACATTGTATTTTATTCACAAATATCATGTATAATGTACTTTTACTATCAATTAATTTGTAGATACAGTGAAGTGGATATTATCTTCCTAATGTCATATTTCTCTCTTCAAAATAGCGAAAACAGGTGACATTATTGAAAAACAATAGATGCGAGTGTCAATGCTCCTATCTAGCATAGTTAAATGGTATTACATGTAAATTTAATGCAATAAAAAGATATCCAAATGAAATACTCACAATGAGTCACTTTATTGAGTTGAAATTTATGTAATAAATACTATTGTAATATTATTATTAATGATTTATCTTAAAAGATTATGTAAGTCCCAAATCCTTCATCTCAAACTCTTGTGCCTCTTCTACATGGTCACTCTTGCAATTCTCTATGAGCCCTATTGAACTTGTAAGTGACAACTCATCCACATATAGAATAAGAATGATAACCTCATTGCCAATCACAAAGTAGTAGAGGTTAGCATCTATCTCACACTTCAAAAAGCCCATTTTCTATTGGTATATATTAATGCACTCATACTCTGATCTAGGAACTTTCTTACATCTACATAAAAAACTCTATTCAATCTGCCCAAGTGGGTCTCTTTGTTGTGTGCTATAAAGCCTTTTGGTTGTTCTATGTATACCTCCTTCTTCAATTCAACATTAAGGAATGTTATCTTGACATCCATTTGATGGATCTTCCATACCATCTATGATTTAAACAAGATCACCACTCTTATAGAAGTATACCTAACCACTAGAAAAAATGTCTTCTCATAGTCTATTCCCTTCTTTTGAGAGAACCCCTTTGCCATGAACCTTGCCTTGTATTTCTCCATGCTAGCATCTGCAAAGTGTTTCTTATAGATTCAGCATGATCCATCTATTTTCCTATTTTTTTTCTAGGCACTACTTCCCACAAGTCATTTTGGATTATTGAGGAATGCTCCCTAATCATATTGTCTTTGCATGCTTGATGTTGTGCAACCTCCTAATGGATGGAAGGCTAACACCACATAGTCATTAACCTTCTTGGTTGTCTTTTTTGTCGTATACTCTTCCTTAGAGCTCCCAGAAATACCTGAGTATACCTTTATATCTCTTGAACATCATGGTTCTAGTTTCTATCTAAAGAGGTTAAAATATCAACCTCTATGTCTTCTTCATGCATTTTCTTTTGTACCAGTTGCTCCCTATTCTTTGAATCTTCGCCACATAAGCCTACACTCATACTAGTAGCTAAACTTGAGCTTTGTTTCCCTTGAATTCTTCTTGGAGCTTATGTTGGATGCTCACTTTGATCATCAAATTGAAAATCTATGGAGCTTCTAAATACCTTGTCCTCCATGAACTTGATGTCACATTAGACTATAATTCTTCTAGTCCCTTGAATAAAAAACTTATATGCATTTAAAGCTTTTTTCGAGGGTTCATGTGTATAAAATTAGTCATTACTTCACAGAAACCAAAAAATTTGCTCATTTTAAAACCAACTTGGTGGCAGGCCTAGGGTTTGGCTCCAATGCATTTCTCAAAGATAATATCTATGGGTTATTTTTGGGTTGTCACCTTTCAATAAATTTGGCTTAAGAGCTTTTAGCCTCAATGGTTTGACATTCCTTTTAGGCTGATTAGGTCCATGCAATATTGTTTAGGGGTGCATATCAGTTTAAATTTGGCAAGGAAAGGAGGTTTTACTAGTTTATGTCTCTATGAGCCCTCAAACTAGTTTTTCACATTAATAAATTTAGTATTGTGACTTGTCACCTTTTACCTGAAAAGAAATGAAAAAATAAAAAAACAA
The DNA here is from genome assembly GCA_028749045.1 of Cupressus sempervirens. NCBI lineage: Eukaryota > Viridiplantae > Streptophyta > Pinopsida > Cupressales > Cupressaceae > Cupressus > Cupressus sempervirens. The sequence continues at coordinate 912,720,324 of CM053785.1, forward strand.
TTTTTCTATATTGGTAACCTAAAAAGTTAAGGTTTACATATATTTTTATGTATGTATGCTAGAATATTTTCTCACAAGAATATTGCCTCACAAGATGGCTAGTGTTTCCTAGAAAACCGTTCTTATAACACCCAAATATGTGAGCCAATCAAATTACAAGAAAATAATTTTAATGATAAAAAAAATTATATCTACACTTTAGAAATTTTTTAAAATAACAATAAAAATTAAGAATACTTTGATATAATTGGTTGAAATGAAAAATATTAATCACTAATTAAGGAGGTGGTTGATAATTAGTAATTAATTAACAATTACAAGTAATAGAAAACTATATATTTTAAGACATGTTAGATTAAAAAAATAATCATAATTTTTTTAAAAACTTATAATTTAAAATAAAATAATGTTAAACAAACTATTTTCTTAAAAAAACAATAGAACCATCAAGCTTTTCTACAAAAACCACAATTTTCTAATTCCTGACCTAATACCAAAAGAACCCATCATCAAATAACATTGTGTTTAATTATAAATTATTACCATATTTATATTCAAATGAGACAATTTTAAAATCCAAACTAGCGTTCACATTCAATTTGTGTGCACATTGACATTAACTCATTTATAACATAATAGCTATCTAAATTTTTGGAAGAGTACAAATAGAAAAAGATGAATAAGGAAACTTATTTTAGTTAAAGTTTGACAATCCAATTTGATTCCATCGAATATCCATATGTTGATTGCAGAGAAAATAATTGCATAATCTACAATCCAAAAGGATGAAAGTGTTATATGCTTTAAATTTTATCGGTTATTAAAGTGGGAGGAATTGGCATATCTTTCTCCTTGTCACCATAGAGCACAAAATACCAAAAGAATAGGGTAGGCAAAGTTAGTTTGGGTTCTAGATTTTGAAAAACATTGGCACACATTGTTGGATTGGGGTTTTTATTATTTGCATGGTAAGGCCTATGATTTCTTCTATGTCAGTGAGGACAAATGTTTATTCTTCAATTGTGCATGCAACAAGATCAAAATCAATTTATTTAGGAGAGAGCTCCGAGTAGAAAAAAGTTAATGGTTTTTTTCTGTGTACCCATGATCACCCTATTATGGTTATTCCTCCAGTGGCAGTGATGGAGGATATTGAATATTGGAATACACATGCTTTTATATACATTTTTCTAGAATCTGGATTTCCTTATCTGCTTTTGAGGAATGGATTTGTTGCTCATTGTAAGTGAAAGGAAATATGGAGATCATGCAAGCTGGGAATAGCTATTTTTTTGTTGTATTCTCATTCATGTCTGATTGTGATCATTTTTTTGAATGAGGTCCTTATTCCTACAACCATGTGTGGTTATTTGTCAAAACATGGCATTAAAGATTTAATTTTGCTATGGATCTCAATTCAACAATGCTATTTTTGGTTCGCTTGCCTCATCTTCGCCTAGAATTCTGGCAAGAAGATATTCTCTGTGAAATTGTTGCTTTGCTAGGAAAGCCAACTACAATTACACATCAATCCCTTGATAAAAAGTTTATTTATTTTGCTAGAATTTTTGTTGAAATTGATTTGAATAGATCATTACCAAATTCTTTGAAAAAATTTCTTGGGGCTTCTTCCTAGGTGCAACAGTTATATTATGAATGTTAGAGTAAATTATTTATTACTCTAGGTGCTTTAGCTCTCTTGGGTGCATATAATTAATATTTTATATTAATTATATTGTGCAAACATAGCTTTCTTTCCTTTAGGGTTTTGTTCACCTTAAAAGGTTGAACTTTTGTATTTTGTTTTCATAACTTAGAATACATTTTTTGCTCTCACATTTCTTAGAACTTCTAAGCTCTGCTTTTTTCATTTTTTGGCTTCTCTTCATTTTAGGATATTTGCATGCAGGTGTTCTTGAGGGTCTGTGAAGTTGGATTTCTCAACTTCTACATGGTATCAAAGCCACCCTGCTGCTTCCTCATCTGAAGATTCTCGAAGTCACGATTCGTAGTCACAGACACTAGCTTTTTCAGAGTTTTTTTCTTCAAAAGGGTAAAGGGAAAATTTTTGGGCACTTTGGTCTCAAATAGACATTGCCATTGGATCCGAAAGGCTTTTTGCAATCAAAATACATAAAAAACTTGTTGTTTTTGGCCTCAGGGTGTCTAAGAAATTTTTTTACCTCCCTAGGAGGCCGTACGGACAATATCTTGCATTAATTGCAAAAAAAATTTCAAAAAAAGGGGCCGCCATAGCAGCGCTAGCGCTCCCCTTGTGCTCAGCTCCAAAGGGTAGCGCCACCCGCCAAACACCATGCTGCCACCTCTGCCCGCACTCTGCCCAGTCTCCGCCTCGACCGGAGGCTGCTGCTAGGTTCTACTCCTAGGTGCCACCTCTGCCGGTGATGCTGTCACTACTGCACCTGTCGGCTAACATCAGCATTCTGTAAGCTGACATCACAAAATGACCGCTGACGTCACTTAGCGGTGATGTTTTTTGGCAGTTGTTGATGTCACTTATCTAGTTGATGATGTCACTATTTGGCATCTGACATCATTTTTTGGTCATCAAATTTTTTCTCGACAATAGCCTCATGACGTGCATATGGCCATCAAATTTAAGCTAGTGTCTGTAATTTTCTAGCAAGGTGCATTTTTCAAGCAGCAGTCAATTTTTTTCTTATAGCTTGAGCATATAGACATATTTTTGCCATTCAAAAGAAGTGTCGGAAAGTTGACTTAGAGATAGAGACAATGGTGTTAGTTTCATGTGATTTTGAGTTTGTTTGTGCTTCCAAATTTAGCATTGAAGTAGAGGCTTTTGTTTTCCTCTTATTTGCATCCAAATTCTAGGTTCTTTTCTCAATTTTTGTGTTTTTCCATAGTTGTTGCTTTGATTTTGGGGGATATTTTTTATTCATTGTTGGGGGGAGCATTTTCTATTTTGTAATTTGCTTCAAAATCAGACCCTTCTACTTCTTTCTTTTCTTTCTCTCAATGTCGGATCCTTCTGTGATCTAGCTCATGTTGCACAACTATCACACCTAGAAGACATAGATGACCAGGCTTATCATGTCAAGAGGCCTATGTTCCTGCCTCGATGTGAACCAGCCAGATCTTACGCGCCCTTATGAGGTTGTTCAACATAGAAACAAAATGGATGAAGCCATGGGACTGATTGCACTGAACATCTCTGATAGTCTACTATTTCATTTGGATGGTTTGACCACTCCATGGGCTTATTGGCTCAAATTTCAGACTTTGTTTGGCCAAGTGAATGAGTTCTGGGCACTTCCAGTTGATGTAGAGTTGACTTCTTTGATACCTAACGGCTTTCCCACCATTGAGGACTTCTTGATGAAGTTCAAATCTCTACGCATAGTTTTACAGGGATGTGTTAGAAACAAAATAGATGATGAGTGTATTTTTTTGATACTCTCAATGTTGCAAGGACAGTATCAAATCTTTCCTTCTACTTTCTACTCCACTATGGATGCCTTGGGTAACAAACATCAGATGCCCTCTTTTGAGATTTTCTATGATAGGTTAACTCATGAGCAATCCAAGCTCACTCAGATGGATTCACTTACAGGTTCACCATCGCATGCATTACTTGCCAAGGATACATAGGAGCAGAAGCTGATGTAGATATCAAATTGCTCTTCTCAGCACTCTATTGATCCATCCTCTTCTTCTAAGAAGAAGGAGAAAAAGAAGATAGAGACTCCTTCTTGTTCCTATTGTCAGAAAGGAGCTCATAATGAGGCACATTATTTTCAGAAGAGATTTGATGGCTATGAGAAATAGATTGTAGATTTGCAAGCCCTTCTTCAAAAGAGTGCTATTTCATCCCCATCCTCTTCTACCTCACAGGGGTCTACTTTTTAGTCTTCTTCCACCTCTTCGACATCTTCACTAGATTTTGGACAGGGTCATGCATTACGGGCTTCTATTGCCTTCCCTTCACAGGTCCCTTGGATACTAGATTTCGGTGCTTCTTACCATATGGCATCTTCTCAAGAGGTCTTCTCCTCTATTGAGGCTTTTTCTGATTCCTCATATTCTCATGGGGAATAACATTTCTCTAACAGTCTATGGGAAAGGTTCAGTTCACATTCAGGATGGCACATTCCATGATGTATTGTATGTTCCATCTCTCTCTGCAAACCTTCTCTTGATGTATTAGATTACACATAGTGGATCAGGGAAGATAGTTGAGTTCCTTGCAGATTCAGTCTACATTTGAGATAGTGCAATAGGAGGTCTTACTACTTTAGGGATAGTTGATTATACCACCCATCTCTACACCTTCTCACACTTTGGTCCACCATCTCCTTCATCAGAGCATACTTCTTCTCTTTCGCGAGAGCATCATGTGGTGCAGTCAGGACACATGAACCTTTGTATTGTTCTTCAGATCACTACACCTCATTGCGTTGAAGTCTTTTCTTCTTCAACTCTGCTAGACTCTCTAGCTCCACTCATCAAGCCTTTAGGAGCACTTGTTGTGGATTCCATAGAGGATGTTCATCTCCTCTTTCATGATAGTGTCAACACACCTACTTTGGGGATTCCTTTTCAAGATCCTCATGTCTACTCCTTTGAGCATTAGTTAGGCCTTCCTATCATTTAGTGGTTTCCTTCTTCTATGCCCTTGTTTCTTTCACAGTGGAGTTCCATTGGTTCATTTATTTCTACAGGGACTTCATCATTCTGGGGGGGGCTTTGCTGTCTCATCTCTCTCTCATGGGGGGGGGGGGGGGGGGGGGGGTTGTTTATGGTTTTGAGAGAGTCTCTTGAGCCATAAAATTTCTGTTATTTTTTCAAGATGTTTGTTCTATCTCTTTTTGGTGAGGTGTTTTTCGCACTGGGTTTTCTCCTTTGTCTCTGGTTCATAGAGATTTCTTTGTATTGGGTACCTGATCAGGCCTTGTTGCTGGGACCCATTTTTCCTAATTTCATAGCTTTGCTAGGTTAGCTTCCTCCTAAGCTTCGCTTAAGGGGGGGTGTTAGAGTAAATTATTTATTACTCTAGTTGCTTTAGCTCTCTTAGGTGCATATAATTAATATTTAATATTAATTATATTGTGCAAACCTAGCTTTCTTTCCTTTAGGGTTTCGTTCACCTTAAAAGGTTGAACTTTTGTATTTTTTTTTCAAAACTTAGAATACATTTTTTACTCTCACATTTTTGAGAACTTCTAAGCTTTGCTTTTTCCATTTTTTGGCTTCTCTTCATTGTAGGATATTTGGATGCAGGTATTCTTGAGGGTCTGTGAAGTTGGATTTCTCAACTTCTACAATGAATCCATCCCTTTCTATATCTAGATATGTCATGAGTATGGTCATTTACAGCATCAGTGTCCTCACAACTTGACTTCCAAAGGAGTGGATGGTTCTATTGTTGGCAATGGTGGTGGTCTGACAGTTGTTGTAGGAAATGGACAAGCTGAGATAGATAATACAACTAAGGGGAAAAATCAACCAAATAATATAGGAAAAGGAAAGGCTCAAATGCAGCATAAGGATAGATTTACACCTACTTGCCCACAAGCTAAGGGGTGTGGCTAGCAAAGGCCTTTAAAATATCAACAATCTGATTTAGGTCTTAATCACTTTGAGGTGCTAGATAGTATGGTTTTAGAGGAGGGTATTCCTCCTAGTATCTCTTCTGATCCACTTTGCCTAGATGAGGCACTTTCACCTCATGACGCTTGTGGGGCTACTCTGGTGACACCTATGATGTTGGAGGATAATGAAATTTTTCTAGCCAACTTAGTTAAGGATGTTCTAGCATTTTGTAAGGGTAAGCAGTCCTCTATCCCCTTGGGATTGATGTATAGACCTTTTAAGTGGGTTTCATCTACTCTTGTAAATAGTGGGAACAAAAGTGCCTAGGAGAAGATTAAACTCATAGGAGATATATTGATAGAGTTTGGGTCAATAAAACCATTGGATTCTCATTTAACTCATTCTACTCAATGATAATTATTATCTCATGGAATGTTTAGGGGTTCAATAGCATCCATAGACAAAATGCTATTCATAATTTGGTTGTTGATCATTCTCCTGATGTTTTTTGTATCCAAGAGACTGAGGTCTCTATGGATTCTATGTTCTGGTATGCCTCTAGTATTTGGCCTATTGGGTAATGTCAATGTGTTGGGGCTATGGGAAGTGTTGATGGTTTGCCTATCTTTTTAGATCTATGAAAAACATCTCCCCTTGGTTGGACATATTTTCCCTTAGTGCTCTCTATGGTGGCTTCTTCTTTGGACTTAGGAGAGACAATCATGTTTACTAATGTGTATTGGCCTATTGATTTTGTAGGAAATGAGGAACTTTGGAGGCACATTTAGTATGTTAGAAATTGCCACACTTTTAATCATTGGGTGTTAGAAGGAGACTTCAATTCAATTTTAAGTCTGGAGGAGAAGAAAGGTGGTTTGGCTAGATTGGGGTCTTCTTCTTCTCTTCTTCATAAGTACATAACTCTTTTGTACCTATCTGATGTTAAGCTTTCTAATGGTCTTTATACTTGGAATAATCGAAGGACTAGGGCTAATGCTATCTCAAAACATTTGGATATATTTCTTTTCTATTGTTTCTAGATTAGTGTCAACCTTACTCTCTCATTGGAAATTTTGTATTAGAGAGGTTTTGATCATTGGCCAATAAAATTTTATGCTATTGGCTATTGTTCCAAACTACCCACCTTTTAAGTTCTAGTTGATGTTTCTTCACGACTCCTCTATTAATGACCTTGTATTATGTTGGTGGCAAGATGGAGCTCCTGAATATGGTAATGCTATGTTTTCATTTTCTAATAGGTTTCAATACGTTAAAAGGCTACTCACGATATGGAATAGACAATATTTTGGGGAACCTTTAATCTATGAAGAGCCTTTCATAGGAAGATCTTGATGTTGAATAACTAAGTAGATTAGAGATCAAAGTTTCTCAAAGGATCTTGGAAGGGGTAGATCCCTAGCTTCTAGATTTCTAGAAGAATGGGGACTTTGAGAGGAATTTTTTTGGAAGGAAAAAGCTAGAGTTTATTGGCTCCAAGGAGGTAAGAACACAACCTTTTCCCATAAAACTACGCAATCTCATTGAATTCAGAGCAATATCTCTTCATTATTTTATTTCTTAAGGTATTCAATTGTATTCCTTGCTTGCTTTGTTCCTGGAGGCTACTCGGTACATTTCTACCTTTTCTCTAAGGTCTCTTCTCTTATTGATAATGAAGAAAATATTATTGTGTCTTGTATTTCTTCCCTTATTACCCAAGAAATGAATAATTATCTCATGTGACTAATCTCTTTGGAAGAGTTAGAAAAGGTGGTCTTTGGTATGCCTAAAGGAAAAGCCCTTGGTCCTAACGGCTATCTAGTTGAATTCTTTTAGGAATTCTGGGACATCATTAATCATGATTTAATGGAGATGGTTAAGAAATCCTATTCTAGCAAGTAGATGCTTTGGACATTGAATTCTACTTTCTTCAATCTTATTTTAAAAGGATAGGGGCTAATCAATTGGAGTTTTTTAGACCAATTGCCTTATGTAATATGGTTTACAAAGTCATTACTAAGTTGATTTCTTAGAGAATTAAAAGGAGGCTCCCTATTATTATCTTATAGGAATAGGGTGGTTTTTTTGTAGGAAGAAAAATATTGGATGGGGTGGTTATTACTACTGAGGCTATTGATTCTATTACTAGTTCAAGGAAGCAATCTATGTTTGTTAACCAAGATATGGGTAAGGCCTATGATAGAGTTAAATAGAGTTTCTTGTGGAGTATTCTTCTTATATTTGGCTCTAGCTTTGATTGGATGAGTTGAACTATGAATTTTTTTACTTCTACTTCTTTTTTTGTTCTTCTCAATGGTCAGCCGTCCTAGATATTTGGTGCCTCTAGAGGTCTCCACTAGGATAATCCTCTCTCCCCTTATATTTTCATCATTATGGCTAAGGGCTTGGGAAGATTCATTAAGTATTAGGTGTCCCAGAACTCTCTTTAGGGGTGACAGTGGGGAAATGGTTTACCTAGTCTTTCTCACCTTCATTTTGTTGATGATTATGCTCTTATAGGACTTGTTAGGATCAATAATGTTGAAGCTTTTCAACATAGTTTGGATATTTATTTGGTAGTGTCACAACAAAAATTTAACAAGCACAAATCTTGCATTTACTTTTTTAACACTCCTAAGTCTATTCAGCAAAGGATTGTTGATATGTTGTAGTTTCATATTGGGTTGCTTCCTTTGACTTATCTTGGCATCCCTATTGTTATTTCCAGGCAGCCATGACTCTTCTGGCAAAATTTGATTATCAAGCTTTACGAAAATGTAAATCATTAGACTAATAGATGACTTTCTACTATTGCTTGGGTTATCCTTATTTAATTTTTTATTCAAGCTCTTCCTACCTATATAAGCATGGTTTAGGTTGCTCATGTTTACTTTCTCAAGGAGTTTGATAGGTATGTGCAGGATCATGGTGTGCCAAAAAGCGGTGATCTGAAAAATCTATAGTTCTGAAATATCTCAAACCATTTCAAAATCTATTCCAACTTTTTCCCACCCACCCTAATAATAAATGAAAACAATTAATATCTTTATAAGGTCTACTATTTCTTTTGATACCAAAACTACATGGTCAACTTTAAAAACATCCTAAAAATCTGCTTTTGACCTATTTTTATATGATTTTTATTTCAATGTATGTAGTTGATGACTTTTTTTCAACCAAAATTTGATGAAACGAAAAGGATTTCTTAAGAATGTTCTTATATTTCCATAAATGTAAGGTTTGTCAAATTATGAGTTTAGTAAGTAATTATTATTTATGTTCTAATGGAGTTATGTATAAAGTGTTGACTAACACACTACTTGAAAAACAACTGTAACTTTCAAATGGTACAACATTTTTTAAATCCAAAAGATGCATCACATTCTATGTTTCTTCTACTATAAGAATTTTTTTTTTTTTTGCAGAATTTTGAATTAGTTAAGGTGGTCATACATGAGAGTTTTTTATTTCCAAAAATTCTAAATTAAATTAATTAATTATTATTTATTTAGAATAAAAATACCCAAAAATATGTGTCACATCCAAGCATGAGTCTACTACTTATATCTAGAATATTATTAAAAAATATTATCATTTGATTTTGATTAAGGTGGTCAAAGATATGTCTACATCTTATTTTTGTTCTGAAATTTTTGTAATATTTATTTAGAGTAAAAATATCCAAAAATATGTGTCACATCTAAGCATGATTCTACTACTTATATCTATAATATTATTAAAAAATATTATCATTTGATTTTGATTAAGGTGGTCAGACATACATCTACTTCTTATTTTTGTTCTAAAATTTTTGTAATATTGCATTAAAATTCAAAATTTTGACCAATCAAATTTTTTTTTTTTGAGATAAGTCCTAGTAGTTTAGAAACTAGATTCAATTTTTTAGAGATTGCTTTCTCTCAACTTTTTGATATAAAGTTAATAACAAGTAGAAAATTGCACATCAATTTGACATAACCTTGGTTTTCAGATTTTTTATTGCCACTTAAGAGCATAGTTTGGTTGATCATGATCCTACACATACCCTGATGCTCTTTCTTAGAAATTCCTTTGGAGTGGTAATTGGCATAGCTCTAAATGGAGTTTGATTAGTTGGGAGACTATTTGTAGGCCTAAAAAGGAGGTGCTCTTGGTCTTCAATCAGATCTCTTAAGTAGTCAAGCATTGTTTTCTAAGCATTATTTGCAATGGTGTTGGTCTGGCTCACAATAGGTGTATCATAGTCATGATCTAGGCCATGCTTAGGAATAGTATATTCAAACTAAGGACTATTTTTCCCACTATGAGGTGCATTTAATCTTGTCAACCTAGGGACATATACTTGAAATGGTTGGCATAGTATGTGCACTAGGTCTCTTAATGAATCACTAAGCTTATGCTACATGAAAGTAAAATGCAAGTAAAAGAACTTACACTATTTCTACAAGAAACTAACACACTTATCTCTATGAGTATCAGAAATACAATGAAAGGCTAACAAATATTCCAACTCAGTTTATCCACTACAACTATTCTCAATATGCTGTAGGAACATTCATGAAGTGCGATGCTATAGGAAGGAACTTACAACTTCTACTTACAATACTAAGAATGCTTGGAAATAAATCTATTATATCCTAATCTAATCCACCTTACAAGTGGCCCCCTTTGCTGGCTTCAACTAAACTAAACTACTAACATAAGATAGAAGCCAAAAACTATTTCATTACATTTCAAAAATTTATTACATAATACAAAACTGTAAAACCACAACTGTAAAAGTTAATAGTCTATTATCATAAATTATTTCTTCTAAATGGCTGGCTAAACTAACATGCTTGGGCCAATTCCTATATATAGAAAATTGACACTTATTCCATAATAATAAAGTAAATTACTTAGCTTTAAATCTATAGGAGAGAAAGAAGGAAAATAATAACTTAAGGTGGGAAGAAGAAATAATAGCTTAAGGTGAGAATAATAAAGTTTGAACATCCACTCATCATGGAATAAATGCAGATAATAGAATAAGTCTTCATAGCTCTTCCATACTCCCTGCCATGTCTTTTGGAACCGTTACAACTTTCCTCCACCATGGCTACTCCTTAGCATTTTTTTCTCCTTGAATGCTATTGGTGCTCAACTTTGAATTCTTCCAATCATCTTTCAGCTTTATTGCTAACAGACTAGTTATTATATAGAGACATGTTTACAAATAAACATTTATCAAATTAAATTCAAATATAAGAACACACATTTTGGTAACTATATGAAATGCTACATAATATATATAATAATAGAAAATGATGGCATAGTATCTACCCATAGGTTTATCATAGGTTTTGGGAAACATAGGTGCACAAATGTTTTGACAAAGATAAAATAGAGTATCAACAAAGTGTTTAAAAACTGTCATGAAATAATACAATATTGGGCCTCATCATCTAACCCATGCTAAACTAATGCTTGTCCTCAAGCATTGTACTTCCTTGTTAGTGACCTGGACTCTCCAATCTTAGTCCTTCCTTTCTTATTTCTCTTGAAGGTATAGTAAAATCCTCTCATTCTTTCCCAAACTTCCCTTCTGTGATCTTCTTGAAGCTTGTCGAGTCTATCGGCATTAATGTCATATAAAGGCCATAGGAGCATTAGAGGCTACCTGGTTAGGGGACACCATAATTCTGGTCTGGCTTGCTTCCCTAACTCTAAATATTTTGGAAACCTGTGAAGTGTTGCCTCTAGGTTGATGGGACTATGTGGTTCTGACTTTTTAAGTGATTCAAGCAATCTGGCCCATCTACTCCTAGCACCAGTCATAGCCCTTTGGAAAGAAAAGTAGGGCAAATTCTCATAATCAGCATAAGCCTTAACTCTAGTAGAAAATATCCTATCCCCTACTTCTAGATTCTTCTTTCCATAAGTTAATGTGAACCAATCCTTGAGAACTTCATCTGGCTTGCTACTCTTAGCTCTTAAAGGCAAGGGTTTTGTCCTTTCCTCATCCCTATAATTGTTCAATTGCTTGTCATAGTTTGCTTCATTGGACATCTAGGACATAAGGGCTCTTAAATGTATTTCCCCTATGTAGAGCAAGGGATTCCATTGATTCTCTAAATGGATAACAAAATTATGAACATATAATTCACAAAGCAAATTTTGCTAGTAGGGTGGTAGAGTCTTATATAGTCCTTAAAATTATTGTGTTGATTTGAACTATATATTAATATTCTTAAGAGTTAACATTAATTGAAACAAAAGAAATTGTTCTTTCAAAAAAAGAGCATAAACTCTTGGTGATGGTCTACAAGTGAGTGTTTGATCAACCAACTTGAGGGCATGATCCATTCGTTGCTTTTGACTTGCTAATTGTTCCTTTAAACCTGCAATTTCTTCACCTTGAGATGCTATGATTTTATTCATCTTTTTCCTATTTTCTTCCCACAAGACCTCAACAAACTTATGCTATCCAAACAACTGAAAAAGGAGTTTCTTTAGTGTAATAGAGCCACTATCTTCTTCATGATTTCTTTTCCTATTTCTTTATTCTTTCCATAAATGTTCTACAAAACTAGTAATCCATTTTGATTTATGGGGAGCTAGGGTAGTATTTGGATCAACTTGTTTGGGAACTGTTTCATCCCTACAACTTGAAGTACCTAGTTGGTCTACTGGGGTATCATTTGGACTTTCTTTGATTTTCATCCCTACATTCCTCATCAGGATTTTTAGGAATTCTTGTAATTTTAAGATGGGGAGGAGAGTGATCAGAGACTATTTGCATAGGGGATTCCTCAGTAGATGTTTTGGAAAAAGTAGAATCTTTAGAAACTTTCCCTCTCATCCTAGGGTTTCTCCTTATGGGGGTTTCTTCTTGTATCATGCATCCATTTGCCTACCTTTCTCTTTGGGTGTCTTTGCTGTAGGAGTAGTTGTTGTAGGACTTTTCTTTGTTCTCATTTGTCTTCCAACTATAGGGTTTGGCTCTTCCTTTTCCTGAACAAAGATTTCTTCTTGCAATTTTTGTTTCCTCTTTGCTCTGCTAGAAGTAGGTTTCAAGGTTTCTTGCACAAGTGAAGGCACAATTTCTTGAACAGGGATAGTTTCTTGCACATTTTCTTGGGTAGTTTCAGCTTTAGCCTCTTGTGTATTTTGGTTAGTAGGCTCATTGGTGGGGATTATATTTTCCTCACTAAGCTATTTACTAGGGGCAGCTTGGGGTTGTAGAGTTTTGGCTTATACAAATTCATCCCATGTCATGGGAGACACATCCCTAAGTGACCTCTCTATCAATAACTTAATTAGAGGATGATGAGTAATGAAATTATCTTTTCCTTTCTGAGTTTCTTCCGCAATAATACATAGCATATTATACAAGAAATTCAGAATGTTTACTGAAAGATTATTCCTTATACAACTAAGTAATTTGAAATGATGTACATGTAGGTATGAGAATCTACCTTTGCATGTAAGGTACCTGATAATATGCATGGCTAATTCATTATATGGCGATGGCAGTGACATTCTCTTGCAACCTTGCTTTGTAATATCCGTTTGAGGATCAGTTAGTCTAGTAAATTGAGCTCTTACTCACCTTGCATCCTATGTGCTAGGATAATTCTCTCCAACTATAGACTACCCAGTTACTTCAGCATTGCGTTCCTCTATTGTAATCACTATTAAACCCCAAACACAAGCTTCACCTTCATCAAATGTCCTTGTGAATTATGTGGCTTCCTCTTCATCATATGCAGTCAAACTAAAAAAATACCCTAATCATTTGCATGTATTAAACCTTCTTATGGCCTCTTCATCTAAGAGAAACACAATGTGTTCCACTAGTTCTCTCCTCTACAACTGTCCACCCATTTTCTTAACACTTTCTCTATTTTCTATGTTTTCCCCCTTTTGAATTCAAGCTACTTCATTATTTTATAGACTCAACTCACATTTCTTTGTTTTAACAGGCAATTAATGTCATAACAAGTTGTTATGCACAATAATATGGCTTAAATGAATGTAAATCATGAGTATGTGTGAGAATCATCCAAAAATGAGGTTCAGATCACATAAAATTTAAACACAAGTCACATCATAGCTTGACACAAAAAGATTATTTAAAAATAAGGGGTATGACATCTCACTTGTGTACTAATGGAAATTAAATTCCATCAATGAAGGAAATACGAATATTTGAAAAAATATTTATGGATAAATAGGAATTCCATTGGATATTAGTAGCCTTCTCTACCCCCCACTAAATATGGAGAAGTTTCCACACTTGTCAGACCTAGTATGAGTAAGGGACTGGCATAATGCCGCCATCATATAAACTATGTAGTATTAAATATAATTAATGAAATCTGTGAACTATAAGTGAATAATAATTTGAAAATGTTATAGTTGTCAATTGATCATCACATGTACCAAAAATAAGGTGGTGAAAGTGAAATCAATAGTGGTAGCATCTATCAACATTTTGTAGGGTTTATTGAAAACATCAGAAATTGATGACGTGGAAAGTGGGTGGATGGAAGATAAAGAAATGAGATGAGGTGGATGGGTGAAAGGTAAAGAGATGAGATGGAATGAGAAAGTGAATGAAAAAGTGAACTTTGTGTGGACATATAGTTTTTATTATGAACACACACAAAGGAATCCATGTTGAAGAGTGGCAGTTGGATGGTTGACACCTTCGACTGTAGGAAGAGTTACTTGATGTGTATTTTAATCCGACTGCTGAAACTATTGCAGGAAGTCCTCCTTTGGTTGGGGCCAAATTTATATAATTTGAGTCTATGACCATTGAATAATAATTTGAAAGGTAATAGATCAATGGTAGTTAATTGAACACTCCATTATCAAAGACATGACTAATTTCATATGGTCCTATCCATCTTGTTTGCAGCTTTCCTAGCATATCCTTAAATCTGGAATCATATCTTGTAGCCCCCATTCACCAAATTGAAATTTTTTACTAATAATATGAGTCATGCCATTGTTTCCTTTGTTTCTGTATAAGTTCAGTGTGTTCCAAAGCAACTTTGCACATTTCATCCAGAGAATTGAGATGTAGAAGACATTCTCTTTGTACTACAAGAAGTTCAATATCCATTGCGAATGTTGTGCTTAGATTTTTATGTTCAAATTCAATTGCAAGCATTTCTACCTTTCTATATAGGAGCTCAAATGGTGTAAATCATATAGTAGTCTTCTAGGTTGTTCTGTAAGCCTAAACAGCTTCTTGTAATCTGCTAGTCCAATCCCTATGATATAGATGAACCATTTTTGTTAGGATGTTCTCTAGTTCATGGTTTGTGAACTTTACTTGTCTATTAGCTTGAGGGTGATAAGAACTAGATTTTTGGTGCCTAATGTTATATTGTTTCATCAACTGTAAGATTAGATTAGAGGTAAATTGTGCACCTTGGTCAGTGACTAGCTCTTTGAGTACACCATAGTGAGTAAAAATTTCTTCATACAAAAATTTAACAACTTTTTCATCATGAGCATGCTTCATGGCCTTGACCTCAACCCATTTCTTAAGGTATTTAGTGCACACAAGAATATAGGATTTCCCATTAGATGGAGGATCAATTGGACCAATGAAGTCCATGCCCCATTTTTCAAATGGAGTTAATGCCATCTGAGGATCAAGAGGCATTTCATCTATTCTTATTGGTCAGCCCATGCATTGACCCTTGTCACACTTCCTTGTATAGTTGCTTGCATCTTTGTGAAGTGTAGGCTAATAATAACCAGTTGTCAAGATTTTGAAGGCACCAAGATTTAATGTGGTTCACCCAATCCCTGGGCTACATCCACCAAACAACAAGTCTAATATTATTATGATCTAGTGATTATAACCTAATTACAATCTATAATCCCTTAAAGCTCAATACTACCGCAAGAATCTATTTCACATCACCACTATGAAATAATCCCTAACCCTAAGCCCTTTTATAAAAATATTAAACCACTTTAGGGTTACTACATGTTGGCAATAAATTGGTTAATATTAACCATTACTTTAGTGGTGAATCTACGAATGGCAAATCTACAAATCGTACCAAAAAAAAAATTGGGGTGATGCCCCGAGCCCCAAAGAGTTTATGAAGTATGTAGAGTAATCTCCTGATTAGTCACGACAAACTAACAATATCTCCCACTTGGGGGCTAATATGGCTCCACACTGAACAACAATCTCCCACTTGGAGAGTGATCCTATAGTGACATGAGGCTCCCACTAGATCAAACCACCCTAGATTTTGTTGTTTTGTTATTCATGTTCAGTCTAGAAGACCAATCAAAGCTGAAGAGGAGTTTAGTTTCTCCCTTGTTACTACCTTTGTCAACATATCTGGTGGATTGTCATTTGTATGTATCTTTTACATCTTTAATTGTCCATCCTCCAAAACTAACCGAATGAAATGCTATTACAACTGGATGTGTTTGGTCTTTGAATGTAGAGATGAATTCTTTATAAGATGAATGGCACTTTGACTATCTGTGGACAAATAATTATCCTTCTAAGGATGTCCCAATTCTTGCAAGAAGAACTTAAGCCATACCATCTCCTTGGTTGCCTCTATAGTAGCTACATACTCTGGCTCTATAGTGGATAAAATATTAACCTTCTGTAACCTAGAAACCCAACTCATGCCTACCCCACCAATAGTAAAGACATAACCTATAGTACTCCACTTGGTATTAATATCCCCTACCAAATCTAAGTCAACATAGCCCTATAAATCAGTAGTAGAGCCTCCAAAATGTAAATGCTTGTTGGATGTTCATCTCAAATATCTGAGAATCCATTTGACGGCATTCCAATGCTCAATTCTTGGATGACTCATATACCTACTAATGACTCCCACTATATGTGCAATATCTAGCCTAGTACATACCATAGCATAAATCAAGCTTCCTACAGTTGAAGCACAGGATACCTTGGACATCTTATCCTCTTCTTCTTGTGTCTTGGAACACATCTCCTTAGTCAACTTCAAATGACTAGGTAATGGTGTGCTGACAACTTTAGTATTCTCCATAGAGAAACATTGCAACACCTTCTCCACATAATCAGCCTAAGATAGTATCAATGTTTTTTTCTTCCTATCTCTACGAATCTTGATACCAAGGATTTGTTTTGGTACCCCCAAATCCTTCATAGAAAATGCATGTGCTAATTGGCATTTCAGCCTTGTAATGTGATCCATGTTAGACCAAGCTACAAGAATATCATTAACATATAAACATAAAATAATGTAGCTATCATCATCCAACCTCTTAAAGTAGACACAATGATCTAAATGAAACCTACTATAACCATGCACATGCATGAAACTGTCAAATTTTGGATACCAATTCCAAGGTGCTTGCTTCAAGCCATATAATTTTTTCTTCAATTTGCACACTAAGTTCTCCTTACCTTTGACAAAAAATCCCTGTGGTTGAGCCATATATATGTCCTCATCCAAATCACCACGAAGGAAGAATTTTTTAACATCAAGCTACTCCAAATGCAAATCTTCAGTAGCCACAAGACTTAAAACAATGCAGATAGAAGTCATCTTAACAATAGGAGAAAATATCTCATCAAAATTAGTTCTTTTTTTTTTGTGTAAATCCTTTTACAACTAACCAAGCTTTAAATTTTTTCTTACCTCCATCTTCTTTCAATCTATAAACTCACTTATTCTGTAAAGTCTTTTTACCTGCAAGCAACTTGCATAAATCCCATGTCTTATTCTTCAGCAAAGAGTCCATTTCATCTTTCATTGTAGACTCCCATTGAATCTTAGTATCCACCTGCACAACTTCATCATAACTTTCAGGTTTACTAGCATCAGTAAGTAAAATAGAATACAAAAAGGGAGAAAATCTTTCTAAAGGTCTAATTTGCCTTGTTGACCATCTAACATTCACTAGTGTGTGTGGTATTTGTTGTTACAGTTATTGCACATCACGAGGAATGGCTGGAACATCAGGTTTTGAAGTATCATCCAACACTACATAATCATCTTCTTTCTTCTCATGTTGTTGCAACAGATCTTTGTACAACACTTTCTCAATGAATATGACATCCCTGCTTCTAACAATTTTCTTATTTTTAAAATCCCAAAGCCTATAACCAAATTAATTAATGCTATATCCAAAAAATACACATTTCTCTGACTTTTCTTGTATCTTTATTCTATTTTCAGAATTTATGTGAACAAATGCTTCATAATTGAAGGTTTTGAGAAAAGAATAACTCACCTTCTTACCAGTCCATGCTTCCTCTAGAATACCACAATCCAAAGGAGTAGAGGGACCTCTATTAATCAAATATACAATAGTATTGAAAGCCTTTTTCCACATGTGTAAGGACAACCCATAATGCAACCTCATGCTCCTTGCATGTTCCATTATAGTCATGTTCATGTGTTCAACCACTCCATTTTCCTGTGGAGTCCTTGGAACAGTTTGCTATCTATCAATACCATTAGTGGAGCAATAATATTCAAAGTCATGACTACAATACTCAACATTATTATCAGATCTGAGACATTTTAATTTCTTACTAGTCTCATTTTCAACTAAGCATTTCCATTTCTTAAAAGTTTGAAATACCTTAGATTTCTATCTAAGGAAATAAACCCATGCTTTTCTAGTTGCATAATCAATAAATACAACAAAATAATGAGAGCCTCCACAGGAAGATACCTGAGCCGGTCCCCATATATATATATGCACAAGATCTAATTTCTCCTTTTTGTTTTCCTTCCCAGTCTTTACAAAACTCACTCTCTTTTGTTTTCCATACACACAACTTTCACAAAAATCTATATTAACACATTTGAGACTTGGTAAAACTTTCTTTGAATGAATTACTTTCATACCTTTCTCACTCATGTGCCCAAGTCTATTGTGCCATAGTGTTGTATTAGAATTTATAGCAGCTATTTATTCTCCCTACTCAACTGCAACAATTATTCTTGAACATTTATTTTTCTCTAAAACAATCAAAGTAGAAGGAACAATATAACCTGTGCAAAGATATAAGGTGCCTACTTTCACACCTTTTGCTACTACAAGGGAATATTTTGAAACCTTCCAATTTTTATCATGAAAAGTAACTACACAACCCTCATCACTAAGTTTCTCTACTGAAATTAAATTCCTACTTAGCCTTGGAACATGTCTTACCTCATGTAGTAGCCAATGATTCCCATTCTGCAACCTAATCCTAATTTTTCCCTTTCCAACAATTTGACAGGGTTCATTATTTCCCAAATAAACAAGTCCAAAATCCCCTTGGACATAATTAATGAAATGACCTCTATGAGGTGTAGCATGAAATGAAGCACCAAAATCTAAAACAAATGAATTATCAACATGTTCTAAAGATAGAAGCAAAGCATCCTCTTTGGATTTGTTACTTACCACATTTGCCTCCTTGTCTACATCTAATTTATCTCCTTCATTTTTCTTTTGATTCCAACAATCTTTGTTTTTGTGCCCTAGTTTCCCACAATACCAGCATTCATTTGGTCCTCTCAATTGAGACCTCATCCCTTTTGACTTTCCTCTTGATTTCTCATAATTTCCATAATTACTTCCTCTCTCAGTCATTCTGCCACTACTTTGTACATTCAAAGCACTTTCTAATGTAGATCCACCTAAGGTTTTCCTATAAATTTTCTCACTCAAAAAAACATCAATCACATCTTCACATTTTAGGGTACTAGATCCAGGAACAGAACTACTCATAGCCATTACCAAGCCATTCCATCTTTTAGGCAAAGAACACAAAATCAAGAGAGCCCTAATTTCTTCATTAGAATTGATACCCATAGAAGATAACTGACTAGTAATAGTATTAAACTCATTTAAATGATCTGTAACAAATCCACCTTCTACCATTTTCATATTAAATAAATGCTTCATGAGAAATACCTTGTTTGAAGCAAAGTGCTTTTCATATAGTTTCACTAGGGTTTGCATCAATTCTTTTGTTGTCTTCATTTTTGTAATATTAAATGTCACTAATGGTGCCAAGAATAATTGAATGCTTCCAAGTTCCTTTTTTTCTAAAAGATCCCATTCATCATTTGACATAGATCCCTTATTCTTGGCTTTTCCTTCCAACAACTTCCATAAATCCTTCTAATAAAGATAGTCTTCCATTTGCATCTTCTATAACTTGAAGTTCTACCAATTAAACCTATCAACCCTTAGCTTAACCTCATCTTCCATTGCTCCCACTTGACCATGAAACTCCCACTTAGCCATGAGACTTTCCTATAGAGGGTAACTAAAAAAACAACCTCACTCTGATACCACTTGTTAGGATTAAACCAAAGATAGAAAATAATAGTTACATGCAAATATAACAAATAAAATCAAATAATAGATCACACAAAAAAAAACACAAGGCACAAAGATTTAATGTGGTTCACCCAATCCTTGGGCTACATCCACCAAATAGAAAGTTTGATATTATTACAATCTAGTGATTATAACCTGATTACAATCTGTAATCCCTTATAGCTCAATAGCACTACAAAAACCTATTTCTCATCACCACTATCAAACAATCCCTAACCTTAAGCTCTTTTATACAATTATTAGACTGCTTTAGGGTTACTACATGTCGGCCATAAATTGGTGAATATTAGCCATTACTTTAGTGACTAATCTACAAATAGTACCAACAATTTTTTTTGGTCCGATGCCCCAAACACCAAATAATTTATGAAGTATGTATAGTACTTTCCTTATCAGTCATCACAAACTAACAATCTCCCACTTGGGGACTGATCAGGCTCCACACTAACAACACAATGTAGTTAGCAATGTTTACATACCATGGAGTTTGAACAACAATATGAAATAAATGCTCATTTGGAAATGCATCATCTACCAAAGTAGTGTCAAGTATCATTGTGATAGATTTTGGATAAATAATTAGCTACAATATTGGCTTTTCTAGGCTTATCAACAATAGTTATATCAAATTCTTGCAACAATAGTAACCATCTTGCTAATCTACCAATTATAATAGGTTTATTCATGAGATATTTAATTATTTCATGATCAGTATGAAAAAATATGGAATAGCCAGTTATGTAATGTCAAAATTTGTTTAGGGCATAAACTACTACTAGCAATTTATTTTTTTGTCACTGTGTAGTTTAATTCTATTCCATGAAGGCTCTTCCTAATATATTACATTGCATTCTCAAGATTTTGTGATTGTTGTGCTAGGACTACACCTATGGCATAATCAAAGGCATCTGTATATATATGAAAAGGTAAATTCCAATTAGGACCTTGTGAAATTGGGGTTGTAGTCAAAACTTTCTTAAGCTGTAGGAAGGCCTCATCACATTCGAATGTCTAAGTAAAATTGGCTTCTTTGTCAGTAACTTATACAAGGGACTAGCTATTTTGCTTAAATCTTTTATGAAATGTCTATAATATCTAGCATGTCCTAGAAAATATCTTACATCTTTTGATTTTGTAGGTATGGGCAATGTTTGAATCACTTCTATCTTAGCTGGACCCACTTCTATTCCTCCAGTTGATATGAAACGACCAAGTACCATGCCTTCCTGCATGAGCATGAAACACTTTTCACTATTAAGTGCCAAATAATATTCTTAACACCTTACCAAAACCTTTTCAAGATTCACCATTGCTTCCTCAAAAGTGACTCCAAATGTTGTGAAGTCATCCATGTATATTTCCATACAATCATGTGATATATTAGCAAAGATGCTAATAACTACTTGTTGGAATGTTGCAGGGGCATTACATAGAACAAATGGTAAAACAAAGTATGAAAAAGTACCCCATGGACATGTAAATGTGGTCTTTTCTTAATCTTTAGGAGTAATACTGATTTGGTTATAACCACTATACCTATCCAGAAAAGAAAAATATTTCTTTTCAGCTAGAATGTTCAGAATCTGGTCTATAAATGGTAAAGGACTATGACTAGGGGTGAGACCCATCTACTATCAGATATAGGATAAATAAAACCAGCATCAAGCAATTTTTGCAATTCAATTTTAACTATCTCTCCAAGGCTTGGATTTATCCTTCTCTTGGATTGATGGAGTGTTAGACAACCTTCATTGATGTATATCATATGGGTGCACATCATAGGACTCAACCCTTTCATATCACTATAGTCACATGAAAAGGTCTTTTCATGCCTTTGAGGCAATTCTTTTAACTATTCCATCTGTGTGGGTGTTAATTAGGGGTTAACATGGAGATTATGACCTTTAGTCAGTTCAACAGTAGTGGTGAACTCTATCATAACAGCTTCAGAGATTGGACTTGCTTCTAATTCACACAATAAGAGTGGATAAATAATATTAGGTTCTTTGAGAAAACTAAAATTCTTATCACATTCTTCATATGTGATTAATTCCAACACAAAACTTTCAGATACATCTTTTTCTACCACACAACTATTAGTGAGGATACTCTAAAGCACTGAATCTTCCTCTTGCAATTTTAGAAAAGATTGTCTATGTAACATCCTGAGCTATACTATAGAATTTAAATCTTCTTCTTCATCCCCTATATTTGGCCAAATAGATGTGCTCAAATCTAGTAATGGTTGTGCTGGAGGATATAAATCAAATTTCTTTGTTGTTTGGCCATTTGAGATGGTCATATTCCCTAATCTGCAACTTAAATTTGCATCAGTTGTGGCTAACCATGGTCTACCTAAGATGACAAGGTAATTAGATAAATTAACTTTGGGGAATGAAATCATGAAGTTTGCAAGATATTCTAGAGAGTCTAAGGTTACAACTATGTTTTCTATCATCCCACTAGGGGTGATAGTAGAACTATCTAACATTTATAGCAGCTCCAAGATCTATTAGAGAATTTTTAACAAACTAACCATTTATACTAACATTCAGTATTGGATTTCTTGGATCAGAAATTTTTTGGTGTGATCAATTTTCCTAACATGATGTTAGTTATATGTCCCACAACATACACTATGGTGGGGTCATTTTTCTTCCTTCCAAGCTTCTTCAGGAAAGCTTCTCTAATAGCTTTTCCATAAACTGGAACATCCTTAATGGCTTGAAATAGGGGTATTTGGACATGATTTTTTTTTGAATGATTAACAATATCAAAAGGTTGTTCCTCTACTTGTTCAAGTTTCTTTTGAAGGAGCTTTTCTATAAAAGGAGGTTCCACTACTAGTTGAGCTTGGGTTGACATGGTAACATTGGTTGGGTCAACTATTTAGGCAACTAAGGGTTTTGATGCTATAGGAGGGTATGATATTTCAGTTATAAGAGGTAGTTTAGGTGTTGGTAAAGTTGTACCAAATCTCAAATGTATATCTACAACACTAAAAGCATAAGCATGATACTATTGAGCATCCGCACTATAAATGGGCTACTATGGCTATTGGCTATTTGGGTTTGGTTGAGGTTGTGTAAGTAACTATGTCTACTTTTGAGATCTAGGATTTGTAGGTGGTGGCATTAGGGAAATTTGTTGAACTGGAGGTGGTAATTGTGGAGTACCAATATTTTTGTTAGGCCATTGTTGAGATCCCCTCCATTGGTTCGTAGACTGCCAATTCCCTTGGGGTGATTACCATTGGTTCTATTGGTTCTACCAGTAGTTCTGTTGGTTCTGCCATTGGTTAATCTATTGGTTAGGCTAGGGTGGTTGGGAATTTTGAGGCCATTGGGATTGTTGTGGGTTGTTTTACCCAGCATTTTTCCAATTAGGTTGATATTGTGGAGGACCTTGGGGATTACAGTTTTGCCATTGATTACCATATGAATTTGAATTTTGCAAAGCGTCCTAAGACATACATTTATGTTGGGCCCATGGTTGGCATTGAGCAACAAAGAATACTTGCTCATCATCTCCATCTATCTTGATGTACTCAGTTGGAAGATGTTGGTTCTCCATGCTTGCAACTAGTTTACATTGGCAATCTTTCTTTTGCTTTCAGTAATGAGGGCAGTATTCATCTAGTTGTAGCTCGGCTTCTGCATACTTCTTTGCAGTCATTGTGTGAAGATGTGTAGCAACATCATTGATAATGTCTTGTTTGAAATAAGATAATAGGTTAGATATCTTGAGCTTTGAAATGCCTTGACTGATTCCTTTAGTGACTATGGAACAAGGTCCTTAGCCTTTCTTCATGGTTGACCTTGAATAGTTCTGACAAATCTTCTTGAGGTCTTCCCAGGAAGCTTGATATACATCACCACTAGCCATCAGGTCTAGTGCTTCTAGACAATTATCATTAACACCTCTTAGAAAGACTAGCTTTTGTGAATCCTCGGACAACACATGCTGAGGGTTCTTCTACAGTGTATATAAGAAACATGAAACATAATCTTCCAATGTTTCTTCCTCCTTCTAAGATATCCTAAAAGCATAATCTCCTCTTGAACCAGATGCTTTGCAATACTCTTTGTACTTATCCAGAAATAGAGTTTTCATTTCTTCCCAAATTCCTACTACATTTGCTCCTAAGCCCATGAACCATCATAGAGTTGATTCTTTCAATGTTGCTGGAAACAATTTAAGCTTATGGGCATCAGTTTTGTAGTCAAAACTATGACAAAGTCTATCAACCTCAAACAAGAAGTATCAGGGTCTTTGGTTGCAAGGCCATAGAATTTTGGAAGGGTAGCTTTAGGTATATTCTTGAGATTATGAGTATTTACAAGGCTTGGGAGAGAAAATGGAAAAGTAGGTTGTGCCATGACTAGAGGTATTAAATTATGAGGTTGCTGCTGAAAAGGAACATTGGGTATTGGTTGATTAACAACTAGTGGATTTAGAGCAGTATTATCAAGAAAATTGGCCAAAACTTCAATGAAAGGTTGAAGACCACTTGTATCTATTGGTTTTAGTTCTTGTTGATGATGCTATGGGAAAAAAAAAGCTCGTGTCTTCAAAAGGTAACTCAACTTCTTCTTCTTCAATTTCTTCATTTAAATTAATAGACTCCTATGGAAGAAATTTTCCATATTCATCTCATCGCCTTCCTCTTCGATGCATGCAATTAAACTTTTCACAATAGTGAAAGAAGCTTCAAAACTAAAAATTTCTTTAAAAACCTTTGTCTAAGAACTATGAGTCAAAAATTCTCCTAGCTTGACACCATCCTTGACAATGGCGCCAAAAATGGTCTTCCTCACAATAGGTGTATCATAGTCATGCTCTAGGCCATGCTTAGGAATAATATATTCAAACTAAGGACTATTTTTCCTACAAAGAGGTGCATTTAATCCTATCAACCCAAGTATGTATACTTGAAATGGTCGCATAGTATGTGAACTAGGTCTCTTAATGAGTCACTAAGATTATGCTGTAGGAAAGTAAAATGCAAGGAAAAGAACTTACACTATTGTTGCAGGAAACTAACACACTTATCTCTACAAATACTTGAAATAGAATGAAAGGATAACAAATATTCCAACTCAGTTTATCCACTACAATTATTCTCACATATGCTGTAGTAAAATTCACAAAGTGTGATGCTATAGGAATGAACTTACAACTTCTATTTACAATACTAAGAATGCTTGGAAATAAATCTATTCTATCCTAATCTAATCCACCTTCCAAGTGGGCCCCCTTGGTTGGCTTCAACTAAACTAAACTACTAATACAAGATAGAAGCCAAAAACTATTTCATTACATTTTTGAAATTACATAATATAAAACTGTAAAAACACAACTTTAAAAGTTAACAGTCTATTCTCATAAACTCTTTCTTCTAATTGACTGGCTAAACTAATACACTTGTGTTGATTCCTATATATAGGAGATCAACACTTATTCCATAATATAAAAGTAAATGACCTAACTTTAAATCTATAGGAGAGAAAGAAGGAAAATAACAACTCAAGGTGGGAAGAAGAAATAACTCCTTAAAGTAGGAATAATAAAGTTTGAACATCCACTCATCATGGAATAAATGCAGAGACTACAATAAGTCATCATAAGTCCTCCATACTTGTTGGCGTGTCCTTTGGAACTATTACAAATTTCCTCCACCATGGCTACTCCTTAGCATTCCTTTCTCCTTAAATGCTACTAGCACTCAACTTTGAATACTTCTAATCATCATTCAGATTTATTGCTAACATGTTAAGTATTATATAGAGACATGTTTGCAAATAAACATTTATCAAATTAAATTCAAATATAAGAACACACACTTTGATAGCTATATGAAATACTACATATTATATATAATACTAGAAAAATATGGCATAGTATCTACCCATAGGTTTCTCATAGGTTTTGGTAAACATAGGTCCACAAATGTTTTGACAAAGATAAAATAGAGTATCAACAAAGTGTTTTAAAACTATCATGAAATAAAGCAATATTTTGCCTCATTAGGTGCTCTAGAAAACATCAGCTTTGGTTTCATATTATCACTCATAAATATTTTAGAGGTGTTGATCCTTGATCTATTTATACACTTCCTCTTGAAGGTCATGGCTCTATGGTCTGGCATACTCTAAAGATTGGTGCTCTGCTAGTCAAGAGGGGTCTAATCTAGACATGTAAGGAAGGCTATGAGGCTTTGCTTTGGTCCAATGCTTGGGATGGATTGCCCTCCATATTATCCATGTACCCTCATCTTCAAACCCTCTATCATTCTTTTCATGCTACTAGATGGGATAAAGTGTCTCATTACAAGACTCCTTATTAATTGAGACTTGGTGTTAGTGTCAAACTCTGTGATTGGCCTCCGGGAATGATAGAGGTGGATCATCATGAGCTTTCTTAGATTTTGGCCTCTAGGGTGTGTTGCTCTCTACTAGGGTCAGATGTTTTAGCTTAGGGAGGTACCTTGTTTGGTAAATATTATGTTTCTATTGAGTATCAAGTGATAACTAGACAATTTTTTGGGGATGCTGAGGTCCCTTAGTGGAAGCAAGTTTGGAATAAATTTTCTTGGTCCAAGTGCAATTTTTTCATGTGGATAGTGGCTCCCAATTTTTTTCTTATGTGGGATAATGTTTGTAAATGTAAATTGCAAGGACCCTCATATTGTGTTTTGTGTAGTAACGGGGAGGAGCCTATCTCCCATCCATTCTTTTATTACTCCTTTTCTACTCAGTTATGGCATCTTTGGTGGAATGCTTAGGGTTTCTCTTGTAGGCATGCTTCCTCTTTTCCCAAGTTTTGGGCCCACTTGGGTAGTGCTCCCTCCAAGTCTTCTCCTCTCCATGCTTCTTGGATCACTAGCCCATCATTCATTCTTTGGCATATTTGGCTAGAGAGGAATCAAAGAATCTTCCAAGATGTTCAAATTGGTGGTATGCATCTTTGGTGGAAGATCTCACATTCCCTTTAGGAAACTATTCAAGTGTGCCCTAAATGGGTGTATGGATTTGACCGATCTTCCTATATGGAATTGTCTCAATTTTCATCTTCAGGATGGGGTTGCAGCTCAATGGTATAAAACAAAGGCCAAACAACTTTGGCAATATGGGTAAGGATAGGTGAATCAAGAAGGGCATTGACTTCCTCCTCATGGAGTTCTAAAAATTAATACTAATGGTTCCTCTTGGGGGAATCCAAGCCCTAGTGGTATTGGGGGAGTGGTTCATTATAGCTTTGGTGAAGTTAAATATAAAAGTACAAAGTTGTGTCACCTTTCAGGCTAACTTATCAGAACAATTGAATTTGAGTATTTCTACCTAAAAATCAATTTTGTCCAAACATATGATCTAGATAAATTTATTTGAGCTAAGTTATATATTGTCTCACACTTTTCCAATTGGAAATGTCTATTAAATGCATGTTCTATATTATTTTGTATCCAATTACTAAAGAAATACAATTATTTCATAAAAGTGGCATTTCAATAACTCTTACTATTTTTCATGATATTTTTTTACTAACATATAAGAACTATTTTATAGAGCTTAGAGTTAAGAATATTCTAATATAGAGTTTATACTAGTTTAATTATATATAGTATATTGTAATTAAAAATTTCCACAAGCACGTATTTTAACACATGAAAAGATGTCAATTTTGAGAAAAAAATTATTAAATCATATCAAAAGAATAAAAAATTATATGATGTTCTAGAGGAGAGAATCCTCTTTTAGAATGTATAATTTTTCCTCTTGTTAGAATAGATTCATTTTCAAAAATGTGGTGGTAGATGAAAACTATCTATTTCAGGTGAGTTGAAATTTGAACCATTATAAAATAGAAAAAATAAGTCTAAAGCTAATTTTTATCTTTGATTTTTCTAGTTATATATGTTATCTATAACAGTCTAAGATCAAAGGGAAATAATTTTATTTCCATCTAGTTTTGTGGTGGGAACTAGACCCCTAATTTTCAATGTTTTTCAGCAACTAAAAAATTATCTATAAAAATTAGGAAAATATATCAGTTCTCATTCCAAATAATTATAAAAAATTATAATCCTAAACTTTCTCCATTTCTACATATTTCATTAGTTCACTTCATTTTCAAATTCAAAATAATAGTACCAATTTTATGTATTTGAATTTAAATAATTATACTTTTGTTGCCTTTTTGTTTACAAAAGGGTGACACAGGTTTGTCCTTTTACATTTAAATTATTTTTCTCAATGCATAAGGGTTATCATAGTAACAATCTCATGGAGGCTCAGACCATTTTATATGCTATGGAATAGTGTTGTTTGCAGGGATTGTACAAGGTTATCTATGAGTCTGACTCCCAAATGGTGGTGAACTTGCTTACTTTGTAGGAGCTTGAGAATGTTAGTTGGTAGCTAGCTGCTATTGTTAATCAAACTCTTCCCTTTTTTACCCCTATTGAGATCATTAGGTTTACTTACATTCCTTGTGAATGGAACATAGCTATTGATTGTTTTTTCAAATGGGCTTATGTTCATGCTCTAGGCTAGAATATTATGGAGATGGGGAAGCTCCCCCTCGATCTATTACAAGAATTTGATGAACTTGTTGCTCAGGATACAACTCCTTGTTAAGCACTCCTTATTCTAATCATTTCTCTTAATAAACTTTTACCACTCATTTTCTCAAAATATCAAAAGAATGTAAAGTTTTCTATCATGAAAGTCTTAATTGTGTGTAGCTATGGCTTTTTATCTCTTCCCCATAATTGGAACCCAATGATAATATCTCCATAATTTCTACTATTTTATCAACTATTTTACTATTGACCATGTCTACATTTGGATTCACTTTCTCCATGAAAACAAAATGTTTAGAACTAGCAAAAGTATCATAATTTTCACAAGTGTTGATATCACCCTATTAACTGCAAGAAAGAATCTTAAGCAAAGAAATGCAAAGAAAGGAAAATAGGGAGAATATCTTTCATGATAGAAAACAAATATCAGGAATTGGTATGAATAATAAAAGGCTATTGTATTTATAGAGGAACTATATTATGTTTGAATAGGTCAAACTTTTAAATTCACTGAAGAATGGTGATATTCAAAGTAAAAATATGGCATGTGTTGAATTGAAACATTACAAGAGACAACAAAGAGACTTTGGTGGTGTTAATGGTGCTTTAAATTTTTATAGCCTGGAGAGGAAGAGCATATGAGTTGGTCAATGTTTGAAATTTGCTAATAAAATTGATCTTCTAAGTAAAAATATAATGTGTTAAAGAGGCAACAAAACAACATTCATTATCATCATCTTGTTTTCCAAAGGAAAATTATCACATCATCATTAGTTATAGGAAAAAGTTATTTAAAAGGCTTAGATATTCTAAAGACAACCTTTTTCTAGGATATTTCTTATATGTTTCAAAAATTTAATCATGGTTCAAAAGAAGTATTTGTAAAATATCAAAAAAATCTTTCAATAAATATTGGTCATTTAAAAATACTTGATTTTTAAAGATTTGTGGAATGCAATTTTAGCAATTCAATTTGTATTTCAAAAATTAATAACTTACTAATACAAGGTAGGATTAAAATAACCTAGTATGAATGTTCTGAAATCAATAAATGTGAGTCAACATACACTATGATTCATTAAAGGGGTTTCGAGTGGAAGTAATATTACATGTAAAAATTAATTTTCTATTTATTGTGAAATGAAATAGTATAATGATTGAAAAGAATATACACCAGTAAAGGGTCAACCAAAATATAAAAATAGATGAAAAAGTGGAAAATATATGAAATAAATATTATGGCATGATCAAAAATATTTGTACACTAGATTATTTCAATAGAACATTAAAAATCAAAGAAAGAAAAAGAAAAATTAGAAAGTATCTTTGCTAAAATGTTTGAAATAATAACATTTGTTTTTGTTTTATTTTGATTATTCAATAAATTCAAATTACATATTCAAATTTCAATACCACTTAAAAATAGAAAATTGATAATAACTTTCATTACAATTAATTTACAAAAAAAACTAACTGAAAAATAATACAAATTAAAAAAATGTTAACATAAAAACAAAAAACTCTAACACATACACATAAATATTCTTGAACCATACAAGAAATTAGAAGTAAATTCTAGCACATAAATGATATAACAAATATTTAACGCTTAGGTTTCAATAAGATGTATACTTGCTATGACCTATTTGACCATTGAATACACCATACTAGACTAATGATATAAAAGAGAAATCCATTGATTTGAATCATATTTAGGAATGAGATATGAGTGTTTCATGGAGATATACTACATATATTAGTTAGTTCAAACTTTTGAAATGGTCAATTTTAGAATTACATGTTCAACTATTATGATCATGTCCATCTGTGACTTTTCACTATAAATATATTGGCCTCTTCATATCAAACTCTTGTGCCTCTTCTGCATGGTCCCTCTTGCAATTCTCTATGAGCCCTATTGAATCTATAAGTAAAAACTCATCCACATATAGAATAAGAATGAGAACCTCACTACCAACCACCAAGTAGTAGAGGTTAGCAACTGGCTCACTCTTCACGAAGACCATTTCCTATAAGTATGTATCAATACAATCATACTCTAATTTGGGAACACTCTTGGGTCTACATACAAAGCTCTATTCAATCCATCCATGTGGGCCTCTTTGTTGTATGCTATAAAGCCTTTTGGTTGTTCTATCTATACCTCATTATTCAATTCAACATTATGGAATATTATCTTTACACCCATTTGATGAATCTACCATCCCTTCTATGTTGTAAATGAGATAACCATTCCTACAAAAGTATACCTAACCACTAGAGGAAATGTCTTTTCATAGTCTATTCCCTTCTTTTGAGAGAATCTCATTTATGTGAACCTTGCATTGTATTTCTTGGTGCTACCATTTGCATTGTGTTTCTTATAGATCCAACATGATCCATCTATTTCCCTATTTTTTTTCTAGGCACTACCTCCCACAAATCATTTTGGATTATTGAGGAATGATCCTCAACCATATCATCTTTCCATACTTGATGTTGTGCAACCTCTTAATGGATGGAAGGTTCACTATTAGCCAACTGACTAACTAATGCCACATAGTCATTAAACTTTGTTGGTTGTCTTTGTTGTTGCATACTCTTCCCTAGAGCTCCCACAAATTCTTGAGTATACCATTGTATTTCTTGAACATCATGATTTTTGCTACTAACTATAGAGGATAAATTATCAACCTCTATGTCTTGTTCATGTATTTTCTTTGGTACTAGTTGTTCCCTATTCTTTGAATATTTGCTACATGATCCTACACTTGTACTAGTAGCTATATTTGAGCTTTGTTGCTCATGAATTTTTATTGAAGCTTATGTTGGATTCTCACAAGAAGATCTATGGATATTGTAAATACCTTGTCCTCCATTAACTTCACATCATGTCAGACTACAATTCTTCTAGTCCCTCGATCTTAAATCTTATGTTCCTTTGAGGCTTCAATGTACAAAAAAATGCACCCCATCTCTATAGTGTGATCTAATTTTGTACATGCTTCACTTGGAATGTGATAGTATGCCTAACTTCCAAATATCCTAAAGTGACTAACATCTAGTTTTTCCCTTGTGAAAGCTTCCTCTGCTATCATCTTCCCTTGTACCTTGTGTGGAACCATGTTCTAAATTTATATAGTTTTACTATACATCTCTGCCAATAGGGAGTGTGTCATATCTTAGTCACGTAGCATAGCCCTTGTTGCATCCAATACAGAATGGTTCTTCCTCTTAGAAAATCTATTATGTTGCAGGTTATGTTATGTCCAAAGATTAAAAAACTATAAATAGAGTGCAAATTTCTTTTGCTTTCCTTTTAATTAGTCATTCAATCAACTTCTTTGAAACTAAAATCAAAGATATTGAATCTACACTTCAGTTAATCCCACAAGTTATGAAACTAAGACATAAATCACCATTTAATTCTTTTTTTCATTCTCTTTCCATTCACGAAAAAATTAAATAACATACAACATTTCTTCCATATCATTTCCTTACAACAATAATAAATAATAAATCTAATTTGTCCAAGAATCTATTTTATGCAACTTTTTTGCTCGATATGGCTTGCAACTCTGGTTCATGCCGTCACAATCATTGGAGGGATGGATCTCGTCCCCCAACATTTCCCCCTCCACTAAAGCTGGTACATGTGTGAATGGATTTTGAATTAGTCCTTTCCTCTAAATCTTCGAATGACCACATGTTGCATTCAATGTTGAATCCTAACCTAATGAAACCATGTGACAATCCTAACAATTATGCCTATTTGGGCTCCCACTCTCTAGAGGGTCCCACAATAGCTATGGTGAAGACTGAAATGCCAAAGTCAAATTGGCTAAGGGCTATCATTGGATCCAAGATTTCTATGCACCCATGAGAGGAACCCACATTTTCCTTAGGGGCTACAGGTCCACAGATCTCACTCCTAGACTCTTTGGTTGATTCAATTTCCTTGGGACTCTCCTTGTGCCTTGTTAGAAAGTTTATCTCATTCCAACCTATTGTGGACATGGTGAGAAAATGGTGCTTGACTAGGTGGAAACTCTCTTGATCAATGAATATTTCTAATATGGTAGGCTCCCTTTTCATATTTAGTTTGACTATTAATATGGAGTGTGAGTTAATCATGATACTTTCTTAGAACTTTGGTAAACACCTATTGATGTTCATGAAATGGAAACTAGATTTTAGTGCTAAGCTTGACCTCTGTTGATCTACACTAGTTTGGACTCAATTACTCAGACTCCCCTTGGAGTTTTGAGATGAGTGAGTTATTAGATGGATTGGAAACTCTTTTGGACATTTCATCAAAGTGGATATAACGACTAGCTCCAAGCCTAAACTAGGATTTGCTAGATTTTGTGTGAATATGGCTATGAATAAACCATTGCCAACTACAGTGGATTTGAAATCAAAATGAGGCACATGGTTGCAACCAATCATATATGAGAGTGTTACACCCTTCTACCAATGTTGCAACATGTTTGGCCACTTGATAGTGGAATGTAAAAAGGGTGATAAATTTAAGGACAAAGTATCCTCACCTATGATGGTGGTTGGAAGCTCAAACATGACAATGATGACAAATTGAGCTAGACCCCAGGGGATTACAAAATCGGTAAGATCGATGCATGCAAGTGTTGGTAAACTCTTGGAAATGAAAGAAGCTTGAAGTAAGGAAAGGGAGAGGGTGAGGACCCCTATGAAGGATGATGTTGATGAGAAATAAGAGGAGTTCATCTATGGTCAACTTGAGGTAAAGGTAACAATGGAGCATGAGAAGGAGGGAATTATTGAACTTCATACCAAGTAGTAGGCCCAACCTCGAGAATGACCACTTGAACTAGTTGAAGATGGATGATATTAAAATGATTGCTCCCCTCAACATATCTCGAAGTAAGGGTATGAATCACCACTGACAAATGGTACCCTAGTGGTCTCACTCCAAGGTATTGTGGAAATACTTTCCCCTACCTTTGTAGTTGCAAGCCTTGACTACCTAAGTATTGAAGGTGAATTTATGGTTCTTAAGAGGTAGCCTAGAAGTGGAAATAGGGTTGATGTTGGGTCAATAGTGAGGGTGGAAAGACTACTGATCAAGAACCTTTGTCAGATTGAAATAGAAAAGGATGACCTACTCTTGGATCTGTGGATGGCATCTTCCAACTTCTGGATTATTTTCCCTTGGCTTCTCCTCTTTCTTGTTTTTTATTGTCCTTTACTCACTTTTTCATCTCATTTCTATGGAGTTGTCATTCACATAGTGTCATCTCATCTCTATGAAGGTGTCATTCTATTTTCAGTTGTTGTAATCACGTCTTTTGGATTCAATAGAAATAGGTGATATCCCCTTGATAAGAATTTGCCAAAAATGTAAAATTTAAATAAATAAAATATAAAGTATTGAAAATGTAAAAAGCATAGTAAAAGAAATGTTCTAATTTAATGCAAAAAATTAATTCTTTAATTTTTCAACTGAAAATTAAACAAGTCACTATATTTTTATTTAGTTAAAATATTTTTTCTACAATTTTATTAACATGGAAATCTTTTTTTTTTTATAACATTAAAATTTAAATAAATATTGTAAAACTTTTCTATATTTTAAGGAAACTATATTAGTAAAAAATATGAACCTTAAAACTTTCAAAACTAAGACAAATTCTACAAATAAATATTAACATATTAAATTGACACTAACTTTTAAATCATTCTCAATGCACAAATATGAAATGCCTGTTACTGAGTGACATCAATTCAAAATTTGAAGAGGTCAAAGGAAAAATGCAATCAACAATTAATTCTTCTTTTAGGGTTCGTTTAGCAATAGGAATACAAGAAGAATAGGCATATGTAAATTCTTAAGATTTTGAAGTCTTCATTTGAATGCACCAAATCAGAATTAGAATATAAAGTAAAATAGGAATACGTATTCCAATTTTGGCCCAAAAATGGGGTTTTGCAATTCCATCCAAATAGCTTTTATTGGAATAAATATTCCTATTCCACTTTTATTTATTTTTAAAAACATAAATTTTGGGGTCCACAAATTCCCATCAAATATTGGCTAAACCAAATAAAGAACTAGAATACATAGCCCCATTTTCTATTCCAGAATAAGTATTCTAGAATAGGTATTTCTATTCCCCTATTCCTATTCCTGTAGCCAAATGGACCCTTAACGTTCAGTGCAAGGAAAATCTGTCATTCTTGAATTTTATTGCTCGAGACCCATTCTTGCCTCTTCAATGTGTCATTCTTTTACTTTAAGTATCACCCAAGGAATGAGAATATTGATGTATTCTTATTCAATTAAAAAACACCCCTCTAGTCAATTCTCTATAAATATGATACACTTTCATTATTCATCTCCATTCCTAATGTTTGCAAGACATTCATTCGATTCTTCCTTCTCCATTTGCAACTCATTATGCTAGTTATTATGCTACTAAAAATCATGGTAATATTGTTGGTGTTCTGTGAGAAATATATGAAAATCAATTGACAACTTTAATATTTTCACTCAACAAGTTAGCTATTGCCGAGTGCAAGTTTTACTCAATAGCTTAATAAATTGAGTGGTAGGAGTGTGCTGAGTGAGCTTAGCAAATGAAAAACAACTTGGCACCAATGGATGCCAAGTGAGCTCAGTAGTGTGGAGCTCGATAGAAGAAGGTATCGAGTGAACTCGGTAGCCACTGCAGGGTAGAGCTTGGTAGAAGAAGGTATCGAGTGAACTCGGTAGCCACTACAGAGATACAAACTTCAACAAGACTTGACCAAGTGAAGATTTATAACATGAACTTTTCCACTGTTAAAACTAGAGAACCAAAGCTTGAAGTATTCCACAATAAACTTCTCAAATGCAACAAATAAGGGAAGAATAATAGGTTCAAGTATGCCTGCTAGCTTTCTATTCAAATTTGATTCAAACTATTACAAAATATGAGAGCATTTGGCTTCAACCAAAAAACCCTAAAATAACCCTAAAACTGATAAAATCTCAAACTTCAAAACTTTAACTTGCAGCTCTAATGGCTGCATACAATGGTGCCTAGAGCAATCACTGCTTCACAGGTTGAATAAAACAATAAACTATGAACTTACAAAATGACACAAAGGAGCACGTGCAACTGCAGTCACATAACAAGCTTCCTTTTATCTCTGTAATGACTAGATTTGTTGATCACCTTCTTTATACTTTGCTCTGCTCTGCAACTTCTCTTTGATCTCTTGAACTTCAATTGCATGAATGAATGTGAGACATTCCTTTTTGTCTTCCACCACAAAAATTTCCCCCTCTTTTTCAAATTTGAAAACTCACCTACCGCATTCATATTTTTTGTCTATTCTACAATCTGTCAGGGGTGGTAGGAGGGTGTTTGGCTCCAGGGGCAAATGTCAACTACAATTAATATTTCAACACTTCCCTTTTGTCCTGAGCCAAACAAACAAGGATTACTTTTGATCCACATCAACTACACCAAGAAAATCTCTTAGGTGTATAAAAGTTCCTATGCCTAATGGCTTTGTGAAAATGTCTGCTAGCTGTTGCTCAAACTTACAAAATTCCATTTTGATATCTCCATTCTCCACCAACTCTTTGATGAAGTGATATCGGATCTCTATATGTTTGCTTCTCCCATGGAAGACTAGATTCTTGGACAATGCAATAGATGAGATGTTGTCATAGTAAATTGTGGTTCTATCCTCTTTCCTTTTAGTCAAATGTATCAAGATCTTTCTTAACCAAATAGCTTGACATGCTATTGCATTTTCTACTATGTATTCAGCCTCTGCTACAGATTGAGAAAAAATAGGTTGCTTCTTGGATGTCCATAAAATTGCACCCAATCCCATATGAAAGATGTAACTGGAAGTGCTCTTCCTATCATCTATACTTCTATCCCAATCACTATCTATACAACCTACCAACTTGAATTCATTTGCTGCAGTATACAAAATTCCAAATCCCTTGGTACTTTTCACATTGGCCAGTCAACTACATCAGACTTCCAACCATACTCTTGTCTAGTGTTGGATCCATTCTCTTGCTAGAGTCTTCCTTACTCAACTTCAGACCTATTATTGTTTGTGTGGGGGTTGGCTTACTATTCCACATTTTGAATCTTTCCAAGATCTACCTTGCATAATTTTCTTGAGAGATGAAAATGCCATTATGCATTTTTTTTACTTCTATGCCTAGAAAGTACTTCAAGAGACCTAGGTCTGTCATTTCAAATTTATTTTTCATGGCCTCTTTGAACTCACCAGTTAGAGCCTTGTCATTACTAGTAAAAATCAAATAATCTACATACAAGATAATAATCAACACATATCCATTTGTTGCCTTGATGTAAAGAGTAGGCTCACCATTGCTTTTGGTAAAATAATTGCTCATCAAATATGAGTCAATCCTGCTATACCATGGCCTTGGAGCTTGCTTGAGCGCATAAAGAGCTCTCTTCAATCTATATACTTTGTTCTCTTCACCTACTACTTCATAACTAGGTGGCTGTTCCACATAGACTTCTTCGTTCAATACACCATTTAGGAAGGTAGACTTCACATCCATTTGGTATAACTTCCATTTGTGCTTAGCTGTAATTGCTATGACAGCACACATGGTTTCCATTCTTGCAACTAGGGCATATGTCTCATCATAATCTCTACCATACTGTTGTTTGTAGCCCTTGACTACCAGCCTTGCCTTATGCCTATAAATTATGCCTTCAACATTGCATTTGGTCTTGTAGACCCATGTCCTACAAACTCAAGAAACTTATCAAATGCTTCAGATTTAGATTTCAAAAAAATAAACCCATGTCCTACAACTGAAATCATCAATAAATGTCATGAAATAAGTACTCCCCCCACTAGAAGTAACTTCCATGGGACTGACTAGGTGAGTATGCACTAACTCTAATGGATAACTAGCCCTCCTAGAATTTCTAGAATTTCCAGAATTAAAGGGAAGCCTATGTTGCATACCCAAAATATAAGCTTCACACTTGTCACATAAATTTCCTATTCGTGGAAAACCTTCTACCATTCTTTTATTTGACAACAAATTTAAACCAGCATAGCCAAGATGACCACACCTGAGGTGCCATAGCTCTTAAGGGTCTTCAATCACATTCTATTCTTTGTCATTTGAACTTATGGAAGTAAGTTCTTGCTCCCATCCTTTTCATGAATGACACACCTATCATTCTCCATCAGCACTTTGTATCCATTTTGAATGAGCTGGCCAATGCTCATCAAATTGTGCTTCATACCAGGGGCAAAATACACATTTTTTATTTCCTTTTTCTCACGTTTCTTGGTGTGGACCATAATAGATCCTTTTCTCACTATTGGTAGGGTTCCATTGTTACCCATTTTAATCTTGGATTTGAAACTATTTTCAATGAATGAAAACAAGGTATCATTATGACTCATGTGGTTGGTAAATCCACTATCGAGGTACCAAACCTCAAGGCTTCCTTCTTTACCAACATTACACATGATGAAGGCAGTGGCATTGTTTCCACTTCCCATGTTCACAATAGCCACGTTTTCTTGTCTTGACTGATCATTTTGCTTCTTCCAGCATTCACTTGCATAATGCCCATATTTATGATAGTAGTAGCATTCTACATTACTCCTATTTAAGTTGTAGTTTTTCTTACCTCCTCTTGAAGTATTTTGTGAGCTACTTGCTCCATCTGCTCTTCTTGAGCTTTCTACTGCAGCATTTCTTTGTCCTCCATTACCTCGGCCTCTGCCTCTAGAGCTTCTTCCTGAGCCATTTCTTCCTCTCCCCCTTCCTCTTGGATTTGACTAAGCCTTGAATGCTTTCTCTTGGGAAGAAGAAGATGTAGATTTGTTGATCCTATCCTCATGGGTTTGAAGAATACCCATAAACTCATCCATTGTCAAGACAATGAGGTCTTTTGCCTCTTTTATGAGGTAAACTCAATATCTTTTCCACTATCCTCTGCTCTTGATAGTTTTCTCCATTTGAATTTAGTTGGTTAATCACATAGGGGGTTCTTGAACTGAAATCTGCAACTGATTCATTTTCCTTCATCTGAAGTTTCTCAAACTCCCTCCTTATATTTTGTAGCTTTACTATATGAACTTTATTAGTCCCCTTGAAGTTTGTCTCAAAGATATCCCATGCTTCCTTTTCATAATTTGTTGCTTCAATTTTGGGGAAAACTGTCTCTGTCATTACTGCCTCAATCAAACTTAATGCCTTAGCATCCTTCCTCCTTGACTCTTTCAACTGAGTCTTTTGTGCATTTGTGAGAGTAACATACAGAGTTGGGTGTATCACATCATTGAACCCATTAGTCACAAAATCCCACAAATCATTTGCAACCATTATTGTTTTCATTTTCTTTGCCCATGTATCATAATTTTGTCCATTGAAGGGTGGTGGTTGCTGCCATATCTTTCCTACATCTCCTACCATGTCAAATATCCCAAGAAAAAATGCCTTGACTCACTGTGGATGTGGGGCCTCAAAGCTCTAATACCATGTGAGAAATATATGAGAATAAATTCACAACTTTAATATTTTCACTCAGCACTAACTATTGTTGAGTGCAAGTTTTACTTGGTAGCTTAATAAATCGAGTGGCAGGAGTGTGTTGAGTGAGCTCGACAAATGAAGAACAATTTGACACCAATGGATGTCGAGTGATCTCGGTAGTGTGGATGCCAAGTGAACTCGGTAGAAGAAGGTATCGAGTGAACTCAGTAGCCATTGCAGAGTGAAGCTCGGTAGAAGAAGGTATCGAGTGAACTTGGTAGCCACTGCAGAGATAAAAACTTCAACAAGACTTGACCAAGTGAAGATTTATAACGTGAACTTTTCCACCATTAAAACTAGAGAACCAAAGCTTGAATTATTCCACAATAAACTCTGGGAGCATTCGGCTTCAACCAGAAAACCCTAAAATAATCCTAAAACAAGTAAAATTTTAAACTTCAAAACTGTAACTTGCAGCTCTAATGGTTGCATACAATGGTGCCTAGAGAAATTACTACTTCACAAGTCGAATTGAACAATAAACTATGAACTTATAGAATGACACAAAGGAGCACATACAACTGTAGTCACATAACAAGCTTCCTTCTATCTCTGTAATGACTAGATCTGCTGATCACCTTATTTCTACTTTGCTCTGCTCTACAACTTCTCTTTGATCTGCTAAACTTCAACTGCACGAATGAATGTGAGACATTCCTTTTTGTCTTCTACCACAAAAATTTCTCCCTCTTTTCCAAATCTGAAAACTCACCTACTGCATTCATGTTTGATGTCTATTCTACAATCTGTCAAGGGTGATAGGTGGGTGTTTGGCTCTAGGGGAAAACATCAAATGCAATTAATATTCCAACATGCTCAACTCTATATTTTCCCTCACTATGTCTGCTCGTACCGTCATCAAGGCAAAAGTGAAGACATTACTAGCTGACATTGATAATCTGCTTGAAATCGTGGAGATATTAACTTCATGTAGTAGCTATGTTGGCAACATTAAAGACCCGAACTATTGCAAAACATGAAACAATGCTGCAAGGAATTACTTTGCAAATGGTTTTCCTCCATGGACCCTTTGGACATGCTTCTCATCTTTTATAATACGTGCCTAGCGTGAGAGTATAAGAATTTTTTGTAGAAGAGATTTTCCACAACAAGCCAATATTTACATCAGAATTCACCTATATAATTTTTTTGAATCGAATTTATTGGCCAATAGAATAATAAATTTGTGAATATTGTTTGAATATATCATATGCGCCCCTTGGCAATTTTTTAGTTTACTAAAGAAGTGTTTCGAGGGGCTTAGTATTATAAATTATTTCCAAAATTGTTGAAAATATTTCATTAAATAT
The DNA here is from genome assembly GCA_028749045.1 of Cupressus sempervirens. Classification (NCBI taxonomy): domain Eukaryota; kingdom Viridiplantae; phylum Streptophyta; class Pinopsida; order Cupressales; family Cupressaceae; genus Cupressus; species Cupressus sempervirens. Next base: position 912,760,741 of record CM053785.1, read on the forward strand.
AAAATTTCCATTTTTGGCACTATTAAAAGTATTAGTTATTATCGATCTATAACCTCATGTTCCCATGCTTCCACTTTAGTGTCATTTCTATTTAAATTTAAGTAGGTGAAGTGTTCCCATATAAAATTTTAATTCAAAAAAAGGAAAAATTAGAATCTTTTGTTAACTATTGTTAGTTGGAGAGCTATTATTTCTGACCCAAAAATAGTAGTAGTATTTATGAGTAGCTTGGATAGCTATTTTTCCTTATCTATATATAGAAGCATTAGTTATGGGTAGTTTGACCAGCCAGTTCTTCCACTTGCATTGAATTAGTAAATAGTTCTTATGCAAGGATAATTATTTACTAATTTAGTGATTCCCTTTTGAACACCTTGTAGCCAATTCTATTATTGGTTGTTGAATTGTCTTAATCTCAGCCGTTGGTTTGATTTAATCTTGACTGTTGGTTTTCCAATAGAGTAGAATAAAAAGGGGTCATTGGGTCATTTGGAAAGACAAGTTTTTGGAGAAGCATTTTGTAGTGATAGAAAATTGTCTTGCAGTGTTAGCAAGGGCACAATGTTAGCACGGGAATAGTAGTGGGAAATATCAATGGCAAAAATTAGGAGGTTCTCAGAGCTCTACCAGTGAGAGGGAAGGAACTTTGTATCTCTTCATTTGCTAAAGTTTAATATAATTCCTCATCTGTAGAACTAGTTTTCCCTTAGGGTTTTTTTGGGGACAATTTGTCTAAAAATATTGTATTCATTGTGTCATGAATTTCATTCTATATTTTTATTAGTGAAGTTTCAATTGTGTTATTTTTTGATATTAGTTGGGAATTTATTTCCAGTAGTTTAATAATCATTCACGATAGGAGATTAATAATTAGTGACTGCAATAGTGTTAGTTTTCACATGGTATTAGAGCATTGTTGAGGGTAGAAGAGTTTTTCCCTAGGAAATAAATTTTGAGCTCTTTAGATGTATTATTGCCTTAATCCCTTGAGATGGCTTCAACTAGTTTGAGAGATCAGGATAGATTGGATGGTGCCTCAAATTTTGGTGTCTAGAAAGCCAAAATTTCTTTATTGTTGGAAGAGAATTGTATCAAGGATCATGCTACTAGTGTTGTACCTATACCAAATGATGCAACACATCTTGTAACACATAAGAAGGATGATGCCAAGGCAAGGAGGATTATCCTTGATGATGTCAAGGATCATATTGTTCCACATATAGAAGAGCTAGATATGGCGAATAAGATGTGGGATGCCATTCTGAATCTATGCTAGAATGCTACCACCAATACTAAGATAATTCTCTGAGAGAAGGTAAATAATACCTAGATGAACTAGGAAGAAGATGTTACAAGTTACCTCACCAAGCTTAGACTTGTGAACGATGAATTAGCAGCTATTGGAGATTGTCCCAGTGATGACGAACTAGTGAGAATAGCCCTAAATGGGTTTACTAAATAGTGAAGTGTCTTTGTTCAAGTTATTAGTCAATGGCATACTTTAATAAGTTGGGATTAACTATGGACTAATTTCACATAGAAGGAGTTTAGATTAATCTTGTCAATGTGGTCAACAAGAGTCAAAAAAATTAGGTGGAATAGGAAAATGTTGCACTAGCAGGTAAGGGAAAGCTCACAAAGTGAGAAGAAGAAGAAGGACCTTTCTAAGGTTAGGTGCTTTGTATATCATGATTTTGGCCACTATGTCAGTGATTTCCTAGAGAGGAAGAAGCATAAGAAGTAGGTGGTAGCTTTTGCAAGTGTGGAAGATCTCTCTACTAGAATGGAAGATGAGTTTGCACCCATAGCTTGTATGGTTAGCTCAACCTCACAGTGTGTTTGGTATATAGATAGTGGGGAATCATTTCATATGATAGGAGTTATAGAGTACTTCTCTAGTTACAAGGAGGAGGACACCAATGTCTATATATCTATGGGAAACCTATCCATTCTCAACCCAGTTGGGAAAGGGACTATTTAGTTTTAGAGAGGGAATGGAAAGATAATTCCACTTCATGATGTGTTGTATGTGCTAGGCTTAGGTATGAATTTGATTTATGTATCTATTCTTTAATATTGGGGGTATAATGTACTCTTTAGAGGGAAAAATGTGTTGATTAAGCACAAGGATTGGAAATCACCTATAATTATTGGAGTTAGGAGTGGTCACCTTTATAGGTTGCAGTTTGATACACCTAAGGCACTCATGAGCAGTAGTAATCCTAGAGATCTTGGAGAGCTATGGCATAGGAGGATGGACCATATTCATCATGCAACACTTAAATTTCTTTTTGAGATGGTGATAGGTGTGACATAGGTGTGCACAGAGCATGATGATGTATGTAAGGGATGTGTGTTGGAGAAGTTTGCAAAAGCATTTTTTCAAAGGAGTGACATTAGATTTGAGGGTGTTCTTGATTTAGTACATTTAGATGTTTGTAGACTGATGTTGATGAAATCTCTCAGAGGATACAAGTACTATGTTACTTTTATTGATGATTTCTCCAAGAAGACATGGATATACTTCTTGAAGACCAAGGATGAGGTTTTCAGTTGATTTCAAGAGTTCAATTCTACCGTGGAGAATTTGACAAGAAGGAAGATAAAGCTTCTTTGGTCAGACAATCGAGGCAAGTACAAAGGGAATGTCTTCTAGGAGTTATGTACTCGAGAAGGAATTAAGAGAGAGTGGATTGTTTCTTGCAATCAACAATAGAATGAGGTTGCTAAGAGGAAGAACCATTCTATATCGGAGGCAACAAGGGCTATGATACATGACCAGGACATGTCCTGTTACTTATGGGTAGAGGAATGTGTTGTCACTTAGGTTTGCACCCTTGTCCAAGGCCTATGCACGAGGACAACCTAGTGAAACATGGAAACAACCTCCAAGCTGTGGGACTTGAACTGGGAGGTTGAGTCTCCGGAGAAGGCCAGCTTCCTCTTACTATCAGGGCGCACCTAACTACTCTTGGAGAGGAAAAGGGAGAAAGAGAGCACAAAAGAAAATCTACCTAGTTCTAATCTAAGGAGGTGATGCACCAAAATAGAGTGTTCGGACCAATTCTTTGCCCATACATGTGCTACTGAACTAGAATGAAACTAAGGATATACACATCCAGACTTGCTTTAATAAAATAACCACATACAAATTAGAAAAACCAAGATGAATGACACAAGGAAGAAGTTATATATCATTCATAGGCCAGCAGAGATACAGTCATGCAGATTACAGATTTCCACAAAGCAATGGCACAGGCAAAGAATTCTTGCACTTTAATACCAATGGCTGAAGGAGATAAGTGGAGAATTAGACAGTTCAGAGGCATAGGGGAATTTACACTATAATTGCAAAGCAATAGTAGAGAAAAATCAGAGAGAAGGTCCTCCTTTCAAAATTTAAAAAATCTACCTTTATAGTTCAGGCATAACTGAGATCTTTTCCTGCTGAAATGACTGCGCAACTACCTGCCATTAAGTCCTTCGGAGGACAATCATGGGGATCTGAAGAAGATCTAATCTTTTTTGCAAAAGGTGTTTTGAGAGGACAAAAAATGGTGCCATTGATGCTCTGACTAGGTAGATGGATCGACTAAGACGGTGGAGTGTTCCTCTTCATTCCGCATTCATTTCGGGTAGGTCAGGATTGATCATGAAGATCAGATTGCACAACAAAATAGATCACCTTCATTTTTTGGTTCATGAATTAGCAGGGTTAGTGAGTCAACCTAGCTTCACAAGCCAACTAGGCCATGCGGGCCAATCGCTTCTTTTTGTTCTGCCACCTAGGAAGTCTTTCTGTGTCGACCACCCCTTATTGAACTAACCGTGCCACCCTCAAACTTTTATCATTAACTGCGACGATCACACTAACTGCCATCTGTTAACTATCAAACTTGGATGAGCCAGCGAGACATGTGTCAACAAGGTGCTATGTTTCCAACATAAAGATTGCACAACTTCTCATGGCGAGATAGCGCCAACCATTGATCTGCCTTAAACCAAACGATCATAAAGACTTGTCGTACCACTATAATGTTCTTACCCCGAGCCCATCATACCCGATGCCACCTCAGCAACCACACCACACTTGAATGACACATGGAAATACCTGACAGACGTACCTTGGCAAGACCTGGCCCCGCTGATACACGGGGTGAAAGGGTGCTATGTCGCTATGGTAAAGATTGCGCAACTTCACCATAGTGACATGGCATCTTCCATCGATCTGACTTAATCTGACGATCGTGAAGACTCATCGTACTTTGCACTTTGCTTCTCTGCTATCAGCACACCTGGTATCACCCTTGAGGTTTACAAGATAACACGGCCCCACCCGAAATGTGTCACTGAGGCACTATGTTACCATGGTAAAGATCGTGCAACTTCACCATAGCGAGATGGCGCCTGTCGTTGATCTAAACCGATCTGACGGCGAGCAAGATAGATCATCCCCCTTAGTGCATCAATGAATAGGAACTAGCCACGTGTCAACTGTCTGACAAATCCTCGCTAACATCTGATGGAGCACATCTGAAACTTACTGGACACATGGCAGGAGGGCGCTATGTCCCCATCATATTCATCATGCAACTTTGGAAGGCAAGATAGCGTTAACCGTCGATCTACTCTAATCCTACGACGACGAAAGACTTACCTTGATCCTATGGACACATTGGAAACCTCGGCCCTATAACACATGTGGAGACCCCACTGGTTTGCATAGCATCATCTTGGCGACTTGTACTGCTCAACCCATTGAGTAGCTCTTTCTCGCAGATGTGGCATGTTCTGATTTGTTAGCGTGGATCGAGGACCCTTCCAACTGGGAAAATGAAGTACAAAATGAGATCCAACTCACTTACCTGAAGTTCTTTTCTGTGGCAACTTTTCGTTAGGTTGCTATCAGAAAACTCGTGAGTTTTTTGATGGCGACATAGCGCCTCACGACATTTCTCATCTCTGGCCCATGAAACTGACTTCCCATCGTGAAAATTTTTCGACCCACTGAAGAACCTTGGATGACCTACAAACTGGACCCACCAGAAATGCGTCGATAGGGCTTGATGTCACTATGCTATCCACCGTGCAACTTCTGAAAAGAGACATAGCACTAACCGTCGATCTCCTCAGATCTAACGATGGAGAACCTGTGGGCCACAGAAACCATGTTATAAGGCTTGATTGCTTAGGCATTATAATAATATTAACTCTGTGAATTAGCCATTGGACGAGCTAGATATTTGAAATTCAAATCTTGGCAGGGCAAAAAAATGATAACATTTCTGGTGACTCATAGGGGACATAAGCCTGCTATGTGTATGACCAGTGGCCTCATGTATCCATTGGGCTATGGAGTCAAACAATGGGTCTATGCATGCTGTGAACCCTAACCCTACCTGTAAGAGATTAAAACATGAACACCCTAAAACTCTGCAACTACAACTGGAACCAAAACAAAACTTCCTCTACACACTGAAACACCTCAGAATCTGCTACCTCATAGGAAGAGGACTGTGCCTGAGCACTTCTTAAAAGTAGGAAACAACAGAAGGAAACTAAACTACTTATATACAAGAGCTTGACCCTCATCAAAAGCAAGCTTTGAGATAAATCTCATTGACTAGAATGGGCAAAACTTCATCGTTTGGCCTGCTCAGCTAGAATGAATTAGCCTATTTGCAACTAGCAATTAGATAGGGGCAACTCCATAATGCATCACATTTGGAATGCCTTCCTAGTTTTTCTTTGTCTGAATCCCATTTTAGAACTAAATCTCCTTCTTTGAAGGTTCTAACCCTAGCCTTCTTGTCAAAATTCCTCTTCATCTATTGCTGATGTATTTCTAGGGTTTGCATAGCTTTATTTCTCTTCTCTTCTAGTTCAATTAGCTCTGTCATTCTTACTGACATGGCACTATCTTCAATCAATTCTAGCTGATGGGCCAACTCCAAGGATGGGAATTCCAATGAAATTGGGAGTCTAGCCTCCCTACCATATACCAGCACAAAAGGTGAATTCCCAATAGATCTCTTGGGTGTTATCCTATCAGCCCACAAAGTAGTTCTTAATCTCTTATGCCAGGCCCTCTGATTGTCCTCTATTGTCCTCTTCATGATTCTGATTAGATTCTTGTTGGAAGACTCAGCCAAACTATTACCTTGGGGATAGTAATTTGATGATGCACTTAGGTAGATATTGTGGTTCATTGCCCATGTACAAATATGGGTCCCAACAAAGGACTTAGCATTGTTTGAGATGATAGTAGAAGAAGCACCAAACCTAGATACAATCCCATCAAGGAACTCAACAACTGATGGTTCTGTGGCATCCTTCAAGGCAACTGCCTCTATCCACCTAGTGAAATAATCAGTAGCAACCAAAATCCATTTATGACCTACACTAGATGGAGGATTAATGGGTCCTATAAAATCCAATCCCCACTGAGTAAAGGTCTGATCCACCTGAATAGGAGGAAGGGGGAGAGCTGCAAGCCTCCATTTTCCTGAGAAGAAAGCACACTTCTCACACTTTCTCACATTTCTATAACAATCGTGATACAAGGATGGTCAGTAATAACTTGCCCTCATGATCTTCATGGCAGTTGTTCTTGAAGAGAAATGACCACCATCAGGGCCATCATGAAGTTCCTTAATCATCCTCTCAGCCTGATCCTCTTCAATGCATCTAAACAGGGTCCCATTAAAATCCCTCCTGAATAGGATACCATCCATTACAACATAGGGAATGGACTGCAGTCTATATTATCTTCTTTTAGCTCTGTCCAATCCCCAAGGGTATCGATTCCCTGATAAGAAGCTCTTCATATCATTTGTCCAGCTCCTTGGACCATTAACATTTCCTTCCTCCTGCTGCTCTGTTAATACCATAGCAGCCTCTTCATCAGAATCCTGACCTGATAACATTTCTTTGCACAACCCTTTCCCTCTTACCAGCTTGGTAATTTGAATATCAACATCATACTCCATTAGCTTAGTGATCCATCCATCTCTCTTTTCACTGATATCTTTTCTTAATAGGAAGTCTTTTACACTGGCATGGGGCACCAACAAATGGATCCTATTGTGGGATAAGAGGTGCTTGAATTTCTTCAAGGCTCTAATGACTGCAAGGGCTTGCTTCTCAACAAAGCTATACTTATTTTCATATTCCTTAAGCCCTTCACTGAAGAAAGCTATGGGCTGCTCCTAATCCTTGTCATTTGTTTGAGTCAAGACAATAGAGCTACTTGACTCACCACCTAAAGTGTAGAGGATGAAATCTTTCTCAAAATTTGGGTTCATGAGAGTAGGGGCTGAGGCTATGGCTGCCTTGATCTCTTCAAAACTCTCCTTCCCTTCCTTGGTCCATGAGAAGACCATACCTTTCTTAAGCATAGCCGTAAGAGGTTTCACCATGGTAGCAAGATTAGGAATAAACCTTCTTACAAAATTTATCCTACCAAGGAAACTTTGCAGCCCCTTCTTGTGTTTAGGAATAGGAAGGGCAAGTATTGCCTTTGTTCTTTTTGGATGAATGGTAAGCCCATCCTTAGATACAATGTGTCCCAATAATTTTCCTTGGCTTGTAGCAAAGACACACTTGGATGGGTTAAGGGAGACCCTAAGCTCTCTACATCTTAGAAATACCTGTCTTAGATGATCAAAATGATCTTCTACATTTTTTGAATATATAGTTATATCATCAAGGTGTACTAAGACAAACTTGTCAATTAATTTTTTAAAGGCCATCTCCATTTCCTTTTGAAATGTGGCACCTGCATTTTTTAGCCCAAATGGCATCTTGCAATAAGCATAGGTGCCCCATTTAGTAGTAAATGTTGTCTTATGTCTGTCAGATTCTTTAACCAGCACTTGATTATAACCAGAGAATCCATCAAGAAAAGAGAATCTCCATGAACCACTGACCTTGGACAGAATCTGCTCCATGGAAGGGAGAGGATGGTGATCTTTAAGGGAAGCCTGATTAAGATCTCTAAAGTCTGATTTCTCCATTCTTCTTCCTAACAGGGACTAGGTTGGCTACCCATGATGAGTGCTTGATGGAAAAAATTATATTAGCCTCAATCAACTTGGATAGCTCCTTTCTCATTAGAGGTTCAATCTTAGGATTTGATGGCCTCTATTTTTGCCTTACTGGTTTGGCCTTATCAATTAAATCTATGGTATGCTGAAAAAAATTAGGGTCAAACCCTTTTAAGTCATCATATGTCCAAGAAAATACATCATTAAATTCTTGACATAGATGAATGAAGCTTTGTTGCTCAATTTCAAAACATACCTTTCCCATATTTAGAGATTTTCCATCAGCAATTGTAACTGGGGCATGATCATCCTTTTCTACAGCTAGATTCATTCCTTTGCCTCTTGTTTGATCATTAGGATTAAAGACACTCTCCAAGGTAATGAGACCCTTGTGCAACTTGTTAGAACTGAGATGAATGATTTGATCACCATACTGATCTTGTAGTCTTGACTAGTTTCTATTTGAGAATTTTGCCTCATTCTGCAAGAAACTCACGATTTTCTCATCAGAATCAAACACCTACCAATGAGTGTTATTTTTAGGGATGGTAGACCTCACTACCACCTTTGTTTGTTACTTCTTCTTCTCCTCAATATTCCCTGGTACATCATAAGATGCGCCTATTGCTGCAAGTCTATCAGCATGCTTATTTTCTTTCCTAGGAATGCTCTAAATATTAAATGCGTTGAAGCCCTCAAGAAAATCCTAGACTCTATGTTTATAAGACTTGAGCAGGCCATTTTTGGTGATGTTCTAGTTTCTCACCTGATTGACTACCAACTCACTATCTCCATATACTTTCAAGGCTTGAATTCCTCTCTTTTGGGCAAGTAGGAGGCCTTGAATCAAGGATTCATACTCAGCCACATTATTGGTGCAACTAAATTGGAGCCTAAAGGAGAAGTAGTATCTTATTTGTGCAGGAGAGATCAACATATTACCAGCCCCTGATCCATTTCTATTCCTTGAGCTGTCAAAGTACATACTCCATGTTCCATTTATATCATTATTAGTCCCAACAAGATCAGGAACTTGAGCATCTTTCTCTATTATGAAATATGTACTAAGGCCTGTCTCAAGAGTCTCTGACATAGGCTCAAACTGATATGCATTTTCCCACTCATCCAAGAAGAAATTAGGAATCTCCACTATGGAAGTGGTAGGCTCATTTACTGTGTCATTTTCATTCATTTCTAAAATGGAACAATTCATATTGATGAAGTTGGGGGTGTAGGATTCAGTGTGATGAAGGGCTTGAGGTTCTGCTTTGATTGAAGCATTGGCTCCATATCTGGTCTTAAAAGACATATATGACCAATCAGCGGATATGAATCCACCAATTTGAGCAGTGAAGTCTCTTGAAATATAGATAGAAAAGTGGGGCTTAACTTCAGCAACAAATATGTCTTGAATCACAGTGCAACCAGGGCATGCATGTAGGGCCATCTCCACATTCCTAAGGATACCTACAGTTTTGATAGTACTACCATCCAACTGTAACACATCCCTAACAATGGGCTCATACTTCATTCCTAAAGTGTCAGCAACACACCTAGGCATGATTGAGCTACTAGCCCCTGAATCTATCATGCAATTGTGGACTAATTTTCCCCCTATAATGAGAGAAACATAGAATGGAGGAGGTCTAACCTTTTTATTTGTCTCCACATCCCCTGCTGGTTGTACTAGACTTGTGGCACTCTCCATGGTAGATGGCTGATCCTTGGGTTCAATCTTCTCTAATTCTTGCTGTAGCATCCTCTTCTGCATTGGTATGATAGCAACAGCATCCCACATAGAAATGTTCACATATGTCTTCTTCATTTTCTCTGCCACACTAAATGGTGCATTAGGAACTTTGGTAGAAACTTTGGGAGCCTCACTTATAAGGGGTTGAGATGGGGCAACATAAGGATCACTTGCATCTTTCCTTCTAGAATCTTGCCTTTGCTGCTGCGAAGTACTTGTTCGTTCATTTGTTGATTGCTCATGACATGCTTAGGAGGAGGAGGGACAACATCTTCCATAGCTCTTTTTTTGCTTCTTGTGTTATGAGCAATGGAATCTTGGTTTTCATTACAATACTCCTCAGTCTGATGACTCATGAAAGAGCAATCATCATGCCCTTGAATATATGAGGCCTCCTTGGGATGATCCTCCTTGTATGATTGCTTTGTTGTAGGTTCTTGGACAGTTAGGGCCAAATAAGATTCTGCTTTTTCGCACATGCAATAGGCATAAGAATAATTGCAGGAATGATAGAAATCTTGATCTTGGGCCAAGTTATTTTGAGGGACTATAGCTCTATTCTGATTTGAGATTGAAGCAGAACCATGACTATTTTGCCTACCCTGATCAAAAGAGCTATTCCACTGATTAAGATTCCTACCACTATTTGGAGCTTGATATTGCAATTGGGGAGGCTGGCCACCTTGAGCTTGGTGCCTCTCTAAGGCCACCACCTTGTTGCTCATTTTTGTATCATAGAAAAACTATCCTCTAATTTCTTTCCTTGGTCTTTCAACTCCCTCCCCTGCTCTTGCAATTTTTTATCCAGGGTCTTCTCTCTCTTATCAGTATTCAGCACTAGACCTTGGAGCACCTCTTTGAGTTCATCTATCCCATTTGAGGATGTGGAAGCTTGAGGGACTGGAGGAAGGGCTTGTGATGTAGAAGTTGTAGGAAGAGGGGCCATTGCTGGTTGGTGGTTAGGAACATCAGGAAAGAAAGGCATAGGGGGCCTTGGATCCAACTTTCCTCCTTGTATTAGGATGTTCTCAGCTTTTATGGCTATCTCATAGGCATTAGGCAAGGTATCTCCTCCCATAGTTTGGATTGTAGTGGCAACATCATTGTTAAAATCTCTAAGGTAATGTAAGAAGGCATTAATAGGGGTAGGTTTCACTGTAGTAGGTATTCTATCCCATGTCTTTTGAAATCTATAGTTAAAATCAATCATACACTCATGGGGGGCTCTTTTAATAGTAGTCAACTACTCTAAAAGTGACAAAAATGTTTGCATAATCCTGCTCCTAGTCCATCCCAATCAGTTATAGAACCATGAGGTAAGCCTCTATACCATTGTAATGCTTTTCCTTTGAAAGATGAGGCTAGAAGTTTGACAGCAACATCATCCTCTGTAATACCATGAATATTACAGACATTTGCTACTTCTTGGATATGCTCTAAAGGGGAGATGGAAGTTTCACCAGTAAAATCAGGTATACTTTTGAGTGCAGATACTGGTATATCATGTCTTTGGCCTAACAATAGAGGACTTCCACCATTAAAGGTGGCAAAAGCATGAACTCTTGGTTGTGCCATGTAAACAAGTGTTCTATTGATGAGTGTTGATGGAAATCTAGGCTGAGTTCGAACAACAAGAGGAGTAGAGATAGATCTTACAGGTATATCAACCATTATTACACCCCTAACTGGTGATAATGAAATTCTAGTCCTTCTTCTTCTAGGATTTGAAAGAGAAAGTTCTTGTTATTGAAATTTACCTCTAGAAGATGCCCTTGTTTTAGCTCTGGACATGAATTTCTGCAACTTTGGCCTGGAACCAGATTTGTTAATGTTTAGAGTCACCAAGTACTTTGAAGAATCAGCCTCTTCAAGGCTTCAACACCGAAGCCAGTACTATCTCTTCAGCATTAATCTTGAAACTCTTTCTTCTTTGACACTAGTTAAATCTTTAATAGGTGAGTCCCATTGGGCATGCCAAAAACTGTTGTCACTTAGGTTTGCACCCTTGTCCAAGGCCTATGTGTGAGGACAACCTAGTGAAACATAGAAACAACCTCCAAGCTGTGGGACTTGAACTGTGAGGTTGAGTCTCCAGAGAAGGCCGACTGCCTCTTACTATCAGGGCGCACCTAACTACTCTTGGAGAGGAAAAGGGAGAAAGAGAGCACAAAAGAAAATCTACCTAGTTCTAATCTAAGGAGGTGATGCACCAAAATAGAGTGTTCAGACCAATTCTCTGCCCATACATGCGCTACTGAACTAGAATGAAACTAAGGATATACACATCCAGACTTGCTTTAATCAAATAACCACATACAGATCAGAAAAACCAAGATGAATGACACAAGGAAGAAGTTCACTTATATATCATTCACAGGCCAGCAGAGATACAGTCATGCAAATTACAGATTTCCACAAAGCAATGGCACAAGCAAAGAATTCTTGCACTTTAATACCAATGGCTAAAGGAGATAAGTGGAGAATTAGACAGTTCAGAGGCACCGGGGAATTTACACTAGAATTGCAGAGAAATAGTAGAGGAAAATTAGAGAGAAGGTCCTCCTTTCAAAATTTACAAAATCTGCCTTTATAGTTCAAGCATAACTGAGATCTTTTCCTGCTGAAATGACTTCACAGCTACCTGCCATTAAGTCCCGCGGAGGACAATCATGGCGATCTGAAGAAAATTTGATCTTTTTTGCAAAAGGTGTTCTAAGAGGATAGAAAATGGTGCCATCAATGCTCTGACCAGGTAGATGGATCGACTGAGATGGTGGAGTGTTCCTCTTCATTCCGCATTCATTTTGGGTAGGTCAGGATCGATCATGAAGATCAAATCGCACAACAAAATAGATCACCTTCATTTTTTGGTTCATGAATCAATAGGGTTATTGAGTCAACCTAGCTTCACAAGACAACTGGGCCATGCGGGCCAATCGCTTCTTTTCATTCTGCCACCTGGGAAGTCTTTCTGTGTTGACCACCCCTTATTGAACTAACTGCGCCACCCTCGAACTGTTATCATTAACCACGATGATCACACTAATTGCTAGCTATTAACTGTCAACCTTGGACAAACCAGTGAGAGATGTGTGAACAAGGCACTATGTTGCCGACATAAAGATCGTGCAACTTCTCATGGTGAGGTAGCGCCAACCATTGATCTGCCTTAAACCAGACGATCATAAAGACTCATCGTAGCGCTATACTATTTTTACCTTGGGCCAAAATCATACCCGGCGTCACCTCAATAACTGCACCACACTCAAATGACACCTGGCAATACCTGACAGACGTACCTTGGTGAGACCTGGCCCCGCTAATCTATGGGGAGAAAGGGTGCTATGTCGCTATGGTAAAGATCGCGCAACTTCACCATAGTGACATGGCATCTTCCGTCGATCTAACTTAATCTGATGATCGTGAAGACTCGTCATACTTTGCACTTTGCGTCTCCACTATCAAAACACCTGGCATCACCCTTGATGTTTACAAGATAACACGGCCCCACCCAACACGTGTCACTGAGGCGCTGTGTCACCACGGTAAAGATCGCGCAACTTCACCACAACGAGATGGCGCCTATCATTGATCTAAACCGATCTGATGGCGAGCAAGATAGATCATCCCCCTCAGTGCATCAATGAATAGGAACTGGCCACATGTCAACTGTCTAACGGATCCTCGCTAACATCTAACGGGCACATCTGAGACTTACCGGACACGTGGCAGGAGGGTGCTATGTTGCCATCATATTTGTCATGCAACTTTGGAAGGCAAGATAGCGCCAACCGTCAATCTGCTCTGATCCTACAGCCATGAAAGACCTGCCTTGATCGTACGGCCACATTGGAAACCTCAGCCCCATAACATATGTGGCAACCCCACACTGGTCCGCGTAGCATCATCTTGGCAACTTGTACCGCCTCGACCCATTGAGTACCTCTTTCTCATAGATGTGGCATGTTCTGATTTGTTAGCGTGGATCAAGGACCCTTCCAACTGGGCAAACAAAGTACGAAATGGGACCCAACTCGCTTGCCTGAAGTTCTTTTCTGCGGCAACTTTATGTTAGGCACTATGTCGCTATCAGAAAACTCTTGAGTTTTTTGATGGTGACATAGCGCCTCTGCAACATTTCTCATCTCCAGCCCATGAAACTGACTTCCTGTCATGAAACTTTTCCAACCCACCGAAGAACCTTGGATGACCTACAAACTGGACCCATCGGACACGCGTCGACAGGGCACGATGTTGCTATGCTATCCACCGTGCAACTTCTGAGACGCGACATAGTGCTAACAGTCGATCTCCTCAGATCTGACGATTGAGAACCTATGGACCACAGAAACCATGTTATAAGGCTTTATTTCTTAGGAATTAAAATAATATTAACTCTGGGAATTAGCCTTTGGATAGGCTGGATGTTTGAAATTCGAATCTTGGTGTGGCAAAAAAATGATAACAGCATGTAGTACAATAGTCTATATTTAGAATAGGGTTCCACACAAGTTGTTAGGGAAGATGACACTAGAGGAGGCTTTCATAGGAATAAGCTAGATGTTAGTCACTTTAGGATATTCAAGAGTTTGGCATATTGTCATATTCCTAGAGATACACATATGAAGTTAGATTAGATTGCAGAGAGTAGGTACTTTGTTTGACATAGTGAGAGCTCAAAGGCATATAGGATTTTCATTCTAGGGACTAAAAGAATTATTGTCAAACATGATGTCAAGTTCATGGAGGATAAGGCACTCAAGAGATCTAGAGATTTTCCTACAAATGATCAGAGTGAGTAGCTAGCAAAAGCTCCAAAGCCAAGCCAAGGGCAAGAATGCTCAAGTACAATTACCAATACAAGTGTAGGCTCAGGTAGTGAAGATTAATAGAGTATGGATCAACAAGTGCAATAGGAAATGCATCTAGAGGATTTAGAGGTTTACATTTCATCCTCTATAGTTGGCAGTAGGAACCATGAGGTTCCAAATACACAAAGGGATACGTAGGAGTTTGTAAGAGCTCCTAGGAAGAGTACTAGATAGAACCAAGTTCAATGACTATGTGGTATTAGTTATTCAATAGGTAGATAGTGAGCCTTCCAGCTATCAAGAGGCTATAGAGCATCAAGTATGATGAGATGCTATGGTTGAAGAGTATTCCTCAATAATATAGAATAATGTGTGGGAGGTAGTTCCTAGACCAATAGATAGAGCAATATTTGGATCACACTAGATCTATAAGATAAAGCATGGTGCAGATGTTAGCATCAAGAAATACAAGGCGAGGTTCATGGCCAAGGGGTTCTCTTAGAAGGAAGGAATAGACTACAAGGAGACATTTTCTTTAGTGGCTAGTTATACTTCTATAAGAACTATGATCTCATTTAGAGCACAAATGGGATGGTAGATCCATCAAATGGATGTCAAGACAACATTCCTTAATGGTGAGTTAAAGAAGAAGGTATAAATAGAGCAACCGAAAGACTTTGTAGCACACAACAAAGAGACCCATGTGTGCATATTAAAGAAAGCCTTGTATAGACTCAAGTAGGCTCTTAGACTATGGTATGAGTGCATTGATACATACTTACAGGGAATGGGCTTTGTGAAGAGTGAAGCGGATGATAACCTCTACTACTTGGTGGTTGGGGGTGAGATTATCATTCTTTTTCTTTATGTGGATGACTTGTTTCTTACAAGTTCACTAGAGCTCATACAAGATTGTAAGAGGGACCTTGCTGAAGAGTTTGAGATGAAGGATTTGGTACTTATACACTACTTTCTAGGCATGGAGGTACAGAAAATTGATGGAGGGATTTTACTTTGTCAAGGGAAATATTGCATTGATATCTTGAAGAGATTCGGGATGGAGGATTGCAAAGCCATGTCTGCACCCATGATCATGAATTGGAAGAAGGTAGATGCAACTAAGGAGAAGGATGTAGATCCCACCTTATATAAGCAGTTGATTGGTTTGCTTATGTATTGGATAGAGGCCAAGTATGTATTGTGTTACTTGTGTAGTATAGTTGAGTATGGGATCAGATATGTTTGAGATGAATGTATCAGGTTGATAGGCTATATTAATGTAGATTAGACAAGAAGTACAATGGACAAAAGGAGAACTTCAAGGTGTTGTTTTAGTTTGGGATTAGTAGTTCTATCTTGGTTAAGTAGGAAGTAGAAGTTTGTGGCTCTGAGTTTAGCAGAAGAAAAATAAATAGTAGCTAGCATGGCGACGTGTGAAACTATATGGCTTTGAAAGTAGTTAGTAGCCTTGTTTTGTCAGAAGGTTGAGACGACTGTGATACATTGTGCCAATCAGTGTTGCATCAAGTTGTTTGAGAATCCAATGTTTCATGATAGGTCCAAACATATAAATGTCAGGTATCACTTTATCAAGGATTATGTAGAATGACATATTATTTAGCTACAATACATACCTATAGATGATCAGGTAGAAAACATTCTGATGAAGACTTTGGGGAAGGCCAAACTTATCTTCTTCAAAGATAAGATGGGTGTCATGCAGAATAGCTTCCTCACTAAGAGGGAGTATTAATTATTGTTACTTGGACAACTATTATTTCTAACCCAGAAATAGTAGCAGTATTTATGGGGAGCTTGTATAGTTGTTCATCCTTATCTATATATATAGTGGCATTAGTTATGGGTAGTTTGGACAACTTTTTGTCCACTTGATAAGAATTAGTAAATAGTTGTTATGCAAGGATAATTGTTTACTAATTTAGTGATTCCCTTTTGGACACCTTGCAAGCAATTCTATTATTGGCTATTGAATTGTCTTAATCTTAGCCATTGGTTTGATTTAATCTGAGCCATTCATTTTCCAACAGTGTAGTATAAAAAGAGGTCATTGGGTCATTTGGAAAGACAAGTTTTTCGAGAAGCATTTTGCAGTGATAGCGAATTGTCTTACAGTGTTAGCAAGGGCACAATGTTGGCATGGGAATAGCAATGGAGAATATCAGTGGCATAAATTAGGAGGTTGTTGGAGTTATGCTAGTGAGAGGCAAGGAATTTTGTATCTCTTCATTTGCTAAAGTTTAATATAATTATTCATTTATAGAACTAGTTTTTTCTTAGGGATTTTTCTAGGGACAATTTGTCCAAAAATATTGTGTTCATTGTATCTTCAATTTCTTTTCATATTTTTATTGGTGAAGTTGCAATTGTGTTATTTTTTGATATTAGTTGGAAATTTATTTCTAGTAATTTAATAATCATTTATGATAGGAGATTAATAATCAGTGACTATAATAGTGTTAATTTTTCACATCTTTTGGTGTAAGCATCTTATCTCAATTTTCATTTTCCTAAAAAATTTCAATTAAATTTTATTTACAACACATTATATTAATTTTTAATTCAAAAAATAAATTTAACAGTAATGTTGCCTAGCAATAGCAACATGAGAACACACTCTAATATGCATCCTATGTTATCTTAAACATTCCTTTTTTTTTTATGATCAACGAACAATAAATAGGTGTTTGAATTTTGATATATTACCTTTATCAGTCCTTGGTTTTAATAAGAAAAGTTCTTCATCGAAAAATTCATTGAAGAACTTTCTCTTGTCACACACCCCCTTAAATTTTCTAATAAAAAATAACAATATTGTTTCAATTAAGCATTTTCACTTCCCATGTAGAGCATAAACCTCCAATTATGATTAAGTGTACCGATGAACTTAGACAAGATGCTCTTTACTCTCATAAGCTAAACCCTCAAAATGTGTAATATCTTTTATATCTAATTCATTTATTTTATAAAAATATGTAATATTAAATAAATAAATAACATGGAACATTCAAAAATGAATTTTGGGCTTATTGATTTTTTAGTGTGTCATTTGCCTAAAAGAGGGGTTAAAATTTATAAAGACAAAAAGACAAACAAAAAGGATACCTCAACAAGGACCTCTATCCTAAGAAACAATGTCATCTAACTCATGAGACATATCCAAGGGTAGCTGCCCCCTATCTCCTATATTCCAATCTAGAACATTATAAGAAGCCCATTTGGCCAAATAATTAGCAGATTTGTTCCATTCTTGAGGAATGTAATTGAAACTAATGGACCCTAGAGAAGTACAAAAGAGAAGAGTTTGATCAACAACTAAAACCAATTGCCAACTAAAATCCTCAAGTGATTATGAATTAAGAAAATTTACCAACACTTAAGAGTCAGATTCATAGATAAGCTTGTGTCATCCCCTCAAAGAACATTTCTCCACAACATATAAAATGGCTAGGGCCTCTATGAGTTTTTTAGTATGCCAACCTTTATGCACTAAGAAAATAAATTGAACTTCTATAGAGTTGCATCAAGCCACACTCACAATGCCAACAAGACCTTGATTTCCCTAAGAAGAACCATCGATGTTGACTTTAAGAGTTCCTGGTGGAGAAGACAACTAATTACCTACATGGTTCATCTATTGCTTCCCCTGACATCTAGGATGGTTTGAAACATTCTGATACCATTGACATGTAATGCTTGAGAACTCATTCTAAAAACTAGAGTTAAGGCAACTATAAATATAAAGATCACTAAGATGCATACCTCCATCTAATGTACACTTAGCTTGAATAGTTTCTTGAAGAGAGTGGGAAATCCTCCTCCAAAGATACATGACTCCAATCTAAACTTCCTGAAGATTCATTGGTTTCTCTCCAACTAGATATACCATAGAATAAAAGAGGGGTAAGCAATCCATATAGCTTGAAGAAGAGAAACCTTGGAGGGGTACTCCCCAAGTGATCCCAAAACTCAGACAAGGAGGAAGCATGTCTACAAGAGAAACCCCAAGAACTCTACCAAAGATGTCATAAGTGGGTAGAAAAAGACCAATGGAAGAAGAGATGAGAGATATACTCCTCTCCATTAGCACATAGCACGAAAAAGGATGGGTCTTGAAATCCATGTTTACAAAGATTATCCCATGTAAGACACTAGTTGTGAGCCACTAGCCACATGAAGAAATTACATTTGGACTAAGAAAAATTATTCCAAACTTGATTCCACCAAGGGACTTTAGCATCCCCTAACAATTGTCTAGTAATCTCCTAATAACCAACATAAATAGAATATTTACTAGATATGGTAGTACCCAAGAAAAAACATATGGCCCTAGTATAGAGAAACACTGCTTAGAAGAAATAATCCTAGAAAGATCATGGTGGTCTACGTATGAGCCCCCAAGAGGCCAAATTGAAGAGTTCTTCCATCTATATCCAACAACAAGATCCAGCTCATAAGGAGTCTTATAATGAGCAACTTTATCTCATCTAGCAAGAAGAAATAAATCACACAAAATATAAATATGAGGGTAAATGGATAGGATGGGATGATTTCCATGCTAAGAATTAGAGCAAAACAAAGCCTCAGAGCCTCCCCTATATTTCTTGAAAAGGTCCCTCTTAACCAATTGAGCTCTAATCTTGATAGTATTCCACACCATAGAACCACGACCTTTAAGATGAAGCATGGAAATAGATGAAGGATAAACACATCTAGGATATTTATGAGTAATTATATGATCACAAAGTTGATTTTTTCGAGAGCACCATTGCTAGTAAAGGTTAGCAGGCAAAGTTGGCTAGTCAAGGGAGAAGATTAGAGGCCAATAACACCATCCTTCTTAGGATTGTAAAATGTCTCTCAACTAACCAAACTCCATTTAGAGTTATGCACATTTCCACTCCAAAGGAATTGCTAAGAAAGAGCATAAAATTCCTTGAGAAAGTAAACAAGAGCAACTTGAACCATTGTTCTATAAATAGGGAGTGACTAGATAATAGATGGAAGAAGGGTAACCCTTAGAAGGTCTTTTTTCTAGGACTAGAGTTATGTCAATCTTTATTTTTTAAATAATAAAATTGTGCGATACAAAGTAAGGGGCATGCAACTATTTTCTGGAGCATAGGTGTGTGTCATCATCAGTCTCATATGTTTATTATTTTAGTGAATGAATTTTACTAGACATCTTTTCAGAAGCTATGGTGGTAAAATATCTTTAGGAAACTCACACTATTAATTCTTTTCATGACGGAAATAGTATTCCTTTTATCTGCAAGTGTACAATTTCTATGCTTGGTGGAAATATTATGTCTTCAATTTAAAGTCATTAAATTCTTTTCTTTTATTTCAAAATAAGGGGGGTTAAAATATCTTTCTTTGGTTATTGCTTATGCTTATCACTAGGAATTTAATCATGCTGGGTGCAAATTCTTCTATGAAACTAAGTTTTTAGTGATGATACAAATTCTTTTAAACCAATAAGGATTATATTTTTAAATTATTTCAATTCCATTTGGCTTTTCATTCTATTACTTTTAATGACGGTCTGCTCTGATACAACTTGATGAAGGTACGCACTGATACCACTAACGAAGGGCCACACCACCCTTACCAACTCATAACCAAGAATGCAACAATATGAAGATAAAGAGAGAATAAATTCTTCCCAAGAAATTTTATTAAATTTGAAAATCCTTAGCAATTACAATAACATTTCTACAAGATCTCTCAAGATCCAATCCAAACCCAAGCTAGCCCAGATCCACACTCTAGTAGAAACCTCTGAGATCTCAACCTATGCTTGCAAGCCACCAAGCAACCTCCTTGCTTCTAAACCGCAATCACTAGCTCTTCTCCATCTTTATCCAAGATCCAAGTGTAAACTGCCTCACATTCGGCACTTTGTCTACACTCTCACAAGTCCATCATAATCCTACTATAAACTACCTCACATTCGGCGCTCTGTCCACAGACTCAGGAAAACTCACTCTTCACTTCCTCCTTTTCTTTAACACTTTCCAGCTTCACACCTTGAAGCCTTCACACCTTCCAACTTTCCTTCCAACGCTTCTCCTTCTCGAGCTTCTCCTTCTTGAGCTTCCACTTCTCAAGCTTCTTCTTCTCGAGCTTCCACTTCTCAAGCTTCTCCTTGTCAAGCTTCCACTTCTCAAGCTTGATTAGAAATGCTCATATGCTTTGCTTAAATAGGAACTTACCACCCAATGCATAACTTATCCACATCCTTCTAGGATTCCACCTACACAATTTCCACAACCTTATAAAACTTCCATAACCTTCTACAACATTCATAACTTTCTAGAATTCTACCCACACCTCGATAAATGGAATGACAACCATTTATTTTTTGTTTTTTTCTATTATGCCACCTATGCACCTCAAAAATAGAAATCCCCTTTTCCTTTCTTTTCTCCTTTTTTCTCCTTTTTATTTTATTTTTTATTTCTCCTCTAATTTTTGTCACTTTCTCTCTCCTCCAAATTTTTTTTTTCCAATTTTTTTTTCAAATTTTTTTTTCCAATAATTTTCCCATGCAAGATGCTCCTGCATCAAACTCCCTCAGTAGTTAGAAAAGTGTGTCCCACACTTTGACGCCAAAAAGAAAGATCTACAACCATCTTCATCTTCACCAAAGGTTTCCACCTCAACGGGGACAAGAAAACCACCATACAAGTCTTCCACATTTGCATTACTCTATCAAACACCAGAATCTCAACCATCCAATCAACATGCTCACTCCTAGGAATAAATTGAACATAATGTTGCATTAGCAAACTCCCATTCACATCAACAACTAGTGAGTCCATACCAGCAATAAAAAAAAACTCCACATCAGTAGCCACATGTAGATCTCTATCAACACATGCCAAACTAGAAATATCATTGCTCACAACAAGATGCTCTGCAATACATAACTCACCTCCAACAAAAACTAGATCATCCATGACCAAGTGCTCTGCAATAGACAAGTCACCACCAACATCAACTAGATCATCCACGACCAAATGCTCTATAGTCTCCATGTCAAACTCAACCAACTGATCATGAAAACCAATCTCCATCCCAACATCAACAAGGTTAGGAATATCCTCAGCAACAACCTCTATTTTCTCTACAGGTTCTGCATCAGGCTCCACAAACTGATTA